>JBBPCW010000001.1:12456659-12467552 GCA_037974425.1 Phenacogrammus interruptus
TTGGCAACTGAGAACCCCCCCCCCCACCCCCCCACTATGGGGCATAGTTAGGTCAGTTTGATTTTAATTTAATCTTAAATGGAAGCTTTGGAGATGTGCCAGACCTGTCAAGTATACAACCCAAACAGTGACTGTAAGTGAGAGTCACGGTAATATAAGAGTTAGGAGTGAATCGCTTTTGTCCTTCCCCACTCCTCCCCCATCTCCCTTCCACAGACAGAGACCCATCCAACAGTGAGGTCTACGGACAATGAGTCAGTGAATGGAAAATAAAACCAGCTCCTCCTCCCCCAACAAGACAGGACACCCACCTTATCAAAAGCTCATCCCGCCTTTGCCAGAGGACAGACTGCTGTGCCAACAAACCAGCTAGAGGAGTGGAGGGACAGGCGTGTGCCGACAATGTACTGTTGTTTTTTGTTTTTTTTACAAGGCCCTTGAATAGAGGGTTCGGAAGGTCCCCGACATTTCCATTACACTACAACACTCGCCTGCAGGTATCGCTGTTAAGAGTTTGGGAACCCCCTAAATGAATACATATGATTTGGTAAAGGAAAACAAGTGGAATTTATTATGAAGCCCTTGGTAAACAAGTGCTGGTGGCCAGCTGCCATTAATTAGATGGTGTACTGTAGGTAAGGTGTTTTTGTTCAGGTACTGTTAACATGTAAATGACAAAAATATCAAACATGTAATTGGTGTTTTGCTCCTAGAGTCCATCACTGGTTTAATAGCAAAAAAAAGAACCAGTCTGTCCAGAACCAACATACAAAGAGTAAAGCATGTTATTTGTTGGAAAACACTTTGGATTTAACATCAAACATGTTCTGACGAATGAGCTATTTTTGATGTTAGTCCACAGTCAATATAGGGTCAACATTTTTATCTCTATTAAAGGATTTCATGCTTGAAAATAGAAAATTTAGCCTAGAACAGACAAGAAAAATGTCATTTTCTCTATAAGTAGAGATTGTTTATTCATCATCAAACGCTTTTCCAGTTAAAAATTGCATTGTGATATCTATAGAAACTACTCACTATATGTTTACATAATATGTTAATCAACTGTATGTCACTACAGTTGGCTACACTGCACTATTCAGAACATCCTGACGAACTGCTCCATGGCATGGGACAGCAACTGTTCTTTGCATTGGCACCGGAAGCATTTTTTAATCTGGGGGGGATGCAGGGCTCAGCGTTTCGGTGTGTCAGTTTAATTACTAAAATGTGGAAAGTCTGGGAACATGACACAGTTAGTTTGTTTGTTTGTTTTCCCCAATGTATTAAATATTGCAAATAAAAAGAAGCGTTGTTTAAGTGTATTCCCTGTAACGTATGTTATATATGTAACTGGAAAATTAAGGTATTTTATGTGTTAGGGGTAAGCAGTAACTGTGCTTTAAAATAGTGCTTATTTTCACTTTCACTTCAATCAAAAAAAAAATCTGTAATTTCACAAGAATTGTGCAAATTACTGCATATGACTGTAGTTTACTTTCTTTCTTTTTTATGGCTAACTTTATTAAACCAGCCGAGTAGTGCGGATAGTTTACATTATATAGATGCATCGTTACAAGAGTTTGCCTTTCTTTGTCTGTTTGTCATGCATTAGATATCCAGATCTCTCAAATGGCTAGCTACTTAAACTGTCCACCAACTAAATAAAATAGGAAGTCTTGCTTAGAATAGTTGACGCATCTAAATTCCTCTTTTTAATATGACTCTAAAAATAATTCTACTTATATTTCATATTTAAGCATAATTGTAATCTGGTAATTTATTCATTTTATATCGTTTGTTTTCAAATTAAATATTACTGTTTTGAATAGTGCTACACATGTATACATCCCTTTTTACAAAGAAGCCGTATAAAATGATGTAAAGTAGTTTTGTATAATAGGAGTATTGCTATTAATTATTGATGTTGGAAAACCTCAAGTCCAAGACATAAAAATCTTTGTTTAGTGACATTTTCTGGGTTTTTGGCTGGTAAATTATTCAAGGGTTTTATTCACATTATTGCAGAGTTAGCTGTGCTTGTGTTTGTTCTTGTCTCTCAGCTCTTCGGGATCTAAAGGAGTGATTGCACTTGTTCGGTCAAACGCTCAGTGGTTAATGGTTAAAATTAGAGCATGCTTGCATTTTGGCAGTTCAGTAACAGCAGCAAGGGTAAAAAGAAAGGGGTTCACATCACGTCCTCCATGTGGACCTCTAATTTCCCTGCATAGTTCACATGCTCAACCACCTCTTTAAAAAGTAGAACATCTTTAAAATTGTGTCACAGTCTTCTAATAACTGCCAAAAAGCAACCTCTCATTATGGAAGGCTTCACTAAAGATTTACAAATCTTCTGCACAATTTACGGCCCGATTTCTTTCAAGAAATAGTTTTTGTGTGCGCGCCTTAAAGACACACTGATTTATATGTGGTGTGTAATGATGGCATGTACCTGCCTGTCAGAGCAAGTGGCAATGGGGTCATTTTTAAGCACATGCGTGACTGTTCAGAGATTCCTTCTTTTACATCACTTGCCACAAACTTTTATCCAAAGCAACTTTTTATCCAGTTTTTACCAGATGTTTGGAGTTTAGCCCAAGGATTCATGTTGGTGTGTTACCCAGAGTAGGAATCAAACCTCATTCTCCTGCTTTAAAGGGTAGGGATGTTAACCTACTACCCTGCCTATGCTTCTTTTAGCCCCAAATAGGTAAAAATAGACTTGAGACTGGCTTTATAATGGCCATTACATCTGCAAATAGCACTGAGTCAGGAAGCCAGGCTTTTTTTTTAGCAGTCACAGGAGATGTTTTGGGATGTCTGGCCAAGCCAGCCTGAAGTGGGCTTCATTCCCCTAAATAATCAAACTATTATGACGGTTATATTTGAGTGGTCGGACGGCGTGAATAACATTTTCATTAGAGTGAGTTTGCAGACATGGGAACCAGGGGAAATGTTTTTGTAAGTGAAGTCGTTCAGTTGAAGTGTCTAGCCAAAGGCTACTTTTAACCTTTCACATGGTCATCGCCAGCCAGATTCAAGCTGAGTAAGTGACCAAGGACGAAATAAATAAAAATTGAATTGAATTGAATAAAAATGTCTGTTTTGCTGACAAGTGTAATATGACTTACTTGAAACATGATGGATTTCCCAATATAGGTAGTTTTGTTGACTTGAGTAATATGAATGATTTCAATCATGTTCTTTCCCTTTTATATCTTTGCAAAAAAAGGGATTTCGTTTTTTGTAATTGCTTTTTTAATGGCAGTTCAATAGCTGTGTTGTTTTAACACGGTTAGACTTGGAACATGGGAAACAGTTCCCACGGCCCAGGAGTATAAACAAGCCCTCAATTACAGCTTTTCTGGCCCTCAGACGGTTCCCTGTATGTGTTCAGAACCCCAGCTCTTTCTTCTTCGCATAGAAAAGTGCTTTTAGGCACAGACAATTACACAGACGTTCTCACGGCTGCAGCAAAGTGTGTGACCACCTCCGTCTCTTCCAGCACATCAGGTGAGCACAAACAAAATGTTCAGAATGTTCCAAATGTTTGTCGTCAATAATAAATAAGACATTAAGCTGTTCGATTCTCATTGTTCATACATGCAGTACTCCAGGGCGCATAACACACACATCTGGTGGACAAACAAGCATTCATATTTGCACATTTCAAGCATTTGTTCTATTGTTGGTCTTAAAAAAGGTCAAATTTTGGGTCAATATGAGTAATACTGGATGTTGTCAACAAAGCCATTGCAGACTGTAACTACTTAAGAGTTAAACAGACACTCCAGTGCAAAAGGCATCAGAGATAATCTTTGTAAAAGCAGTTTTTCTGGCAAGGATTTATTTGTTTTATATTTATATAAATATAAATAAAATCATAAACACTGACATTGAAATAAGTAGAATCTAAACAATGTGATTTTGATTCTGGTGGTGTGTTTGCATAACAATTTCCCCAAATTTCCTAAAGCAAGACCAGTATTTAAGGTTACTTAGATTATCTGATTGTTCCTTTATTAAAAGTAAGCAATCCATATTTTGATTAAATCAGCTGTTTCTGAGGGAGTTTAAAAATCAAGCTATGGTTGGAGCACACTGAGAACCATACTTGGGTTCTTCTAACTGTATTCGTCTAGCTAACATATGAAAAACTTTAACAACTAAAATATACATTGTATTATATATTTTACATTCTACTGTGTTATTATGTGTAGAGTTATATTTATTCTTACGCAAGAGAATAATGTTATTTACCACTTCTGCCACGATAAACAGTTTTAACCCAGCATGTATTCTTGTATGCATTCAGTCCCCTAAAAGCTCAGAGCATGCAAAAGTTTTTTCATGTAATTACAAATTACAGAGCAAGTGCGGGCCAGCAGTGTCCACAGACCTGTATTTAAGCAACCTGCACATTAGATTATAATTGCAGAACAAGAAAAGGAAGGCCCATGTTGTAATTCCCACTTAAGCAACTTTATTTTCCACTAACAAAAACCAATTTGCCTTTTATTGCCATGGTGGAAAACACCTGACACGCCCAGCAGGATATCACGTCAACACATCTGAGCGTCAAAACAAACCGGGGTTGACTGGCTTGTACCTGATACTTTCCCTATATGTCATATTTCTATATATTAGTTTTTTAAATAAATAAATGTTTTAAAAGACACTTTCATAAAACAAAAAACCCATTGTTTTTCTTTTTGCAAACAGATCAAACTGCAGTTTTTACCTGCTAGAAATTATTCTGTGTTGCAAAGATATATATTTAATTTTAAGGGAAACTGTTACTCAGGTATCTAGAAACAGGAGCAAATAGCAAGTATGTCGGTTAATAAAAGCACCTCTGTCCATTTATCTCTTCTGCTATTATGATCAACTCATAATCAGCCTCTTAGTGACCAGCACTAAAAGGTGGGCAGGAAGGAAGCAATGTCCGAAATTACCTCTCATCCAGCGTCTGAGTGTTATAGCCCCATCACCCACTCGGCTGATATGATCTTTGGGCTTAGTGAGGCCTCCTGGGCCGCTGCTATGGCTTCAGGCGTGACTGCGGCCCTATACCTCATAAAGCAGACTGCAGGAACAAGGAGAACCACTCTCATTACGAGTGGATACCTGGCTCAGCCAGTGCCCCTCTCACCTTTAACACAGCCTCATGGAATTGTGGGTTATTTCAAATAGCTCAGAGCCATTCTCTTTTAAGGAAAGGTTGTAAATTTGAGTTTAAAGGGACTTAAAAGCAATCATTTTGAATTGGATGGATGTTTACTGGCCATCATGAGTAAGGAAAGAAGGGCTCAGATGGACAGGTCAAGGCAAGGTCAGAATTATGACCTGTCCCATAGTGGTCTGGGAAAGAAGTAAGATCCAATCTGAAAAGACTGTAAAGCCTTTGCTTATACCCTATATATATAGAAAAGTATTGGGATATACCACTTAATTACTGAATTTAGGCAATCAATACTTCAGCAGACCAAGACATTTTGGATGATGCCATGCTTCCAACTTTGTGGACAAGGAAGGACCATAAACGTAAATGCCATAAACCTTTTCTATTCTAGCATGACTGTGTCCCAGTGCACAAAGCAAGCTTCATAAAGACATGGAAGAACTTGACTGGCCTATACAGAGCTCTGACCTCAACCCCATCCAACATGAATGAATAATGGGCACAGATTCCCACAGAAAAACTTGTGGATTCTTGTGGAAAGCCTTACAAGAGTGGAAGCTATGTTTTTGAATGCAATGTCATTAAAGTTCCTGTTGGTCAGGTGTCCCAATACTGTGTCCATATAGTGAATTGAAGAAGGCCTTCCACAACTAAAGCTCAGGTGTCAGTGATCATCCTGATCAGTGATTGGTTCAGATGATCAGGTTTGTTATAACCAAAGCAATAGTGAAGAAACTGTGCTGAATGTCTAGGGACAATGTTCCCTTCCACTGTTGACAAAATGAGTCCTGAATAATAAACGAAAGAAACACAGACTGGTGCAGAAAAATGCACGGCACCCTTTTATTAGAGTTTCAAAATGTTGCTATTCACTCACTCGTTGTGCTTGTCTCAGAAATGGGCTGACAGGCAAGGGAGGGTGGAGGAGGAGGAGGAGGAAGCAACAGAAATATTTAGACTTTGATTTTTCCAGCTTTGAAGCTTCGAAGCTGTTGTCAGAAATGCTTTAAGTTTACAACATGAGCATAGATTTGGGTTAGAGGTGATGTGTCCCCTTCAGTGTTCAGAGTAATTTGCCTTGTGGACTTTGCTTTTTAACACATTGTGATTGATTTTGGTTGTTAAATTTGTCCAAAATGGTCACCTACTGTTGTGATTGATTTCAATTTTTTCGATATTTTTTAAAGAAAAAGCTCCACTTTTTTGAAGGTCAGTACTGTTAATGATGTTGAAAAGTGAGGGAAACTAAAGAGGCTGTCCATGATAAGGTAAAACACCTACCACAGACTGTAGCTCAACCCTGAATAAAATGACGGTGGCCTAAATTGTTAGTGAAAGCTAACGATTGCTCATTTGCTCATTTTAGCCTACAAAAAGCTTCTACATCTAAAAGTGGACCTCAGGCCTATGCTCCTAATCCCAAGCGCCATTCCTCCAAGGAACATTATCTGGTTCTGCCATCCCTACACACAAGGCAAACCCAGTCCAGACTCTCTTTTGTGGCTCTCTGGTGATGGATTGAACTGCCAATGGTGACAAGGGCAGCGGAGTCCCTCTCTGTCTTCAAGAACCCGAAGGCTCATCTGTTCAGAGATGGATCTCCTGATGGATCTTCTTAATGAATTTAGCACTTAGAACCTTCCTCTGGTTCTCACACTGTCCTAAAACTTGAGTTTTTCCTCAGATTGTAAGTTTTTGGGTATGAGAAATATATAATATTGTGGTGAACGGGCAGAAAGAAGCCAAAAGGATGCCAGGAATTTAGAATTTTATTTTTCACACACAGTTTAAAGCACAAGCTCACACAGAAACGTCCTCACTCTAACTCTCCCAAACTCCCACTGAACTACTACCCACTAAACTCCTCCCTCTTACATCCCTTTTCCCGCCAGAACTGCTGGTCACTGCCAGGCGCGGCCACCCATCCCCCACAGCGTTTTTCCCGCCACCTGGCAGTGCACCCTAAATGACCCCAAATCACCCCTTCACTGCCCAGTAGGGCCTCCAACAGGGCTTAAACAGTCTGTGTACCCACCAGCTCGCCACAATATGTAATGTTAAGCATCAATGTGATGCCTATGTGTGTCTAACTAGGGTTGCCGGGTGTCCTGTGGGAGATTCAGTACTGGTTGACACTGGTCTTAACCATGTAGTCCATTAACTGAGGTCCTACAGAGATGTATACATGATATAACACTCAAGTGTCTGCCCACCTATTGGTGAGAAATTGTAAAATATTAAATATTAAATATTAACTGATAATATTGTAATTTATAATTTATTTATTTATTCACACAATTTGAATACAGCAACGCTGGTCCATCTTGTTCTAGATTAAACATAGACTACCTCTTTTGCTCAGAAAACAATTCATGAGTAATAGATTTTCTACTGTCATTTTATCGTTATGAGGTCAGTTTCTCAACCCTTACATGGATTAATCAGTTACATAACATTTCATTTAGATAAAGTAGTATAAAAGCACAGCAGTCTAACTGAAGTTGAAATGATTTAGTCATTATCTACTTCAGCTATAATTCCTCCCAAATGGGAATGAAGATGAAGATGAAAGACCTTTGTTTTTTTCAGTAATGTAATTTTCTTTGCCTCAGCTGGCATGTATGTAGTGTTCAAGGAGAAAGGCTTGGAGAATGCATGGCAGTTGCTTCTGTGACCGACTAAATTAGGGTAAACAAAAAACAGCATTTTTATTCATGCAAGTGAATTACACTCTTGAATAAAACAGGTCCCACAGAGGATTCTTTGAACACTGCCGTTGAACAGACATTTCTGGTTCTCTAAAACACAGTGTTTCAACAGAAATTTGTGACTGTGAAGAGTTATTTAATAATAATTTAAGAATTCTTTACCAGTTTAGAATTTTTAAACTTCAAACAGGCTACACAAGTTACATCTCATTTACATAAATGGTTCTCCAAATGTCATACGATAAGAAAACCCTTCATTTGCCTTTTTAGGATAGGAGAAATTAGAAGTAGTATGACCTATAAAAGCTATAAAATAAAGGAACTGTACATTATATGCAGTATACTATATGTATGTATAGATAGATGGATGTACACAGTGGATATCTTCAGGTGGCTAGTTGCAGCAGACAATGAATGATGCACAGTAATACTGCACATGTTGCATGAGAAATATTGCACATGAAAGAGTCATTGCACTTGTCAAGTGTGGTTACTGTAAATATTATGACTACGCCTACAAAGACATGCATGTCATTTTTTGCATGACAAAATGCACTCTGTTCCTTCCTAGGTCTCATACATGCTTTCAGCAGAGTCCGCTACAGACTATGTGAGTGGAAGAGGAGGTGTGTCAGGGGCTGTTGACTGATGTCTGGTTTTGCCTGGAGGCCGCTTCTAAACACAGAGTACACCTCTGCTTGAAGGCAAGAGCCCCACGTGATGCATCCACTCACTGCCTTTAAAAAGCACCTTTCGCCCCGGCAGAGCCACAGTGAGCCGAGCAGAAGACGAAGGAGGATTCTGATGAGAGAAGTCAAGGCTTTATGTAGTGGAGTGTACCTTACTCACAGAGTAACCTAATCTTCTTCAGACAAAGGGGCGGCACAGTGAGTTATCCTTGTAACCATGAGCTTGACCAGCGCCAGCACAGAGTCTGAGTTTTCTGATGATGACCAGGAGAGTTGTCTGCTGGGCTTGAGAGAGGACAGCAGCAGTGAAGAACCTTTGACGAGACCTTCTCCAACATCAGAGTGCGATGCTGGACCGTGCTTTACCAAGGATAAGACATCCCAGGCTGCTAAGAAGCGCAGCCGACCACCTCGTTCCAAAGCCCGGCGGGTTGCAGCCAATGTCCGGGAGCGCAAGCGCATCCTGGATTACAACCAGGCCTTCAATGCCCTACGCACAGCCCTCAAGCATGATCTGAACGGCAAACGTCTGTCTAAGATCGCCACTCTTCGCAGGGCCATTCATCGCATCTCAGCACTGTCTTTGCTCTTAGGAGCGGAAAACTCCTCCTGTAGCCATCCTGAGTGCCACCTGCAGCTAGAGGAAGAGATACCTAACTGTAGGACCACCAAAGGGTTCCAGAATCCTGCAGAGAACTATGGACAGAACCAAAGCCCCCATCAACATACAGTATCCCCAGAGATGCAGATGTTCCAGGATGGTTCTGCAAACCCTGCCCCTTCCCCTTACTACAACCATAGTCCTCAGACGTACACAGCCCAAAGACATTATGGTCACCCTCAGGAGGACCTGAGCCATCCCTATTATGGAGGAACCTCTGGATATCATTACAGTTTCAAGGCAACGTGCCATCAGAACCACATGGACTGCTTTGTTGATGCTCCTGCCATGCCTTTTCCATGGCAGCAGGGTTACCTGCAGTGCTCAGGGTTTCAGCAGTCCCTCAGTATGCACTGACAAACCATTTAGTAACTGAGCTGACGGTGCACTTAATATAGTTTCAGGCTACACTTTTACAAATACTGTTCCTAAATAGCTCTTGATTCTACGATTCTCTGATTCAGTGAAAAAAAATCTTTTTGTGGAGATTCCTCGGTTCTTCTCACACAGTTATCTCATTTACAAGAGTGTTTTTTAAAGAACTATGCAATGAAGAGTTCCTTAGGGATTACAAGGTTCTTCTGTGGCATCACTTCAAAGAACCCGTTGTCTCACCTTCAGTCTTGTGTGTACCAACCTTGTTGCCATGTGTTTGTCACCTTTTATGTTTTACATTTTGGTGTTTTCTGGTTAAAAAACATGGACAATATGTTACTTTAAGAGAGAACATGGAAAGAAAAGAATCTCAGGTAAAATGTACTGTATATTACAGCAAATATATGTGGAACTTGTACCTTTTGTATATGTGTTACCATGCATGAAATCTATTCTACAAGTATTTATTGTATTAAACACCTCACTCCGAATTGACTGGGGGAAATCCGTTTCACATCAGAGAGAAAACATTTCATTATGCATAAACCACCAGTAAAGCAATTTGTCCAACTGATGCATGTCAAACAACGTAGCTGTGAATACTGTGTAAACAGACTGGAATAAACAAATAAAGTCTATTTTGTACTGAGATGATGCATTACTTTTTGTGCTGATAAAATTAAATATGGGAGCAGCTTTAATAGGTATTATACAGGAGTCATAGACGCATTTTAAATGACACTAAGACTGAGGTGATATGTGGAAACACTAACACTAGGACCAAGGGAAAGCCCTGGAAACTAGGAGAATGCATGCAAGGCCATTCATTTTCTGATGTAATTTGAAAATATAGGTGTATAAATATATGTGTAATATATTGATAATTCAGGAGATCAGGCAGGCTCTAAAATATGTGTTTATTATATTCACAAAGCAGAATTTTACCCAAGAAATAAAATTAAAAGTGTCTCTGATCTACATGTCATTTTAACCTTCACAGTGAGGTTTTATCTTAAAAAGAAGTCTGGGAGGCCTTAATAAAGCAACTCTCTTTGTAAATACATGATTAATTATTGGGGTGATTAAGCAGAGAAGGACCATTTAAACAAATTGAAATTTGTGATCAGACACATCCCCTTCGAATTTGATTTTGTGTTTAAGATATATGGAGAATGTACACTACAGGTCAAAAGTTTTAGATCACCCCATGTTTTCTGTTTGTTTGTATTGAAATTCAAGCGGTTCAGTGTCTCAATGTTCATTCGGCAGAAATTTCTT
>JBBPCW010000001.1:12467652-12478897 GCA_037974425.1 Phenacogrammus interruptus
ATTGAGACACTGAACCGCTTGAATTTCAATACAAACAGAAAACATGGGGTGTTCTAAAACTTTTGATCAGTAGTGTAGCTTAAATAAAGCAGCAGTTTGGCTAGCTTCTCTTCATCTAGTCATTTTTCTATCTCCCTAAAATACACTCGGTATTAACTTGGACAGTGTTGACTATTAAAAGAGCCAAACTATTCTAAACAGACATCTTCTCATGAACATTCAATGTTTATTGTAGGAAATTAACAGCATAATGCAATTTTCTATTAAATAGAACAGAAAATTGAAGATCAACACAGTCCAATTTGTTGGTGTACATGAGCTGATTTGCTTATTTCTCAGCAAGTAAACATCACCATAGTTGCTTCAGGCTGGAGTCCCCCAGTACTGAGTGAAAATGTGTGTTGTTAAAATCATAAGTTTACAATCCAGATGCCATTCTCATTTAACTAGATGGTGTAAATAGGGTAAGTTTCTCAGCGGCATGCTCTATTACTCATTAGGCCACTGTGGAAGACTTTGTTTTCTCCACAGATACATGCAGAAATTTTGAAAGGCTGCTGTAATCCCCTTTTAAGTGTGTTGTGACGAGGCTTAATAATAGTCCACCTTTAAATACAAAACACATTTACTGCTGTGGGACAAAATTCTTTTAATGTAAGAGGATTTGACTGAAATAGAGCATTGGTAATTACTAGTTTAACTATTTCACAAGTCATTTCCAATGGATAAATGTTGTTATTGGGTGAAGCTTGTTTGATTCTTTGGTCATCAAATCTGTAAGATCTTTAAAATAAAGGCTTATTTAGAAATATTTAATTGATTTTTTAAATTATTTTTAATTGACTTTTGCTTTGCTACAAATATTTCAATTGATGGTTATTTAAAGAGCCATATCTATAAATGAGTGTAAAGGACCTTTATAAAGTTTTGAGAACTTCCAAAAACCACATAATGGAAAGATTCTAAGCCAAATGACAAGAACCGTACATCGAAGCCAAGAACCACTAAGGAATCTGAATTTGTAGTCATGCTGCATCGCTGGATATGGCAGTGATCTGAATAACTGGGGAAATAGTGAGTGGGCTTGTTCATTAGTAGATGAAGGAACAGGGGATAAAGATGAGAGAGAAACTGCCATTCTCTCTCATGGCACAGTTAGATCACAAAGAGTTCATAATATAAGAACAGACACTCGACTAACCCTTTTCCCAGAGCGATGCTATTTTCAGCACAACTTTGAAGTTATTAAAGAATGACCTCTCTTTGACCACCCGGACTAAGAGCCTCATTCTCAATCTCAGGGATTAGAGACTGCTGGATCCTCGCATGCCCTGTTGAAGCTTGCCTGCTGCCTGACAATGCATGTCATCAGACTGGCAAAGCTTGCAGGAGATGCTAATGCACAGAGGTGTGTGGGAAATCACATTCGCTCAGTTACATAAAAAATAAAAAATAAAATTTTGTAGTTCTTTGAGAAATGTTCTGATCACTTCAAAAAGTAAACTATTGCCTCATTTGTTGTTTTTTCTGGGTTTCATTTGTTCTATCAGGTTATCAAAACACAGACTTCACTTTTGTGAGCAATTCGTCTTTCAAAGCCTTTAGACACAAAGGATTTAAAAGAGAACAATACAATCTAACTTCAGTCTATGCCGATAGATGTTGGATGTACTGTGAAGTTCCAGTGCAGTTCTATTGGCAACTCGGGATGTGTACAAAGGCCTTATTGCTCAGTTCTGATTTTTTTTTAGTTAGAATTGATCTTTTTGGCCAATTGTGTTCATAAGTGACCCATCTCTGGCCTCATTGTGAGTGAGTCCATGCCCTGAAACAGCCTGCATGGACTGACATCAAGGGAATGAAGCACATGCATCATGAATAAAAAAAGTAATGAACTACCAGAACAAACCCTTTATGTCAATAATTAACTCTGAATATATTCTCTTATACTGTCAGAAACCTGCTTTTGGGCCATGAATATGGAATGATAATACAAAATGTGCATGTGCAGTAAAAATAAAATGAATGACTTTTCTCAATAGCCCTTAGAATACAATGGATCCATGCTGGCAGTGCCACAAAGGGTAAATTGTAGTCATACAGCAAAGAAACTTCTCATATGGAAGTTCCCCCAGTATGTGTTGATTTTTAGGTGGTCAGACATCATGTTGAGATTTTTTCATGTTCCTATGTCATTTAGAACCAAATTTATTGTAATTTTAAAAACATGTTCTCTTATTTTAGGTTTTAGAAACAAACAGAAAAATCAAAAGATCTCTGAACCTGGGAGAACTTTCAGGCTAGTCACCACCCATAAGTGGGTGGGGAAGACCTGCAGAAGGAGGGGGTCCGGAGAGCGATAGAGCGGCGGCGCACAGAGAGAACAACAGCAAATGGCAAGCGAATAGGAGAGCAAACATTTGTTTTAGATTGTTTTACTCCATTTATATTTGTTAAAATCAGTTTTTACTAATACATTAGGGTTAAGTTGTAAGGGTCAAGTTAACATGGCCTGAAAAAGATCTGATCTGAAAAAATGTCAGACTGGCCTACAATATCAGATTTGTGCCACTTTCTCCTGGTAATCTGAATGCAGGCTCAAAAATTAGTAGTTTTCTTGGCCTCACACTCTTTATTCCAATTCAAGTGGCCTACTTTTACTTATTGAAAGATTATTTTTCTTAAGTCTTTTCTTTCGACCATGGCTCTTGGCTACTTTATTCACCTTCTAACATATGAGGGCTTGATTGGGACTCTGCTCGGGTTTGTTCCCTGGACAATCTTCCAGAGAGGCTCTTCTGACAGAGAGTGGCAGGTCACGGTGGCTGATGGCCAGGCTTGTCTGTAGAGAGCGAGGGAGAGTGAGAGAGAGAAACAGGCTTATGGATCACTACTCGCTCCCGTTGGCCTGCCTCGCCAGCTTGAGTGATGAAGTCCATGATTGCAGCCGACAAAGATGGATGAGAAACTTAAAGCGAGTTTTCAGGGAGCAAATTGATGACTTGTGTACCAATCTGTCTGAGAGCAGGTTAATAAGGCTGTTACTCACAGCTGATTAGAGTTTACGGCCTCTTTCAAAAGGGAAACTGAATTAGAACAGGAGAAACGGATAATATACATCCAGAGCCGTCAGTTTAACATGGGCGATACATGAGATATCCGAAAACGCCTCAGAGTTGCGAATGTAGGCCAGGGGAAATCATCTATAATGAAGATAATCTGGGGTAACTGCATTCTTGAGATTTTTACTGACTCTGGCATGGTTCTACTCATCAGTGGGTGGTGCTTTAAGCTAATCAAAGAGCTAATGCATTATGCACTAGACTCTAGGCTTTTCAGTCAGTTAAGAGCAGACTGGCTGAGAAGCTATTCATCTGTCATGAATCTGCATATAATAAAAAGAGAAGGAATGTGCAATCAACTGACTCTAAAACACTAAGCCTAATATGAAAGTGACCATTTGTCATACGTGAACACACCACTGCACACAGTGTGAACAGCACGAAATTCACCCTCTGCATTTAACCCATTCACCAAGTGAAGCAGGGGGCAGCCAGGAACACAGAGCCCGGGGAGCAGTGCGTGGGGACGGTACCTTGCTCAGGGTACCTCAGCGGTGCCTAGCGGTCTTGGGAATCGAATTCAGACTTTCTGGTCGCAGGGCAAATGCCCCAACCACTAGGCTACCAGCTGCTCCATGACGTTAACGTTACTGCTACATGACGTTAACTGTGAATAGCATGTATAGCATGTGCAGTGCTCATGGACACTCTTAAAGGACCAAATTTCCACCTTTTTAAATATAGGACCTCATTTTAGCCTGTAGACAAACCCAAAGTACACCAATGTACATCTGGATAAGAGCTTCTTCTAAATGCCGTAAATGTGAATATATAAGGAAATATATAAGGAAAACAAGTGCAGAAACAACCTGTTTTGAATTTGTTGTTTCTAGGAAATACAAGATAAAAGTACAATATGGACCCATTAAAAACAAAGGTGACAAAATTATTCTTTGGAAAGATGCTGTTCACAAACATTTTTAGTGGATAGCTCTTTAAAAAGTATCTCAAGATTCTGTAGGGGACCCAAAGTAGTTTCTTACGACGTCACTTCCAAGAACATATTTGTCACCTTATTTGCAAGTGTGTACTTACAGAACCTTATGCCATGGTGAAGGACAGTTTTAGCCGTGCCGTGGCTCCATCTTTATTCTCATAGATTTTTTTTTTTATGTGAAAGATGTTTAGCCAATCGCAATAAAAGCCAACGTCACTGGTGGAGAAAGTTACTCTCCTGGATTTGTGCATTCATGCGTGCTCAGCGATCCGGCAGTGAAGAAGTAGTCAGGCTCATAAAAGTTGATGACCTCTTATGCTGTAAAAAATATGTGCACTTAAAGTGACAGCCATGAAACCTCAGCCCAACAGCAGAATCTAAATGTACCGGGATGTGGTCAGGGTGAGGACAAAGGTATGAATGTCCTACTCATTTTGCCTTTCAAGTGTTTCATTTTTAAATTTTTTAATGATATCAATTAATTACACATTGAGTTACATGCACTTTTGCATTCTGTTTAATTTCTGTATCAAGTATCAAATGCTTCATGGTATTTCTTTATTGAAGGAAAATATAAACCAAAACCAAAGGTCCGAGGGCCAGAACAACTAACAAAAAGAAAAACTGAAAACACTCTCATCTGAGCCAGGGCGACGGTGGACCGACACTGAGGTCCACCACTAACAAATTTAAATACTAAACCCCATAAACTAATAAACAAATACAAGTACTTCACACAAACAAACCCCAGCTCTGACTAATAACATTAAAGAAACCCCACACTCTTCAAAACAAAAGCCCCTATTATACTTAACATGTGGCGGCCTCTAATGGCCACATATGGCACAACACTGATAAGAGAAAAATGTAAAATATTACGCTTAGTGACCTTTGATATTTATCATAAATATGTTTAAGGTCTTATGAATATAAGGAGTTTAAATATTTTAAGGAGTACATCTTTTCTATTGGAATTGGAATTGTATGAAAGCACAAAAGTATTAAAATTGAATAATCTTTACTATTTACAAATGGACTAAAACAAAGCATAGTAAGGTAGTACAAGTAAATTATATTTCTCTGGCTAAGCTATAAAAAATAATTCATATCAAACTACACCATGTCTCTGTCATTGAGGCTGATTGCTGACCCTTTTAAGAGTAAAATAACCAATGATTTACCATATAAGGTTAATATTTAGGGATGAACTGTCCCTGTTCCACAGCAGTGACAACAATGCCAAAAATAGACTTGACATACGAGCAGTCAGTGCATTCGTATCAGTGAAATGGAGGGGAAGACCTCCATTGGTGGTCCACCGTTGTGAAAAGCACATCTTTATCACTGTCCCAGCTTGTTTTGCCCACCGGGCATGACCAGGTTGCTTGTCGCTCTGATTAAATGTCTGAGTAATGTTCTGATTACAGGCACTGTGAAGGCATTGTGAACGTCCACATTAGCCTTCCCTCTGGTTCCGAAAGCTTGCTTACATAGACAAAGCAAATCATATCTCACAAACACGAGGCTGTGCAACAAGGTTTAGATTTATTTTGAACCTTCAGAATTTAATGTAAGAAAGCCGTCAAGATAATAGATATATTCAAGCTGCTTTATTACAAACAAGCACATCTTTTAACAGATCCTCAAATGATAATGGTAAAACTAATGGTGAGTTTCAGAAATAACAAAAGACCTTGAAGACCAAGCAATTGTGAAGGAAACCTGCCCAAAAGATCAAGGACTTTCTCAAGGGTGTAGACGTAAGAGATTAATAGACCATCATTATTTCAGTAGGCTTCCATACACCACTCAAGATACAAGCCTCAAAATGAGAAATTACTGCCAAAAAGTACAGAAAGAGCCTGAAGAGCTCTGAGAAGCAAAGACTTATGGTGAAACTAACCTGTACAAGAGAGACTGAACATGAACAGAAAAGGAGAGAAGAGAAAAACGAATAAACTGCTTCTCGTACAAAGTAAGCAACCTCTATGAAACACGCTGGAGTGGCCGTGCATTAGTGTATGGCTATCAGTGGTTCCCTGGTTTGTCTTTATTAACAATTCGGGTAGGAAGCCAACAGCAGAATCTTAACAACTTAAATCCAGCCAATTTAAAGAAAGGTCAGTCTCCACCCCCAACCCCCACTGGGCATGTATTTCACTTTTTGAAGACAAGACTTGAAAGGAAACGCCCTCGAAGCTAGGCTGAAGTGTAAATGGCTGTATTACATGCCTGGCAGGGCATTGCCACACAAGACATCTGGTGTTTGGTAGTGTTCACAGGCTTCAAGCAGTCATTGATCAATAATGTTAATCCACTGAACATATTGGTCCATGTATTTTAGGAGACTCTATTTAAAAAGGTCTGTGATGCCTTTATGGTTAACTCACTACACTATAAAACTCACTGCTGCAAATGTACTCTTGCCTTAATACAAGAAACTACTGTATAAATGTCAACATTTACAGTAATTAGCTGTAATTAGCAAAGAAAACAGGAAGAGTGACTGGTCATTTGTGCACCCTTGAGTGATTCTTCATGCATAATTCCTCTCACACTAGTTGTTTAAGATATTATACCTAATCCAAAGATAGTTTTGAAGATGTCTAAAATTTCTTTGGTATAAGCAGGGTTAATACAGTAATCAATTCATGTAATTTACTGTAATAAAAATCCAGAGTTTTAATAAGAACAAAATTAAAAACATGAGAACACTCGAGATGCTCCACGGGGAAAATTCAGGACTGCAGCTGCATCACAGGGCAGCAGCCGCATCACAGGGCAGCAGCCAATCAGCAGCAAGGAGAAACAGTGTTCTCAAATTGGCTCCTTTTAGACCTCCTGCCTATGAGTACAGCAGTATTTCACCATTCCAAGACAAGCATGCTCCTACAGCCATCCCCTGAGATCATTGTTAGTTTTCTCTGAACAGTACTAAAACATTTATAGTTATTTTTATGGAAATTTAGTTGAATTTATGTTAATATTTATGTTCCAAATATATATATTTTTTAATAATTTAGCACTAAAATGCATGAAAAATGATATATGGCCATGAGAAATGCTGTGAGAAAAGCCCTTCATCCTCGTGCTGGGTTGTTTATGTTTGGGGATGGTGCTTAGTAAATCAGCACAAGAACAAGGGGGCATGGCGGACGAGGCCCGGATGTCACAAAAGCAACAAAAAAAAAAGCAGAGGATATCTGCAGTTTCCGCATTAGTGCAGGGGTTCAGCGAACAATTAGCAAACAATCCCAAATACCTTGTGCATCCTTCTATCTATCAACTGTCAACCTTCTTATTTCCTTTCTTGGCTCTTACTGAAACTTAGAATACACTGGAGAATTCCTGCGGCTTGCCTTCGCTTTTGCTTTCTCATACTCCTCTCTCCATATTGGGAGAGGAAGGGGGTAAAGGACAAGAAGGTGGGTAGTAAAGCGCTACATTTACTTTGTTACATGTACTGAAGTAATTTTTTGGACTGTACTTGTAAGAGTAGTTTTATTGCAACATACTTTTTACTTTCACTTGAGTGTATTTGTGAAGAAGAAACACTAATTTTACTTCGTTACAGTGAGATACATTCCACTCGCTACTTTTTTTTTTTTATTCATCTGTTATTCAGCACACAGTAGTTTATTTTGTTTTGTTAGGCTTCTACCAAAGGCTCTGTCACATGACTCTTTTTCGACAAACAAACGGAACCAGGCAGTCACATGACCACACACAAAATCTCCACGGCGGCCCCACACAGAAGCAAAGAGACTGAGAGACTGAGAGCAATATATCAGAAAATATGCTTCATAATCAAAACAGGTCTGGATTCAAAGTAGCACATTCTACAGAAACTGATGTAACTGAAGAGCTTTAGCTAAACTATATTTAGTTCTAGTTCTTCTAGATCTGGCTTTATCACTGTTTCTGCATGCCAATGGATTGTGTCCTACCTTGAGAGTTGCAGTTACCAAGTACCACTGGTGTTCCTCAAGGCTCAGTGCTTGCACCACTTCTGTTTTCCTTCACTTTCTCTTACTTGATGATATTGTATCTTCACATTCTTTCTCATACTGTCATTCTGCTTCTGACACTCATCCTCTACTTTCCTCTCTGTGACTCTTAGCTCTCGGCCAGTGTCTCTATACGTCTGAATGATATTTCATTCTGGATGACAGCACAACACAGAGCCAATGTACATCCTTGGGGATGCATCCTTAAGACTTGACCTGGTCATCACTTACCTCACAAAAAAACATAAAATCTAGGGTTCTGAAAAGTTGTTATTTTAATTTCACATTAACAATATGTTCTGAACTTGCTTACCTTCTTTATAACATCAGGATAATTCATCCTCACCACTAATGCCACTCAAATACTCTTCAGGGCCTACTGTAACACTCCTGGCTGGCCTTTCTCTGAAAGCCACAAGACCTCTACAGATAATTAAGAATGCAGCAGCACATCTGGTCTTCAGTGCATTAAAACTCACTCTTACCACTCCACTACTGTGAACCTTTCACTGGGTTACTGGCTCCTTGCATTAGATTTGAAACCTACAAAGCCAAGAATGGTCTGACTTACCTGTCAGCACTTAGAGAAGACATGCATCAAAACTTTTCTCAGCTTTGAGACCAAAGTGGTGGAACGAACCTCCCCTGCCCATCAGAACTGCTGAGACCCCTGCTGTCTTCAAACAGAGACTAAAATCTCTCCTCTTCTTTGAGCACTTAGGATATGTTCATGTCATAAACCAACTTAACAACACCTTCAAAAAGAATAAAAAAAAATGTCTTTTGTGCTTGTGTGATCTGATGGAATCTGAGGGTCTGATGGAATACTAACTCAATCTCTTAATTTTAAGTGATAGGTTATGAGTGTGAGGAACATTTTCATTACCAAGCACACATTTACATCTGGATAAGAGTGGCTGCCAAATGCCATAATTGTAAACACTGTAGTTTATCTCATAGGGATTTCTTGTTAAAATAAGATGTTGGGTTACTTTGTCATTTGTCTTTTGAAAAGAAACAACTTAAGTGTAAGGTGTGTTTGGTAACCAGTATAATGCTGTTGTAATTAACTGCATGATCATAGTATTGGCTTTAAATATCTTTATTTAGCTGAAATGAAAAAATGCAATATTACTCTGAATCTTAACTCAATAGAAATGTTAACAGTATCATTTTGAATTACCGTATGTTGCAATGGTGCTTTCTTGTTCAAACAGGATTCTTGTTAAACAACATAATTAACTTCTGGACATGAAAAAAGAACCTGTAATTGCAGTATTAGTACTGTAAAAAGACATTTACGTTTATGGCATTTAGCAGATGCTCTTATCCAGAGCAACGTACATCAGTACTTCAGTAGTCAAATGCTGCCAGTCATATACTTATTCACTGTAATTTTTTTTTTACATTAATACTTTAAGTAAAGCGGGCATTCTATATCTGGACATTTCATATCCAGTCTGCCTATTTAGCAGATAACATATCTATGTTGGACCAATAGTTTATATTCTCCAATAAATAAATAAACAAATATTAGACTATTTAGTGTAAGATAGCAGAGATGGTCTTCTAAGTACCGTTGGACTACTTCTGCTGATAGTAAGTCCTGATTCACCAGGCCAGTCTCAGCTCTTTACTCCATCCAGCAGGCACAGCAGCCGTCATATGAGTTCATTTGATCCCCGAGACGCTTTGCAATCAATCCTGTCAAGATGGAGCTAAACAGGATGCCTCACTGCAGAATTGCGCCTGGTCAGAAACGATCCCAGTGGCTCGTCTGATGTGTTCTATCCAGTGTGAAAAGTTTCTCACCCCAAAGTTTAACGTTCTGCTGAACAAGCCAACCTTTAGCAGCCGGAGATCGATGGAGATGTAAAATACTGTACTTGAAAGCATTATTGGGTCCCTTTTATACTGTAGCTGCAACTGGCAGAAAATCCATGCATTAATTAATACCTGAGGCAAAGAGATTTCTGCATGCTGCTCCAGCCGTCCCCTGAGACCATCCCCATCAAACACACAATCAGAGCCATCGATCAACCGCTTCATTTTAATTATTCTATAAAAAGACTTGTTCCTCCGAAGAGCATGTCTTGTGCGTCCACCTCCATGCTCTTGGGGTGTCCGGCCCCAGTAAACAGACGGGATAAGTGTGAGAGCTTCTAGTGCCATGTAAGTATTGCTTCAATGCATTTGCTTGATGGTTTGTGGGTTCTTATATTTTCCCTTTGGACCCACAAGTATCCAGATGCTGAACATTTAACAAATATTGCAGAATTTATGGACTGTTTTAGATGGCAAGGCATAACAGCAGAACGAGGACAGATAACGGGAAAAAGCCTCCTGGGTCCCACTCCTATCCTAGTCCAGGGGGATTGCCTGTACAATAACTTTTTTAGATTCAAATGAAATGCTGATTCAAAATAGCAGCAGAAAAGAGGTTCACTACACTCATGTTTTAGTGTTTGACTAAATAGTAGAAAAAAGGTTTTTCTTCTCCTGCCAATACTGGTGTTACTCACTGTATGCAATATTAGCAATCTGCATGTGTATTTGTACTGTAAATTGAAATTAAGGTAACACTTCAGTATAGTGAGATATCACAATGCCCTTGTAATATCTTATAAAGCCTCATCGAGCCAGTGACTGCCTGCTCATGAATACTTTATTAAGCAATAAGTAGGGGGAGAATTAACACTCTGCTGGGTGTAAATTTTTACCAGACAAAGTGTTATTAAACCTAAATGTTTTTTCTTAAACTGAGGGTTTATTTGTCTTTAATTAAAACTAAATATTTTACTACTGAGATATAAATGGGCACAAATAGACCCCCAACTAGTGCTTACAGGCTTAATTGGGTATTTTTTAAACAACAGATCTTACAAAGCTTCTGTATTAGTTGATTACTTAAAAATAAGAGAAATGAAACAGCTTCGTGTCACGTACTGGCTGTGACCGTTCAGGATGACG
Source organism: Phenacogrammus interruptus (assembly GCA_037974425.1). Taxonomy (NCBI): domain Eukaryota; kingdom Metazoa; phylum Chordata; class Actinopteri; order Characiformes; family Alestidae; genus Phenacogrammus; species Phenacogrammus interruptus. The sequence continues at coordinate 12,478,689 of JBBPCW010000001.1, forward strand.
AGGCACAGGTGCGGATTCCCATGACTTCGCTTTTATTTCAATACAAACCAAGAAGGCACAAGGGCCAAAACTTAAACAAAGACAAGAACCTGAACAGAACACAACCTAGGATAAGGTGAGGGTGGACAGACAACTAGAGCTGAGCGATTCACGACTCATCCGGGTGAATCACCCGGATCCATTAAATGACTCACGAATCACGAATCCGA
>JBBPCW010000001.1:12496745-12515013 GCA_037974425.1 Phenacogrammus interruptus
CACACACACACACACACACACACACACACACACACACACACACACACACACACACCATTCACTCACACACTCACACCTACGGTCACACTCACAATTTACGATCTACTAATGCATCCTCTTTGGTAAGTTCTGAGAACTTGTTAATCCAAACCAGTGTGATGGGTGGAGGTCTCTAGAGGTCCTTCCTTTTTGCAGTCATTGTTTTGTTTTGGGAATTATGAAGTGGTGATGGTGTTTCTTAAGATTGTATTAGTAACAGCTGGGTTTTGTTAGCGTTTAGTGTTTGTGTTGTGTTATTGGCTGTGGGGTTTTGTATTTCATGTTTTTAAGGGTTTGTGCTCATGTTTGAGTTGTTGGTCCACCACCATGTTGAATGGTTTTGTGTTTTTCCTGTCTCTTTTCGTTTGGAGTCTTGTTTCTGTGAACTTGAATGAAGCATGAAAAGAAAACGGAAGTCTGCATCTGCGCCTGCGCCTGCCCTCATTCTGGAGATAAGGGGAACGTAACAGCCAGTTTATGTGTCTCTTTAAACTCAGGTTGTTGTGTATACACAGACATGGACCCATGTGAGTGACTGAATGAATATCTGAAAATTTGACAAGGTAAGATAAGACAATAAAAGAAATCTACCGTATTGCTTATAATTGCTAATGTCTGAAATCCTATTAAGAAATAGAAATAAGTTGAAGTTGAAATTTATTGTCATATGTACAGAGTACAGTGTACAGAGCACAATGAAATTCTTACTTGAACACCGTCTTCACAGATAGAACATAAAGACATAAAGGACATGAAAGACATGAGAGACAACACAGTGCAGCAGCAGTAGTCTTAAGTTATTATAAAGTACATAACTGTACTGAAGAACTGTTGAAATCAGAACAGGTTCTGGGAGAGTATGCAATTAAAAATCCACACCTCAGTGGTAAGGACCAGCAGGATGATTTTGCTGGCACAGGAAAAAATATGCAATGCAATATGCAGTGCTGTTACAAAAACATCATCTACATAGAAGGATAACTGTGATCTCATCATAAAAGTCAACATCTGAAATGTGAAATACAACACACTGGAGATGTTTGTGGCCCAAACAACTGTACAGATGTATGTAATTTTCTTCATATTCCAGAATCTTATTTTATGCTTTTACAGAACTTCTTAATTTACCATAGAATTAGAGCCAGAAGTATGAAATTGGTGCATTCTAGTTTTGAACGTTTTGTCATCTTCAACTGGAATCACTGTTCTGCCTTTGAACCAGCCTCTCACTTTCTTTAGGCACTATTTCAATGTGATATGGCAATTTTCCATGTCTTTTTCACCAAATGAGGGATTTTGTTTCAAGCAAACCACACAGGTCACACCCCAGCATGAAATCAATGCGAAGTGGTTCTGCGTATTTTCATTTTCCAGACTCTTTATTAGAGCAAGAATCAGTCTGCCTGCACTGTCAGGCTGTAAAAAAAGGGGACTTCAGAGTATTAAGCAACAGAGCATTATGTTCCATCTACCCCCTGGAGAAAGCCTGAAAGAGGGTGTAGGAGGTTCTGGCTGATACAGTAAATGTGCATTCAGTATCATGACAGTTGCTGCATACAAAAGCACTGGCTGAAAGGATGGTGTCAATGAAATAAATGATGAATATGAAGCATATGTAGTTTTACAGGGTCTGGTCACACCTTCTTTTGTAATGGAGCTAATTAAGTGACTGGAACAACCATGACTAGAATTTGCCTTTTGTATTTTTTGTTATAATGGTTTCTTCTAAAGATTTTATTTGCCATTGATATTTTGTAGTTTCTACTGCTTGAAGGCATTGTTAATGATATCCATCCATCCATTATCTGAGACACTTGTCCTTAACTACTGGTGCTTTTGCTCTGGCACAGGGAACCGTGCTGTGCCACAAATGTTTTTTCCATTACAAATAAAGCTAGCTGTATCCGAGTCATAACCGTGCTGTTGGATGGCAGGGCCAAAATCGGGCCACAGCTGAGAACTGCATCGCTGCTTTCTGATTGGTCAAAATGTTGTCATCACAACATGGAAAGAGAACATTGTTTTTACTCTCCATACAACAGAGGAGATACAAACTAACAACTTGGAATTTGACAAATATAAGAACTACTATCTGTTTGGGCTGAAGATAAATTTCAGTTTTCTATAACGCTGTGAGAAATGCGAAGTTAGGTTTTCATCACACAGCTAAATAATTCATACTCAAACAAGACTATAGGTAATAAAAGACTACAACAACAAAAGCACAAAAACTTTTCTTCCGGTTTGACTACATGGATGCGGTTTTGGGATGGCGATGGACGATTGGAGAAAATTATGCATCAGAAACACTGTTACCAGGTTGAGATACACTGGAAAACCAAAGCAAGTTCTGTGCTGTTGCAGTACAGTTTAGGTAGCCCATAGTTCCTGTGTACTTATGGAAAAGTGCCTTAGGGTTGCCAGGGGTGCTGAAGTCTATCCAATCAGCAGTGGTGGACAGTAACAAAGTAGATTTTCTTGAGTACTGTACTAAAGTAGAGTTTTTGAGTATGTGTACTTAACTTGAGTAGTATTATTTTGGAAACATATACTTATATACTATTCACTTCACTACATTTGAAAGACAAATATCGTACTTCACTACATTTCTATCGAGGGGACTTTTAATTCTGAAAGTGAATTTTTTCGCCCTTTTCTGATTTTTTTTTCCTTTTTTCACTCTGTCACACACACTCTCATGCACACTCAGGCATTCTCGCATGTGCACACTCCCGCAAACACCCTCGTGCACTCTCTCGTGCTGCACACTCTCATGCGGACACTCCTCTAGACTAAAAATCACAGCCTCTGTAATTCAAAACACACACACACTGGTATAGAAGTGTGCCAGGACATGTAATGCATATTTAGTCTGTGTGTGTGTGTGCGCGTGTGTGTGTGTGTGTGTGTGTGTGTGTGGGGGTATACGTCCTCATACAAGACTAACCTTCACGCCCTTCTTCTTCCATGTTCTTTTTTCGTCGTGCTAATTTGCATTTACAGCAGTTTCTCTTTCAACTTGTGTCAGAGCACCTACCACGCTGTGTGGGGGTGTGTAGAATTACAATAAAAAACAAACAAATGACTTGTTTTCTTTGTCTAGAGGTTCTACCAGCTAATCAGAGACATTAGGTATTGTATGTGTTGTGCCAAAAATGCAACAATGCGGTGAAAGAAAATCTACTTTTAATACTTAGGTATTTTTAAAAGCAAGTACTTCAGTACTTTAACTTAAGTAAAAATTTGACGGTATCGACTTTCACTTGAATTTGACCAGTGGTATCTGTACTGTACATTCAAGTGATAAATGTGAGTGCCCAGCAGTCATAGGGCAACAGATGAAGAAATGTCCTAGACACAGGCCCGGCGTAATGGGCAGGCTTTAGGGTGCCATGCCCGCCCTCAGACTCACTTGGACCCGCCCTGATAATACGAGCCCGTCATCCACCAAATGTTTACTACATTGTTTTTGAAAAAATACTAATAAGCACAGGCCACTATGATTCATAGTTTTTCTTTTCCAATAAAATATTTAATGTCATAGACGAGCTCACACAAGAGGTTGACCGATCACGAGCCAGCATGTATCCGCTACCTGGGGGGGCGGGGCTGAGATCACAGGCAGCTGAACTAGGCACGGAGAATCTGGGTGCTGAAAAACTTTCCCAGACGCAGTTTCTCAGGCAAAAACAGATCGCTCAGCAGTGACTGGTGTGCAGACAGTGACTGGCGAGAGTACTCTGTTAAAAGAGACGCTGCATTCTTATAAATAAAAAGAACTAACATCAGCTCTTGATGTATCTTACTGCGTCACGTGTGTTTATTTGAACGACACCTCGCTGCTATACTGTACCTGCAGTAGTCTATAAAATGTGTGCCCCCCCCGCCCCAAAGCAATGCAAGGCCCGTCCGCAAATCTGTGTCTGGCGCTGGGTCTGCCTAGACAGGTCACCAGTCCACCACTGGGCAGAAACACACCCTCATGGGCACTCATAACTGGGGCAATTTAGCTTCTCCAGTTTATCTGATACGCATTTACTTGGACTATGGGAGGAAACCAGAGCTCCCAGTGAAAGCCCACATGCACAACATACAAATTCCACACAGAAAAGAATCAAACCCAGAATATTCTTGTTGCTGGTGACAGCACTTTCCTCTGCACCACTGTGTCACCCCATTGTTCATGACATGAAATAGGAAAATTAGACAAAGATCAATAGAGATGGTTTTCTTATACTGTGCAAGAAAGGCACAATACACAATGCACCTTACAACTCAATTCACGCAATACAAGAAAGAAAGCTGCTCAGTGGTGTAAGGCTATACAGAACACAATCAGACAAAATGCTTGAGACCTTAAAGTGACATAATAAAGCATGGCTGGCAGATGTTTGCTACTCTGACAACACACAGCTGTGTCTGTTATTTGTTGTTTGCTACGCATGAGGCTGGAGGGCAGAATCTGTTTTTAAAGCTGCTGGTCAGTGTTTTGATCCAGCTGGGCCTTCTTACATACTCAAAATGGTGTGGAGGTAGCAATGGCTCCTAAAGCAGTAGCACGCAAATGCAAGACACAATACATCAGATAAGATCTCGAAGATCAAACTCAAATAAGAGGTTCTTTATGGAACCAGAAGTTGTTTTCCTGCCTCATTCCCAAGAACTCTTTAGCATTTTATTTGAAGAACATGAATATTTCTTTAAATACTTCTGAGGAAGGAAAACTACATTTTATCCTGTTTCACTTCACCCTCAGCTCCTGATGCTCTTTTTTAGTTTTCATTTCTTTCGGTTCTCTTAGTTCCTGAACTGCTTTACCATCTCTCAATTTTTTTTTTGTCGCTTTAGTTTTTATATTTGAGACCAAAGAGAAAAACAGCACTTATTAAATGTCAGATGTTGTAATGATAAATATACTGGATACACTTCACTGTTTTGTTTTTTTGGTTGGTTGTTTTTTTTGCAAAGCTACATTTGCTTCTTAATATCTGTTCATTTTGCCTTAGCTGTCAAAACAAGTGCCAAGGGTTCTGCTCTACTTAATATTGTTTATTTCAACAGTCAGAGTGTTTTTTCTTTGCAACGTTAGAATAAATACACCAAGGAACTTAAGAAAGGTTTGGTTTTCAGGAAAGTTGATGTGTTGGGAAGAAGAAAACAGCTAGAACTAGGTTTGGAATCAGATTTCAATTAGATTTGAAACCACCTACAGATGTAGTTTAAAACTGACAGAGGAAAGTCTGATTCATGCTGCTTTTTGCCATTCAGACTGCAGAAGACCTGCTCAAGCCAGACAGAATGAAAAATCAGGTTTGAGCTGCTTGTATGAACAAGACCTGAGATGTTTGCAGAGAACTGTATATTCACTATCCATTGTCCACTGATACTGGAACCAAAAGAGCAGGTCTGAAATTCAGTGACATTTTATCCCATCTTTTCAGCAGCTGGTTGTATTTTTCTGTAGTCTGACCCTTATTCTTGCAGCAGTTCTGTAGATTTGTATCTCTTTGGTCCAACCTGAAGCAAAGAAGAGCAACATTTTTCCTTTCAGAGATGCTTTATCATGCTTTCCTATGCAAAAGTACTGGGAAATCCATTTTACAAGAGAAATAACTAAACTGAATAAAATTACAAAAGCTGTATTTCAGCATTTCCAACCCATTCTAACCTTCCTAACGTCTTTTTTTCAGTTTGGGTTCAATGTCCGCACACCAACCCTGCCCCTTTTGGCTCAAATGATCATACATACCCAAAATCTAATCAAGTGAAGGGCGAAACAAAAACCTAATTAGATTTGGGCATCTACCCACGCTGTCTAAACATGGCCTAATTACAGCTGTTCTTTTTGCATTTTCCCAACCTAGAGCCGTTAATTCATTAGAATCCACATTTGCATTCATGCCTCATTAAAAATTCACGACGTGATTTTTCATCTCTGCCTTCAAACATGTCTGTGGAGTTTTTATTGTCACTTGATCATTTTTATATGTAATTATGGAGTGAGGCTCTGTTCTCATCTGGAGGCTAGAAGGAGCATTTGTGGCTCTCTCTGACGGCGGCAGACAGTGCATACGGCTCCTAACCTCAGAGGAATGCTGCGTTAATGAGGCCTGTAATTAGTGCAAATCATAATATGCAAATGGTGCTGCATGCAAATGCAAAATGTATTCGGAAAGTGACGCGCGGCAAAATAAATAAATAAAATGAAATAAAGAGCTGAAGTTATAAACGCGTAGATTTCGAGGGTTGCTGCGCCTGCCATCGTGACTCAGAATCTGTTAATCCTGTTTAGCATGCACTGTACGTGACGCTCTCACTTGAGGATGTTTCCCAAAGTTTGCCACAGCTCATTTGTGCACAGCCGCTCCAGAGACTTAGCTGAGACACGGCTCCAGTCTCTTAACAAGCCAAGCTTGTCAGGGGCTTATTGAGGGGAGCAGATTCTCCTACCGCCAGCACCGTGAGGAACAAGACTAATGGCAAAAACCAGCCAGAGCACATGGACGGTTTAAAAATGCCAGATATCTGCTGAGCATCGGTAGCTATGGGGGCAAAAACTGAATTATTTGAAGATAATAACTGTGGACTGCTAATGGATTATTAATAAATAGTGCTTATTAGTGAACAGATACCACTGTATGCAGGGCTGACTGAATTGTAAAGTATTAGATTACAAATACAGAGTCAATGATGATGATGATTATGATTATTATTATTATTTGTAACAGTTCACTATAAGATTAACCTCATAGAGGCTTTATAAATTATTTATAATCAGGTTCTTAATCAGGATGTAGACCATTGCAAATCATTAATAAGCAGTTATAAACAAGTTCTAACAGTTGTCATACATTGATGCCTGCACACTATTTGGCACAATCTCTGGTCTTTCTAGTTGCTGAGCTTCTCCCTTTTTCAGGCAGAATGTAAACTGTCCACTTCATCAGGATTTTTTTTACATGCTACTACCATTAAATACCAAATCTTGCCAAACAGTGAGACTGCAAGTTGTTTATAACGGCATATTAATGATTCATAAACTCTCTACAGCCTAATTAACAATCTGATGATAAATCATTGATAAATCCATTATTAGAGTAGTCATATTGTAAAGAGGTACCTTAATATTATTATTATGGTAGATGCAATAATGTTTATTGCTTGGATACCTGTATATCTTCTACTTTTGTTTCTATTTAAGTTTTTTTCTGCTCTAGCTTTTATTCCATTACTGTTCTTTGAAACACGCAATTTCATTTCACTGTATGCTGAACTTCAGAGCTTTTGTTCCATTCCAAAGCCACAATCGTTTGTTGGTATGGAGACTGCAGACTCCATGAAGTGGGGAAAAAATCATAGGAGCTATATAAGCAACTGAAGCAACAAAAATGCAAAATTGATCCTTGAGATACTGTAAAACTGAAATCTATTTTAGTCCTTCCCCTCAAGGGTGTACTCAGTAAAAGCAGATGTGTATCCAACAGCTGTGTTTCAGAGAGGCCAATATGTGCGTGCGTGCATGTGTTGGATACTGAAGCGCATTTATATGCATATGAAAATAACAGCTTATGAGTCATAAGAGCATGCAAAAGTAAAAAAAAAAGATACAAAAGAGAAGGCAGCCTATTTTCTTTATGATTTTTTTCACCCTAACAAAAGCTTCGAGCTCAATAGACACCCCTTTCAGAAATCACATTAGATACGGAGTCACTTCAGGAGGCTCTTGTGTCCGACCTCCTTCGCTTAGTCTTATATCTGCAGTGCCATAATTACAGCCTCACTGTCCTCTGGTCATCTGCTTTCATGTAGGTGGTTCTGTAGTGCATTAAGTAGTTTGTTCTTTCGCAAGGTCACAGTGGCACGCATCCACACGCACTGCCTATTCATTCTACAGTCAGCCTCACACGGCTCCGGGGGCTGGAATGTCATTTATTTTTAGCCTCAAATGAGCAATGTTATTTCAGTGTGCTTTTGACTCGGAGTGATGGAAGTTGCAAATGACATGGGACCACAGTGGATATGACAAATGTGCTTTTTTTCCCTGAATTGCAAAGACCAGAGGACATCCGAAAGGTCTACTTTTCAAGAAATGGAAAATCTTGAGCTGGCACTTAATAGCTACATGTTCTCAGACCACATACCTCCAATACTTTTTTAATAAGCTTTGTGGTCCATAGCTGAGAAGAGACACTTGAGCCTAAAAGACACTGATCATTTCTGTTCCTCAGCTCATTAGACCCTCTACTTTATTAGAAAAACTTACTCTGGACTCCCACTTTCTGACCACTTTCTAAAATCCTTGGTGAATATTTCTTTGATGCAGGAACTGGAAATAAAGGGTACAAGGATACAAGGTCTTTTTAATAGATAAGACATGGTTTCACAGTAGCAATAAACTGTTAGGGTGTGGTCGGTGGCCGTTAGAGGCCACTGCTTTTCTGTTTTTTTAGGTCATGTTTCTGTTCAGTGTTTTGGTGACTTTTATTTTGAAGAAACATTCTAATATTCTAGGGGTCAGTGTAAAAACAACCTGACTCCAGTGGCAGGAGAGTTTTTGGTTTATTTCAGGTTGTCTTAAACTCAGAAGCTCTGTTTACAAAGTTAACAGACTACCTGATGTGACCCACTTGCTAAAATCACCACACATTTCAGGATTGATCCTTTCATTACAAAATCTAACAGATAAAGCCCAAAACAAACTGGGTCTCAAGCAGGAGGTAGGCTATCAGCGGCAGTCAGTGAACAGCTACACCTAGGAAATGCAAAGACAAGCTAGAACTATGACTGCAAGATAATAATTTAAGGCTAAGCTAAGAATAATGCAAACAAAGAATAGACAGAGAGTAAATATGAACAAACCACCAGTGAAGGAAGAGCAGACTGGTGCTGTGAGTGACCAAGAATAGGGTATAAAAAATTCAAAATCCTAGAAAAGGATAACAGGTGAGGTGGAGCATCACGAGTTAGCTGCCAAGGAACCAGAGGGAGAGACACTGAATGTGTTACAAATGGACCAGTAAACAGTTAATCAGTGCTTTCCTTTTAAAGCAGGTTTTTTTTAAACATAATTGTTCCCATTTACTTTATAAAGTACTGGGTTAACAGAAAAAAAGTTTTTGACCTTTCCCCCTGGGCTTTCACCTCAGTTTAGTTGATGGGTGACCACAGCACCACACAATGGACATACAGTATATGGACAAAAGTATTGGGACACACAATCTTAATTAATGGACCATCATAATACCAAAACACTTTGGACAACACCATGCTTCCAACAGTGTAGAGACAGTTTGGGGAAGAGCCTTTTCTATTCCAGCATGACTGTGCCCAAGTGCACAAAGCAAGCTCCATAAAGACATGGCTGCATGAGCGCCGTGTGGAAAAACATGACCATATATAATTATCGTTTTAGGCTCCTCTATGCCATTCACCATGAAAATGCTTCTGATCACATTATTGATTATTAACCAAATATTTTATGGGTGGAGGATTCTCTATATAGCAGCAACACTGACAAGGTAGCGGATTAGTTGCATGTGGTTGTGGGGTGCAAGTGGATCAAACATAGTTCAATCCTTATATACACATATACATAATGGTAATTTAATTAGCGGAATACAGCTCATTCTACCAGCTTTAAATGGGCACAGTCAGGAGTGTGTTATTTGGCTTCATGAAAGCATCCTTATGCAATGTTGTCCTCAGTGGAGGTTGGTTCCCTCCTGATATATGCAGGGCCATATGGCTCCACATTCGTAGAAGTTGGTATTTCATCCTCATTTCCTCTCCTGTCGTCTTTTTTGGCATTCCCGAGAGGATGGGGTAAATTCTTGACAACTGTTGCCGGGGTTATTAATTGAGCCTGTGCCACTCGTAATGAGCAGGATGTGGTCTAGAACCAGAAAGGACACTGCGGATTCTCGGCCTCAGCTCAATATTTCACTTTAATTACTCTTAGCATCCTACCTGACTCAAGGATACTTCGTGCTAATTAGCCCAGGCCCCTGTGGCTATGAGAGTTTTGCTCTTTGTTGAGAAAAGCTTCTTTTGAATGTTAGCGAATAAAAGTCTGCCACACATTGGACAGACCACTCTGAGTGCAGCCCACAAATGCATTCTATAGTAGCTTTAGTAACATCTACCATGGTGAACAAGCTTTACAGAATACTAACCAAAATCTCACTGATCATAATTCAAATTGTAGCACATTTGTAAAAAAAAAATCATATGGTGTTTATTTTATACGTTTGAAAGGTCACACTTTGCTAGAATATTACACTCAAGGCCTTTTAATGATTTCCAGGAACTAACAAAATATACGTGTCTGTAGTTTTAAGGTGATTTTTATTCAACAGGACACCAAAAACACTACAGTACTAATTTTGTTATTAAGCTTTAGTTGGAAACTGTCACGGACGATGGGGGGAACCTGCAGTAAGGCTCTTTATTAAACAGGAAACGTGAAAACAGGAACAAGAAAGAAAACCTGGCTCAATGGCCGCTACTGACATGAACAAGGACAGATGCAGAGGTCCACTAAACCAGAACTTAAATACAGACAATCATCGAGTGATAAACACAAAACAGGTGAAAACGTGACACATGAACACAAAATAGACATGACAGTCAAAATAAAAGTCCCAAAAAACAAAACACAAAACAGTGGCCCCTACCGGCCACTGGCCGAGCCGTGACAGAAACAAAACAGTGAAAGTTTTGAAACGTCCATTGGAAAATTATCCAATCAAAATCTTTTTCTCTTTTTTTTTTTGCTCTCCCAATTTTAATCAGGAACTTAGAGGCTTCAATTAGCGCCGGGAAACTAGTTTTGTAAAGCAAAATGTTACTTTAGGCCTAAATACATTACTGACTACATACGAAAGGCCAACTAACCAATGGGTTCCTGTGAATAAACACTAAAGTTTCAAATTCATTTTAATCTCAAAATCTGTCTATTAATCTGTTATCTGAAATGCACATCCTTAAAGGATTGCAGTCATCAGGGGGAAAGGTGGAAACATGTTCACATTCAATACTGCTAGTTTAGCACTAACATACTACTAGAAACATACAGAGGAGCTAGCAGGACAAAAACATAATGGTTGTCTTCTGACATTTCTGACCTAAACAGAAGATCAAGATTTGCCACTGGATATGAGAGATGCTCTTTTTTTAATCGATCTAACGTTGTTAAGTCCAACCTGTTAAATCTTGTGTAGCTAAAATGAGACCCTTAAGCTTGGTTGTATGGTGTTTTTCACTGGAAATGTAATAATATGTAACTGTAAAAAATATATAACTAAAAACACTGTATTTTAATAACTCCCTGTAGATGCTTTAATACTTCATGTCTCTTAAATTTGCTTTCATTTTCCTTAGTCCTAAGCCTACTGTTATGTGGTCATATATTAATTGGTTTAAATCTATTGGGTGGGTGGGGTCAGTTTCTCATTAGCCTGTTCACATGTATTTTTTTTTTCAAACTGGCGACAGTTGCTAAGACAGAATATATGTGTGGGCAGAATATGAATCAGTCCATTCTGAAATGTCATAATACAAACCGAATGATGTAACTCTCTTACTCTTTCTGTCTTCTTTTATGAAACCAACTAATGTAAATGTGTGACTGAGATGCTTTCCATAAATTTATGTCTCTTCTCTGCCATGTCACCAATACACAAAGCCTGCCTTAACGCACACTCCATAAAGGACATGGCCCACGTCCCCATGCCTGACAGCCAGTGATTTGTATTCATACTCCAGCCCACTGCTTCGACACACATGACGAGGGCTACAAGGGAGGGAGATGGTTTATTTTCTGCCTCCTGAGCTTAGGAGTGCAAACCCGCAGCCTGGACGGGGAAAAAATGGCCCCACGTGAATGTATAATTCACACGACTGAGGAATTCGAGGTAGGGAATTACACAGAGCTGAGAGTGATGTCCCCACCAGTGGAAAGTCATGAATTTCACTGTCGCCTCGCGGAGGAAGAAAGAAGGCCATGTGGGATATAGCAGGTCTGTTTTGTGTCTGGAACCGATAAACCTGAGTGTAAATTTGAGAGTGGGGAGAAATAATCTGAGTCCTGCTCTGGAAGACGATATTAAACACAGGGCACTCAGCTCTAAAACCAGAGTTCTCAGCTCAAGTCGTCTATGACCAAGTTGAGTAAAAGTGCTTTCACATTGAAAAGGTTGCCAAAGAGTTGATGCTGTATTTGAGCCAAGGCCTCAATTTTGCAATGCATCAGTATTGAGTGAAAGGGATATATTGTGACTGTTGTGACAAGACCGTGTCTCTCCAAAATGTTCATGCTTTATGAGAACACACACTTAACTATACATATTTTTTCAGTAAGCACAAATACAGAAGCATAGATCATTTGTTTAAAGATTTAAAGATATATTCTTATTTTGCAGTGTGTTTTCCTAGATGGGCTGTTTCTCATCTATTCGTCCATTCACTTTGAAACACAAGGGCAGCGCAGTGACGATATAGATGACAATATATAGACTCAAATGTGGTTATTTCTGGTAGCATGACCAAAGACAGTTTCCACCGTTCTGTCTCAAAATCAACCTGAACTGGCATATGAATGCATTTTTCTCTCTTAATGCGACATATTTCTGGAAATAATTTTGTCAGCATTTGATTGGTGAAAAGAAGTCACCTTAAATAGAATCAAAGCAGGACGGTCTGCAGAAACTCTCAGATATTACTGGCATTTCCTTGGCCAAAAAAATAAAGAACAATGTAAAATTACAACATTTTATTTCACATTTTCGGAAACATAATTCCAGTTTTGTGGAATGTTTTATTTTAATTTGTATTAAGTCTTTTTTATATTCACTTTTAATGGATTGTTTCCCAGTTCTTGTAAGTTGCTTTCTTTTGCAGAAACTCGTCTCTGCATGTCTGTCCTAGTGACCTTTGTTTATTTGCTTGATTTGGTATCGTGAGGTAAATGATCCAAACATGTGGGATGTGGTATTAAACCAAAAGCCCTTAGATTATCTCAATAGCATGTACAGCATGACACTCAACACATCCTGAAAGTGCAACAGTGGGTGGAACATGATATCCAGTTACACTATGCTTCACTAATAAGCCTTGCAAATGTTATCCTTAGGCTAGCGCCATGCTCATAAGAACAGTGCGAAGAAAGGGCCTTGTGCCTCTGAAAGAGCTGGATTTCTGCCTTCTGGTCTATACTGCTGAATATCATGCGATGGAAATGCTCTGAATATAACATAGTCATGGAGATCCTCCGAATACAATGCGGACAAAAGGAGATATTCTGAATGTTATAACACAAGAACGGCTCTTTTTTACACTGTCAGTGCCAATCTTATAAATGTCACTTCTGTGACACAAAAGTACTTCTTTATAAATGAAGAACCAGCGGTTAAAAATGTTTCATATCGATGGTTGTGAATCTTTCTCGCGAAGTGGCATATCACTCCTTTTTAAGTGCTGGAAACTCACACATTTTTTGATTAAATAAAGTTTTGGAAATGGTCTGAATATAGGAGGCTTTGTACAGCCTAAAACACACTTCAGATAAAGTCTGAATAAACACCAAGACCTCAGTCCTCGAAGCTCAGAAGGAATTCTTATAGAAAAAACACTGTAGCAACACATTTATTCATAGATTTGCCATTATTTCACTTGATGCTTTTTGGTCTTTGCTTGCTTGTTCTCCACCACCACAGTTCTGGTTTGGAGGTCCAATGTCCAGCACAACTTGGAGATTTTCCAGTTCAAGCACATCTGTTCTTAACTTGCAGATTTCTTAGAAATATTTCAGTAGGGAATTCACCATATTGCGCTTGATACTGGCCCTCTAGGACCAGAGCTGAATACCCCAACTACACACTGAAGCAGATTCAACTAAAGACGCAGAATTTTGACCTTCACTATTCACAGAATTATAATCATAAAGGCTACACTGCAAGATATAAACCTGTCGACTGCACTGAAAACAGCAAGGCCACACTATATATAAAGGTCGTGGAAGAGCTGTGCTAGAAGGTTTTATAGGTAGATCAAATGCTGATGAGCAATCGAAGTAAAAAGGCAAAGAGAACAAACAGATTTAAAGTAGGTGGTTTCCAGTCCAAATTAAAGAGTTTCATTAGAGAGTTTCAGTAGAAGGTTTCCAAACCAAATTTGATTAAGACTGCCAGAGCATGGGTTGTACCTGCCATAAAGAAGACTGAATTCAGAAACAAGCACATCAAATGGAAATCTTCAGAAGATGGTAATGATAATCTGGGACAGAGGTTTCCAGCTTTGATATTAGAGACCCCTTGCCCTGCACATTTTTTTTTCCTCCTCTGACATACCCACACTAACTCAGGAAAATAATGTTAATTAGCTAGGCATGTTAAAAGCAAAGTGGCCCTTATATTCACGCCTGAACACACCACTGCACACCGTGTGCACACAGTGTGAAGTTAACTCATTAACCAAGTGAAGCAGTAGGCAGCCACTAGCAGTCCTGGGATTTGAACCTACAACCTTCTGATCACAAACTAGGCCACACTAGGCCTCTGGCTGCCCCAAACATCATACGAAACCACCCAAACCGCGACGTAGAAAACACAAAATGTGATTAGAAGAGCCAAGGCTGGGAAACACTGGGGTAGGAATTGTGGAATTGATGCACAGAAAGACAGACAGAACTAAATGTAGAATGCCAGGATTCCTGACAGGTATATTACTTGATACAGATAAGCAGTTAACATCATATCCTGTTCTGTGGCATACAAAAATGCAGAGAAGCCTCAATTAACCTCGATATTGGACCAAGATCGCAAGAAAAAATATCTTAGTGACTAAGATAGAGGGTTCCTTGCTGGATGCCAAGAGCTTCAGTCACAATTTCTGCTCCACTGGCTGGTGTTTCAGTGGGAACCTCTGCATTTAAGTCTATTGGAAAGACGTCAGTAAACAGGGTTAGAAAGTATGGTCAAGAGGACACTTTGAGTGAAGGTGATCCTCTTGCATTAGTGCAATATTAGTGCAGCTCAGAGAACTGAGATGACTGCAGAGCTTAAACCCTCATTTTTCTCAAGATGAAGGTACATTTGGGAGCTCAGTGGTGCACAAACCATACACACTGATCTACAGAGATGTGGAAAAAAGGGATGAAGTAGAATGAAACTGTCTGACTGCTTGACTGTAATAGTACTGGTATCCCATAACATAAGACTGTCTGCCTTTGTGGCTCATCTCTACTAATTGAATTTCAGTGCAATGACTGAGAACAAAGCCTGTTATTATTTCTAAATAGATCACAATAGATAGTATTGTAAATAGCTCACAATCTGTGCCTTATTTGTCTTTTCATAATTCTCAGCTTGTATAGCATATTCTATATCTGCACATGTTTGGATGACAATGTAGGTCCAATGTTGTTAATGACCCTAAAATATCAGTTTTTGTGGAATTATTCATGACACGGACAAAAAAATATTACATGGCCTCAAACTGACAAATGATTTCCATTAATTGCCTCACCCCAGTTACTGATGACATTACAGAGCTGTGAATGCGCCATGCTGTAAGGCAATTAATCTAAAGCCTGGTTTATTATGGATTATACATCAGAACAACAGAGACAGATAATGTAACAGACTTGGAGACAATCGTGTGCTAATTCCTGTGTAAATGCTGTCATTCTAAACACTGAGGGATTAAATTAGACAGCCACTGACATGGTGTGGTAATGGCTTGCTTTGATTTTTGGCCAAGGATGTGAAATATTTGATGTCAGAGGGAGGGCTTTCACGGGTTTTCAGTATTAGTCATCTTATTTAGCAAAAGGAAAGGAGCAAGGACTGGCATCAGCAAGAGGCTGGGTGTTCTCTTGGAGACCGTTTTATAGCTGGAAATGATTTTTAGGTGCTGTTTGAAGGCGCTGGAAATGAATTCCAGCCATTTTAACATTCTAACTTACATTGTTTCATGATCAGGGGAAGACCAAATGTATGCTATAGTTTATGGACCCTCTATATTTTGAAAGTGGATACTGAGGACTGTGCAAATACAGGGCTTATCAGCATGGTGGGGCCACAGTATTTCATCAACAGGTCAGTAAGATCCTTCAGATTGGAAGCATTCATGAGGAAATGGTGTTGGGGAATAGTTATTGATGGGTGAGAAATCCTCTCTGAGAAATAGGATTACGGCTGAACCGTGACATCTGCAGCACAGCTACTAGAGCGGTGTGCCTACAAGCCCGGCACACAGAGCCCAGATGGAAAACAAAGGCAGACAGATTTAGTGTGTCTCGTGTAAGCTCCAGCAATTCCACTAAGTTGTACAGTGCATTTTAGGCAACGAACAACGACAGTGAATCTGTGGAATATCACACAGTTCCTATGGCATTTGTTGCAACTCCTAGTGTCCTATTGCTTAATACAGACTCTTAACTTTTGTCAGAAATGTACTGGATCAAATCCATCATTTCCCACACAGGAGACAAAATATTAGAAGGAGAGAGATAGTACAGAGAGCCAGACAGCAACACTGATAAAGTTATTCTTGGGTTTTCAGGGTGATGTAACATTACTAGTGCAGTTACAGATACTGCATGTGATCGTATTTGGAGAAAAGTTCACCTCCTTCAAAATGTGCTGTCCACTGGAGAAGTGGTCCAGGTGCATCATAATTCTTTCAGATTTTTAGGGTCTTTTTTTACTCTTTTGTCAGCAATATATTGTATGTAAAGGCCTAAACCCCACATATTTCTTATATTTTAATGATGATTTGGACTTTTAGGTGATTTTATGTACCGGAAACTACAGAGCTAAACCTTTAAGTCTTTGGAGGACATTTCATTTTTTAATGCAGATTCTAATGCATAAAGTAAAAGAGCCCACATATTTCCATATGAGAGAAAGATTAGGGTCAGGTTACACAACACAGCACATTTAGGCTAATGTATAAGGAAAGGTATAGGAGAGGAAACATGATTTTCCTCTTTTCACATGATTATGGGGGTGAGAAGAGATTGGGGAGAAAGAGGGTGGTTATAATATGCTGCAGATTCTCACTGTCCTGATTTCATACTTGAATAAATAAAGAGGACTATAACCTTCAACTCAACCTTCACTGTTTTCAAAAGTGTGTTAAACTGTGTGGGTGCAGAAAGCAAAAGTTGTCAGATCATTTGTGTGCATACCCAGATGAAAAGCATCACTACACTGGAATGTGTACTTGCCTGTTTATTTACTTGCGTGTGTATTTGTGTGCATATCATATACAAACATGGGACTGCAGTGACTTGCAAAGCTTTTCAAAGGTCATTTGGAAATATGGAATCTGCAAAAGGCAACATGAATTCTGATAAGGTTTTTCAGACCTGAAACAAACATGCGGTTTGAAAAGTTTGCCCGTTATTTGATTTCTTTATTCATTTTCAAGGCGAAATGTTTGTTTACAAAAGCCTGGAATTGGAATTAATTCATGAATGTTCTTCTTTCTTGTTTTTATTCAGCTGGGCAAGAGAGCACTTTTCCCCTTCATTGCTGGCATAACATTTGGCAAAAGCAGCAGAAGCAAAAGACATTACAAGGACAGTGATGTTTATACTTTTCGCATGCAATGTGGTCTCACTTCTAAGAGGACACTCTAATCCTTAGCCTTTTAAAATCGAGGTCAATGGAAGATGAAACAGCTGTGTCTTACGCTGCAAGGCTCCAGCAGCAAAACGGAAATGGATACCAACCTCTGTGCGCTGGTTTCGCCAATCAGTTGCTTTCCACTGGCACAGGGAGCTCTGAGCATTACAGCGTTGCTTTGTGGAGCTCAAGGACGGGGACCTTGGTGTCATTCTCTTATTTGTATCCCCTTTTGAAATGCAAGACTTACTTCACAGAAGCTCTAATTAGTGAGGATGAAAGCAGCATTAGCAATGTTAATGAAGTGTGCCTCTGGAAGTGCATCTTGTGGAGGGCTGTGTTCCTCCCTGAAGGGTTTTACTCATAGGCCATGGTGGATCCTTCACCAAACTTACAGGGGCTGGGAGACAAATCGCAACTTTTCTTTCCTTCCTTCCTTCCTTCCTTCCTTCCTTCCTCTCTCTCTCTCTCTCTCTCTCTCTCTCTCTCTTTCTCTCTCGTTCTCTCTCTCTCTCTCTCTCTCTTTTTTTCTCTCTCTCTCTCTCTCTCTTTCTCTCTCTCTCTCTCTCTCTCTCTCTCTCTCTCTCTCTCTCTCTCTCTCT
>JBBPCW010000001.1:12519575-12531116 GCA_037974425.1 Phenacogrammus interruptus
CACACACACACACACACACACACACACACACACACACACACACACACACACACACACACACACACACACACACTTGAATTCAGGAAAAACAAATAGGTAATACCATTACATAGATAATGGCTTTAAAACTGTCCACTTTCCAAATGTAAGCATGGCTAAAATCCATAGATATGATAGATTCCCAAACCAGGCAGTTTGGCTCATTATTTTGCTCCTCATTTAGACAAACAAGCCATCTGTGGCCCACATTATAAATCTGAGGACAAAGCATGCACACACGCATGCAAAATTACACACACAAATGCACACATTATTTTTCAGTCTCCTTTTTATTTTACTTTATGCTTAATTGTGTTTCAGTAACTTTACATCAAAGCAAAAGTCTTCTGACATGCTGGGTTTGTGTGAAGCATGTTCTGTTTCCAATACACTGGAAGCCTGCAATTAATTGACAGTTTCAATTTGTGAGTCAAAATCAATTTGTTAGTGCAAATCAGTAATGCTATTTGTCTCTGTACACCTATAAGGGTCCATTTTAAAGAAAAAGGCAAGAGTAAGACTATAGTAAAGCTTGTCCTTGCAGTGGACAACCAAACCTGTTTCAGTGTTATTAGATACATGACAATTATGGATGTTTGGAAGAAATAAGGAGGAGGTAATTATGATGATGTGCAATGATCCGAGGGGGAAAAAAAGATGGATTGTTACACCCTTTTTCAGCCTATAAGTAAAATACCATTTTATAAATGATTAAACGATGAGGGAAACTGACACCCACTTAAATCACATGGTTCAGCCGCATAGTCCAATTTGAACAATTGGCCCATGGTCTGTTCTTTCGTTCTGTATTACTGCATTGCTGCTCAATTTCTTTCCGTTCCATACCACAACCAAACACAGTGGGCTGTGGGATGGGGGGTGGTGGTGGTGGGGTGGGGGGGTTGCCATTTGATGGATAGCAAAGAAAATGCTTGCCGATAATTTGAGCATAAAAGCGCCTGCCACCATTGGAGTTCTATTAATCTCCAGTGGTGTGACACAGAGCGTGAGCTGGAAGGATAAAGGAGCTTATGCCAGCAGGCATCGGGAGAGCCACTCAATTGTTGTTGGAGCCTGTTTAGAGACACATCAATCAGGAGCCGAGCTGTGTTTTTGACCACTGCATATAGCTCCCTTCTGTTAGAAAAATTCTTAAAATGGGGGGGTACTAAGACACACATTAATTCTGAGTTTACTTTTACTACATTCTTAACAATAAAGGGTTCTAGTCTTGGACATAGGACACGACAAAATCTTTACAAGGTTTACAATCTTTACATTATATGGACTTGCAAAAGGCTCTTTGTACTGAAAATTCTCAAGGTTCTTTAAAGAAACCTTTTTTTGTAAGTGAGCACAACGTGTGGAGGCTTGGTAAACTTCCGAAAAGGTTATTCATGCTTGTACGTCTCATTTAAAAAAAAGTTGGTTGCATTTGGTCGTAGAATTTTAGTGATTTCACTAAAGGTTTGTTAATTAGATGATTAACTGTTTGGAATGTACAGAGTCTGAAATGTGCAGCCTCCTGGACCTAGGTTGGTTCCTTGGTGTTGCTTCAAAGAACCTTTTTATCAGTTTTATTTATGTGTGTGTAGGAGTGCCCAATATACCTCTTAAAAACGTTCACATAGCTAAATGCACTTTACATCACCATATGTCCATTCATGCAGACTTAGTACCAAACATTTGCTCGCATTAAATATGAAGCACACTTTTATATATAGCACAGCTGATCTATAACGTCCAGTTTAGAATTCATTACAAGAGCCAGAACAGGTCAGCTTCCATGTATGAAAAGCATTTGAGAAATCACTTAGATAACATAATGAATATAACCCATAGAACGTATGGAATGTGCGTATCAATTAGTTTTATGGTGTCCTTTTATGCATGTTCTTGTTCGGAAACCAGCTGGCAAAGTGATGCAATTAATATGCAAATAGAACTTCTGACATAAGATATGTAGTGAAAAAGATTATTAAAATGTATCGTTCCCATTTGGTTGTGCCAGTTTATTTTATCTATTTAATATAATTAATTGCATATTCTTCCCCCCATATTCTTCAGGGTAATGTTACATCTCCTTGAATGTGATTTAAACTTGTCTCCCATTCTAATTCACTTATATTTTATTAATGGAGTTTGTATTCTATATGCACTTCTACTTTGCAGAAGTTTTGTGGAAGGCCCTGAAGTATGATGACCTTTTGAAATATATGTATGTACATATTGTATATAGTTTGATAGAGGTTCACAAGACATTGGCAGCAGATTATTAAAGTCCAAATTTTTGAGATGGGGGCTCCATGGATCAGAGTCATTTGTTCAGCACATCCTACAGATGCTGTTGGACGAAGATCTGAGGAATCTGGTGGCTTGAACTCTTTGTCGTGTTTGCTCACATGATATAAAATAATGCGATTCATCAAAACAGACCACCTGCTTTCATTGCTTCATGGTCCAGTTCTGATGCTCACAAGCTCATTCTAGGTACTTTCAGAAGTTTACAGTAGTCAGCATGGGTTCTCTGATCGGTCTGTCACTACCGATGTTACACCTTTTCATAACAGCCTGCACTTTTTCTGCAGTTTGTGTTATATGAGCTCTTCTGTGGATCTGACAGCTAGCCTTTGCTCCGTATTAATTTCATTGAGTCCTTGGGTACCCAGGACCCTGTGAGTGACCCTTACTTGGAAGACTTTTGGTAGATGGTCACCACTGCATGCTGGAAACACATGGAGTCTTGTGCATGCTCACAAGACTCCACCCCTGTATCTAGCCATCACAATGTGGAACTTGTCAAAGTGGCTCATATCCTCATGCTCTGCTATTTTTCCTACTTCCTACTTCCACAACATCCGCTACAAGAACTGAGGTTGCTTCTTAATATGCA
This sequence comes from Phenacogrammus interruptus, assembly GCA_037974425.1. NCBI lineage: Eukaryota > Metazoa > Chordata > Actinopteri > Characiformes > Alestidae > Phenacogrammus > Phenacogrammus interruptus. The sequence goes on from JBBPCW010000001.1 coordinate 12,522,508, forward strand.
TTCTTATCTGTACTTGCGTTCTCAAGGACTTGTGAAACGTGATCAGTCACGGTCTAAATACGGTTCCAATTCAAAGCCAAGTACAGATACCTGAAAGTGTCCTCAATTTTGGGTTCTGTGTGGACTCGGGGAGCCGAGTTTCTCAGAAGGCTACTTAATTCTAGAATAAAAAACTATGACTACTACTAGTACTAATAATGATAAATAAAAACCTCCTTAATGTGTTTTTCCTATGATCGCTCATTGGCCATTTTTCAACTTCAGCTTGGAATAAACATTCCTACATTTGTGTTGCTTTTTAATTAAATTAAAGCTGAAATTATTGCTGAAATAAGGCAGTGTAGGAATGCACTCTCTAGTAGGGCGGGTAGAGATGGCCATGACACCCACGGTGGTGGATGGTAGGCTTATGGGAGCTCTCTGCTGATCTCCCCACTGTGGAACTTCATTATTACTAATGATTCCAGCAACTAGGTCACACCTCGCATCACCACAGGTCTTTTCTCATTCATATGCATGAGGCCCATTTCCCATCCCTGAGATTGCACTGTGCCAATGTGCTGAACTGGGACAGCTCTGGGTCTCTGCAGTGTGACCAACATTAACAGTCCTGGTGTTCATCACCTTCAAGGGTCAAAACACATCCCATATAATCACAGCCTATTAAACAGGTCGAACGCCATAACGTGTCCCTCCTACTACTGTTGTCAAAATACTATATATATACTATATATTCTATATATATCTTCCCAACCAATAGCAACGTCTTCTAAAATGACACCAGGAGCTCCAGAATGCCAACATCATGTCAGAGTCACTTCAATGCTGAGAATGATATACTGCCCAAATAATACTGAATGGGGGTCATGTGGGGGTCCTAGCCATTGATAAACTGTTAAAGGGCCTCATAAATGAGAAACTGTTTGACTACAGTCTGTATCTGTAAACTACAAAGTGCACCTATATGGCCAGCGGGGCTGATAAAATGAAGAAAGAGAGTGGATAGAAGGTAGGTAGACTAAATGAAGTGGTTTGTTGGTACCTATTGTAAAAAAAATTGTAAGAAAGAGCAAAGAGGGTGGAATTAGGGTGAGATACTTCTTGCAATACTGATGGCACTATGCATTTTCCAATCTACTTCCTGTTGCAGATGGAAGTAAAGCTGCAAATTCAGCTCAACAGAAAATAGCCACATCCATTCTGGGAGTAATGAACTTCATCCTTCAGCTCATGAAAATGAATGTATACACACACACACACACACACATACACTCACGCATCTATATATATACACACAGAAATATATACATATTATTTCCTCCAGTCATTACTCATTATAACAAAATGTCTGAGCTACCATCATATCTGCAAGAAGTCGGTGTGCTCTTGGTGGAAAATGAATTAATTAAAATGTGCTAAATATTACGAAAATATTGGGGCAGTTGGTAGCCTAGTGGTTAGGGCACTTGCCCTGCGACCAGAAAGTCCGGTTTCGATTCCCAAGACCGCTAGGCACCGCTGAGGTACCCTGAGCAAGGTACCGCCCACGCACTGCTCCCTGGGCGCCGTGTTCATGGCTGCCCCCTGCTTCACTTGGTGAATGGGTTAAATGCAGAGGAAGAATTTCGTGCTCTTCACACTGTGTGCAGTGGTGTGTTCACGTATGACAAATGGTCACTTTCATGGAATGTTACATTTCCTCAAACTGCAGCAAGATTAACAGGAATTCAATATTAAGTGTTAATGCTGTAATTTTTGTAAGCCTGTATACTACTTGTGTAAATGGCCCACTTATTTAATCACCATTATGTTCACTGTTCTGTTAACAGTGGCTAGTATCGAAACTGAAATTGAAATTTACGCACAGATTTGCATCACGCGACCCTTTTTTGGCATTTCTTGAGAAGAGAGTTTCCATAACAACTCTGAAGATCTATTTTCTGACTGTGTCTCCTGCAGAGTCAGGATCATTCATTGTGTTCTCCATATCTAACATGCACAAGTGCTCCATGCTGGAAATTGCTACATTGCTCATACTGTCACACTCATGGCTGCCCTTTGAACATAGCTCAGAGACCCCACAGAGTTAGATTTGCTTCGCTTTGAGGCCTGGCCTTTATTGGCGTGATTGGTTTTATCGAATAAAGCTAGACTATGGTAGGATTCTCCCATGCTTCTCCCTTGCTTGCTTCAAGGTACCACTTGAAGGTGGAGGATTAGATCAGGAGAGATGCATGAAATACAGCCTATTGAGAGTGGCATGACGCTGGTGCCATGTTTGATTCCGAATGCTTCTGTTTGGGTAAAACCACCTGCCACAACACTTGTCAGCTCTACTGATGTCCCATAAAGCCTCAGGTTTAGTGATAGCCATTGTGTGAAGTTCCAGAGGCGGCACAAGGTGCACTTTTTGTTCTAAAAGAACACTCCAGGCAAGATATTCGACCAATTTGCAGTGCTTATTAGCTCGCACATTCGCTGGGTGAATCTTGCGGTACGTCTTTCTATCAGTTTCTCAGTGGTATTGCAATCCCTCTCCTGTGCCACACTCATTCAGAAACCAACATGCAGTCCTTGGCCCCCGCTGACTCCAACGCTGTCAATTTTGCAGTCAATTCCTCAGTCACATCATCCACGTGGCCAAGCAGGCACACCGCAATTATCCAGCCTGGGTGTGGAGAGGCAGGGGAGTAGTCTTAATCAGACAAGCCTGAGGGGGCCGTGGTCAGGCCGGTCACGAGTCATGGAGAAGCTCCACCTCCTTGCGTCTCTTTTTGACTAGATAATGATCTCAGAGCTTTCCCCCTACCTCGAAACTGGCATGGCTAATACGCTTTGACACATACCCAAGGCAGAGATAATGCATGCACCGCCGCACTAATGGAAAACCCAGTCTATGTGGGGTCAGACATGGGCAGAGCATGTTCGAGTTGTCTACAGAGCATGTTAACCGAACTGCAATGTTTGTACATGGAGATCTTAAGGATCTCCAGAGAGTAGAACATTCTGATGCAAGTGTATTGTAAGTCATAACTACATTTCCTACAGTCCTTTTCCGCCTTTAATCACTGCTATGAAACGCTCCACAATATTCTAAGCCCTAACACACACTATATGTAGGAAGTAAAGCTTTAATAGGCTGCTGTCTTTTTTTTTTCCAGATCTTTCATGTTCAGTTTTTGATCTGTTCAGCATTTATATGGAACGCACCATGGAATCATAATTATCTCATGACAGCATATTCAACACATATTTTATTCTAATTCATTTTTATTCTCGAAACACTTTTATAAAATGCTACTTCACATGATTTTATGAGGTATAACCAACCTTACAGTTGTTTGTTGTTGTATTACAGTTGTATTGCTATAACTGGCCTGTTGAGTCCAAAAATGCTCTCAAGACTCTTTCTCACTGTGCATGGGGCAAAATTTCATTATTTTCCTAACAATTAGTACGCGCATTTTCAAGTGTAGCTATTTTTTTAAGATACTGGCTTTTTTGTGTGAAGATCAGCTCTTCATTTGTTTCATTGCATTAGTGTGCTCTCTGATATTCCCCCCACATTAATAAATGACTTCTGTGTCACCTCATATTTATACCCTGGTATATGGATGAGCACTTAAAGAGTTCTTCAACACTCTGCTGGGCTTTTAAAAAGAGAAATATAAATGGGAACATGTTAGATTCAAATGACTGTAGTTAAATGTTATATGTTTTATAAAAGACACCTTTTATTGTTAGATTGGACAAAGACATGGCTCATTTTTTCATAAAAATGTATATTTATTTTTTTTAATCCTGTTACTCATAGGATAACTGCAACATTTTAAAGAGCCTTGCCTTACCAAACAGCTTCAGTTCACACAGAAAACATTCTAAAGCTCTTAGTAGTGGGAGACAAAGAGAATTTTGAAAAAAAAAAAGAGAAAGAAATAAAAAAGCAATATTGATTTGCAGTGGCTGTGAAACTGCCATGGGATGCTCAATTTTCACCTTCATCTTCCATCTCCTGCCCAGTGTAATCATATCTACTCATCAACAAACTTCAGCCAGCATCGCTGTGATGTGTGAAGAGGGGTATCGATGGGTTACTGGCATCATGCAACATATGGGTCCACTCTGATAACACCAAAAATGTATTTTAGGTTATTTTAGGTTCTAATTTCAGTTCATTTTTAGGCAACTGCAGAGGTAAGGTGGGAGAGATGCTGTGGCCATTTTCTGCATAATTGTCAGTCGCTATTACACACAATTTTCTGGTGTGCATATATGGGAAGATCTTATTTACCAGAATGTCAACAGGGCATGGGGAAAAAATACGGTTATGTACACAAACCAACAGTCCATCTGTTGGAATTCATTAAAAAGCAATTGTGAGCTGCAATAAAATAAATCCTGCAATGCAATTCCATTTCCAGAAGGGCAAATCGCTCTCTTATTACATTTTTCATATTTGCAAAAACAACATTTAGGTCCCTATCTAAAGTAATGGGGAATGTTGCAGACGAGGAAAATGGAAAGCTGCGGATGTCCTTTTTTGGGGAAATATGAAAATAAGGGCATCCAGGATGGATCAAATGTAAAACGCCATCAGCAGAACACCCCGACTTGTGGTACAAATCCCAAAATCTGCTTTTGCGCTTCAGTGTTCAGCCTTTGACCGGGATATATTCGTCTGCCATTTGGGATTAAGTAAGTAAATGGGAGCCAAGGCTTTGAGTCTGCAAATGCCCCCTTTTTTTTTTTTTTGCAGTTAAAGCGCTCTCTGGGTTTGTTAGTATTGGCCCTTGACTTGCGCTCTAACCGTAGAAGCACAAAATGTATTTTTCCTTCTCTCCTCCGTCTAGCATTGCACAGTGAGTGACCCCAGTTATGTATCCACTCAGAGCTGTGTCAGCCTGACTTCTGGTGAGGCTGCGGAAGCTTGGCAAAGCACCAGAGCGCTAGGCTTGGTGTCAATCAGTCTCGACTCATGGGTTTGCATCAATATTTTCAATGAAACTAGTAACGGTAGAGATTGCAGATTACATCTGCACACACCAAAAAGAACACGTTAGGATATAAATGCTAAGCATGTATGCACATCAACACACACATGCTCAGAATATAGCCTATGAATCACGTGTAGATGGCATTGCTACATGCTGTACTATAAACCTTACATAGATGCTGTAATATGTCTCATTTAATGGCCCATAACACACTATAGGCTGTGGAGGACGATCTCACCAACACTGACATGCACATATACACACACGCATGCTTTCAACCCTGTCATATCTGTATTGTACCATATATTATGGCAGGCAGTGTTATATTTGCTATAATAGCATATAATTATTTTATGTTATTTTTGCTATAATAGCATATAATTATTTTATGTTATTTTTGCTATAATAGTTTTGAATTTCCTAACAACCTTCGCATGTAGCAGCAAACCTTTTGACATAAAACACACTTTTAACATAAGTCAGTGCCCATTGGTACCTATTATGAGTGTGTCTTTAGTCTTTTACTGAGTGCACGGAAACATACTGTTGCCATCGATGGTATAGCCATAAGAATCAGAGTCAGAAAACTGTATTGATCCCGGAGGAAATTGTTTATGTTATGGCTGCAAAAACACACAGAGACAAGTACAGAATAAATATAAAGTGCAAATAAATGCAATAGAAATCTTTAGAAAAACTCAACACGCAGTAAACTATGCTATATACACATGATGGGTAGAAATACTATATTATTGCACTTAGTAGAGATCAGTAGTAAATAAGTAATAAGTAGTGATATTGCACATACGATATGAAGTGATTCAGCCCCCATGTAGAAAACGCCACGTGATTCTGCATATTACATATTGCCCATAAAGATAATTCAATTCAATTCAATTTTATTAAATAATGTTTTAGGACATGGTAATAACACTGTGCAATATTGCATATGATAGACTACTGCATATCCATGGCCTCGAGTCCAAGATTGTACAACTGGCCTTACCCTCTCTTTCCCCTTCACTCAGCATGATGTTTACCAACATGAGTGTCTGTTTAACAACCATAACAGAGGTTATCAACATGATGTGTTTTCCTCTGAGCACAGTGAGCTGTCCAATTATGTTACATAAATGCTAAGGTATATTTGATTTTATACATAAACAAGAGCAGATTTGATATTTCTAATGTCTTCTGGATATCTGGAGGCTTCAATCAACAATAAACACAACATTTACTTACTGTTCACATCAACATTTCTGTCAACTGTGCTAGGCTATGAAAAGGAATGGCTCTGATAGTTTTGACTACCTCCTCCACCAACTTCAACTACAGTTAAAGTTTCTTTGTCTGATAACTTAGAAACTGTGTCCAGCACTTCAACCCTGTCAGAACTTTCCTCTGTCCACGAACCTCGAGGCTCGCTAGCGGGTTGAACTGTCAGTGCAGAAAATGAGAAGTCACAGGTAAGCACATCACAGCACAGTACACGGTGTGAACAATCTGAAATTCTTTCTCTGCCTCTAACCAATTCACCAAGTGAAGCAGTGAGCAGCAAGTGTGTGTGGACAGTTTCTTGATCAAGGGTACCTCAGTGGTGCCACTGGCAGTCTTGGGAATTGAACCCACAACCCTCTGAACGCGAGGGTAACTCATGAACCAGCAGGCCACCTGCTGCCCCAGAAAGCGAAGCGTTCCCTGACTGGGAATCGAACACAGCGCTGAATCTTAGCCACCCGGGATAGAAGGACGAAATAGATGAATGAGTAGGAAAAGAACAATTGTTGCCCGTCTTACTCAGTTGTGTGCTACAGATGCATCCAAAACTGCTTGAGTATTCCTTTCGGGCTGCTCACTCTGGCTGCCTGATTGTTCCGGGTTCTGTTGGGAACTTTTCCCTAGTGACAGTTTTATTCCACATGAGAAACTTCATCAAAGGGGATCTGGACTGTCCAAGGCCAGTAAAAGCCCAGCCAGCCCCTGAGGATAAAGACTGACCATTCAAAGCCAGATGCCTGCTTCCCTCTCCTGTATGACCATCGCTGAAGGGATTTTCAAAGCTGAAGATGAAAGGCTTCCGATGCTCTCGGGGTCATCATTCAGAGCCTGGAGAGGTTTGATCCCTACGTGCTCTAATTCACACGGCTTCTACACCACAAAGGGGACAATGGACTCATGAGCAGCACTGTGGTCTTTGAGGAATGGAGAAGGAGATTTTAAAGAAAGCGTTTGATTTCTAATATGAGAAATATTCTGCTCTACTGCATTCATTTGTGCTTCTATAAGATCAACCATGAGACCTTGCTCAAAGGAAGCTATTGCGTTTCAGTGTATTTCTGTTTTTCAACTTGTTTCTGTCCTGCAGGCCCTAGACTGCGCTCACCCTTTTCATGCACATAAAAAAGCCCCTGTAGTAAATAATTACAACAATGCTAAGGTTCAATGGATGAAATATAAATTTCTGAACTTTTAAATGCCATTAAAATGATAGAGGTGTAGTTTCTGCCACCTAAATACTGTCATCACAAGCAGTGATGGTGATGACACTGCAAATGTACACATTTCAGAGGTGATTTGAATATTTAACCAATGGATGGGCCTGAAGCTCACTCAGACATCCCACATAGACACACACACACACACACACACACACACATACACACACACACACACACAAACAGACATCCTGGGCCTCCAGCGCACATTTGAACTGCGTCTTCGAATTAATTATGTATGTAATTTTTCAAGGCCAATTTGATTGCCCTCTGAGCCTAGTGTGAATACGCACAGGTCCCAAATGTGATGGCAGCTGCCGAGAAGAAAAAGAGGCCGCAGGCAGCCCCTCGCTGCCTCCAGCTCTTCCAATCCCTATGTTTAAGGTACCAATTTCATATGGAGGGTGCTGCTTTGTGACATTTACAAATCTATTCCAAAAAGGTCACCTTCTCATTAGAAGCTTTTATTAACACTGCAGAAGAATGGCATGCGAAATGTCATACCTTTTATCTATTATTTTATCTATTATTCAAAGCTTTTTTTCCTCTGCTCCATGCACTCAAAGCAGATCAAATTGGGTGCGTGTGGCATGTGCCTGTGCCTGTGTGGTCGATAAAGACCCCTGTTCAGTTTTGTTGGGTGCCTTAAAAAGCAGAATTAAATGTTTGGGAATGTGGAGGGCACAGTCACAATCAGGCTTGTGGACAGGCCTTGCCTCATTAGTCACCTCTATAATGCTGAATAGACCCTAAATCAAACACAACAATGGAATTCACAGTTCCGGTTCCAGTTCAATTTCCGATTACTTGTTACTATTTGAGTGACACAGTGGTGTAGTGGGTGGCCCTGTTTATGGCAAGGATGTCCTTGGTTTGATTCTTTCTGTGTAGAATTTGCACAACCATGTGTGTTTCCACCAGGTTCTCTGGTTTCATCCCACATTGTGCAATATGAGCAAATGGTCTGGTGCAAAATTACTGTGTTTTATTTAAAGTCTGCAGTTACTAAGCACCTGAAGATACTCCACTGTGTACATACAGTACATACACTACCAGTCAAAAGTTTTAGAACACCCCAATGTTTCAAGCTTTATTTAATTGAATTTCAAACAGTTCAGGT
>JBBPCW010000001.1:12695351-12712728 GCA_037974425.1 Phenacogrammus interruptus
GAATGAACATTGAGACACTGAACCGCTTGAATTTCAATACAAACAAACGGAAAAAATGGGGTGTTCTAAAACTTTTGACCTGTAGTGTATACATATATATATATATATATTTTTTTTTTTTGGAAATCAGTAGCCATTCTCTAACTCTCTCCTTTGAATACCCTCCTTTAAACATCTGTTTATATAAACACCTGAAAGAAATCTTATTTCCATTCCCAGTATACAACATTTTATAAGATTATATTCTTTCCCATTATATACTCTATTCACCTTTCATCTCTCCTTCTAATGACGTCAGCCCAGAACAAAATATTTTTTCGTTTCATTCTTAGTGTGCAACAGTTTATAACAAATCACTTTTGTCACCTTTCATTTTAGTGCTTTAATACATTTATCTTACTTTATTTCTGTTCTCTGCGTTCAAGTCGAATCCAAAACAGCCTATTTTTAGTGCCCGTGTCAATATTGTGTTAGACTGTAGTGCCTCTCCGCTGGCCAAACCAGCCAGACCTTTGTATTCAAGTCCAAAGGTGACATCACAGTTAGCACTTCCCTCACCCCATATCCTTGTTTGCACCTGCCGTCCCAGGGAGCCTGTCCTCCTTCCTGGTCATAGTAAGTTCAAGCGAAACCAGCAGAATCAAAGGTCACTGTCTCCAGGCAGTCCCCACATTGTTTTTTTTCTGTAATCATCAGGTGCTAAGGCCAAAGTCTGCTTAGTTCAGGTCTGCTGTGTGACACAGTGCATTGGCCTGGGCTGGACGTGCTCTTTGGACCGTTCACAGTTTATTTTTGTTTTATATTGAGGGTAACTCAACCCTTGTGACTAAACTCCAGCATATGATGACGTGCCATGACAATAATCCAGTTTATTCAGATAATGTGCTTAACTACTTAGAATCTTACACTTGAAACATCCTCAAGTTCAGTAATACATGAGTGACAAATGAAAGCCCTAACCCACCAGTGACTCCTGGCCAGTGGATTCAACTGTAAAATGCTGTGAAGATGTTTATGTGCAGTTTTTCGTATTGGGTGCTAAATAATTTGCAATAGTTCATGTGAAATATCATTACTTACGACAATATTACTTGTATATTACTGATCTCTATCACACAGGTCAACAGGTCAAAATCATCAGAGATAAGTTTATGTGGATTTTGTTTTCCCGCACATACAGTTTTGGTGATGAATCTAGTTCTATATTGCATGATATTGGTATAATAAGGGGCGGCACGGTGGCGCAGGGTGTTGCCTCACAGCGAGAAGGTTCTGGGTTCGACTCCCAAGTTGGGCGCAGGGTCTTTCTGTGTGGAGTTTGCATGTTCTCCCCGTGACCGCGTGGGTTTCCTCCGGCGACTCCGGTTTCCTCCCACAGCCAAAAACATGCGTGCTTTGGGGAATAGGTGAACTGAGCTCTCTAAATTGCCCATAGGTGTAAATGTGAGCGTGAATGGTTGTCTGTCCCTATATGTGGCCCTGCGACCTGCTGGCGACTGTCCAGGGTGTGCCCCGCCTTCGCCTGTTGTAGTTGAGATAGGCTCCAGCCCCCCCCCATGACCCTGAATGCAGGAATAAGGGGTAGATAATGGATGGATGGATGGTATAATAAGTATATAATAATCATATACTGAGCGTTTTTGAAGAAACAGTGGTAGCTGACTGACACTGATCATTATATCTATGCCACAGTGTGGCCTGTCTGACTTCACACTGAAAATATTCATGTAGTTCTTGATTGGTGCCTGTAGTTTAATAAAAAAACGCATGCAAGTCTATTGCAAATCTAATAATACTCATAATTCAAAAAGTTGATGTGACTGAAAAAAACTGAAAGCAGGCCACAAGCAATTTGCTTTGTGATCAGTAAGATGTTCTAATTCTGATTCTGTTGGGGTTACAACATTACAGGCCTAAGCAGAAGCTCGTATTTCAGTTTGACCTCTTATAATGCATAATCAAAGGCCAACTGCAAAAGGCAGGCCAACCCCAGAGTCAAACATTCAACTGTTTTGAATAAAAGAGTAGATCTAACAGGGAGGGGCAACAACACCTTCCCATGGTTTTGTACTCGAACAAACTGTAAACCTCTTGATGCTCAGTAGTGTTTCCCAGCATGACATATTTGCTTTAGCCAGAGTTAAAAGCTGGTCTTTGGGGGGCTGGGGAAGTGTGAACTTGGTTTAGTCAGAAGGAGTGAATTCTCAAGGATACATACAAAAGTCTGTGAACCCTTTAGACCCTTTAGTCTGTATTTCTGAATAAGTATGAGCTAAAACATGAACAGATTTTCACACAAGTCCTAAAAGTAGATATAGAGAAATCCATTTAAACAATTAAGACGATACCATATTTGGTCATTTATGGACTGAAGAAAATGATCCGTATCTATTAAAAGTATATGATCCTCCATTATTAGCAGTATATTTGAAGGTGAATTTGGAGTCAGGATTTTTCAATCAATGGGACGACCATCAGGTGTGAGTGGGTACCCTGATTTATTGAAGGAACACAGATCAATCAGTCTGATTCCTTGGACCTTTTTTTGTGGTTGTAAAACTTGGCTTCCCAAGTCATATTTCTGCCCAGTCTCCAAGTGTGAACCTCCAGCAGGTCCTAGGGATTGATTTGAAAAGCACTGCCCACATCTTTTTTAAATGAAATGTAGAATTATAGCTAATCCATTTCTGATTGAATTTTGTATGGTTGATCGAAAAGGGAGTAGGGCTTCCTACTCCTTATAGTGCACCGCATAATAGCGCCTACACCCCAGCAGCTCACAGACAGTCTATGTGCAGACAGTCAATACAATTCAAACATCTAGTTATTAAACGGCATAGATTATATGGACTATATTGGGACGCTTGACCTTTTCACCAACAACTTTAATATAGATGTGGTTGAGGTCAGGGCTCTTTGCGGGTAACTCCACAACGAATGCAAGGTGTTGTACGAAGTGTATTCATCGGCTGAAGCATTAGGATTAAGCCCTTCAGTGGAAGAAATGGGCTCAGGCCAAACCCTGAAAAACAGACGTGTCCCAATACTTTTGTCCATATAGTGTTCCCTAAACTCTGTATGATTAATAACTGGCCGGTATTAACAGAAATAATGAAAAATAATGAATGACATATGAATGTATCCAAGTTTGTTTTAATCTAGTAATTAACTTTATTTATTCATTCATTCATGCCCCCAAGAACCCAGAGGAAGTTTCTGAAACGCACTATCTATCCTCACATGTAATTGAACAGGTTCGAGCTCCCTTGTGCTGGTGTACGTGTAATCATACAAGACCTTAATATAGACCTGCCTAATTATATCACAGCCTTGGTATGAGGGAGAAATAGCCATGTTGTGGCTTTAAGGTTGGGGAGCGCGTACGTGACGTTTTGCATTTCTTTTCCCACCCGTTTTCTTGTTTCTTGTAAATCCCGCCTCCTGGTTGCTATAATTTGTCAACTAGCTGTGTGTACGAACTAGTGGCCAATCGCAATACGGAAGGCGAGAACGTGCTATCCAATCAAATCGGAGAGATTAGAATATTCCTAGCCAATTGCCGCGCGGGGACTGGGCTCGTCGGAATACGGGTGGGCGTGTGCATGGCATTGCAGAGAGTGCCGGGGAGACCTCGCATAAACAATTCAGTCAGTCAGAAGAGGAGCTGGGAGGACAGAGAGAGCTCCGTGGCTCCGTCCGGGGCGAAGAGCGGCGAGTTTTGGCTTTGACAAGAAACATGTGGGCAGAAGGCTGTGGCCCAAATTCTCAGAGGACTCTGGTCGTGTGAAACCGTGAGAACAGGTACGTGCTGGGCTGAGGGTGCACAGTCCTGATGTGTAACATTATAGCTGCTGGAAAGGAACCGATCGTCGCCCATTACTTGCTTATGCATAGAGCCCGTGTTGCCCGTATTGCCCGGTGCCAGCCTGCGTTGTTGTTGTACATTCTGTACATCTCCGTGTAAAACAAGCCCCTAGAAGATCGACAATACATCACACTGTGGCGAGGCTGCAGGAGCTGACGTTTCCATTTTGTCTCATTGTGGTCAGACTTGGCTTCCTGGCTTTTCCACTGTAGGCTGCAGGGCCAGCCTATGTTTACCTCTAAACACTGAGTATTGGGATGACATTTAGTTTTATGTGTGTACACAGTCACATGAAGATCAGGAGAGACAATTCTACCCAGATAGCATGCACAGGGCTGCCTTGAGCCACTGGAGATCAGGAGTCTCATCTACTCCAACAGTGGGTACTGTGGTGTGGCTTGTGCCACCTTGTGTTCCTCAGCTCCTCTCAAGTCCCTCAGGTCTTTCTGATAGAGGCAGGTCAGCAGATCATCTTTTACCTGTGGGCTGCAATGCTCCCCATCATATCTGTAGATTCATATTCAGGTCAAGGCCTGCCCGTGGGAAAGGAAGGAGCCCATGTGAGGGCATTTTTAACTGAGTAAGTAAGAAATCGCATGAAGAAATCAAGACGTATCTTTTTTTTTTTTTTTTAGCTTTCTTGAAGACAGATAAGCAAGAGTGTGAGTCATTTCCACCCATGGAGGTTGTGAGCTGTTGAATGCTTGGTGCTGGTGATAACTGGGTGTATAGATTTTCTTTTTTTCCCCCTTTTTTTTGCACAGACACTTTATTAAGTTCTCCTTTCCGATCAATGTGCCGAGCAGCGGTAAATGTCAGCAGGTCAGGAGGTGCAGGCTGATAGGTCATGGATTTATTAGTTCAGGTGTTTGTGGATGGCCCTCTTTAATTGCGCAGATAAATCTCCTAATCTCTTTGTTGATGAACTTTTCAGTGCCGTCGCCCTCGACCTCCGGGTGCTGCCGAGCACCCAGGAAGGCATTTTTGGACGCATGTTTTTTTGGGTCAGTGTGGCTGCTGACCCACAGTGTGGCATTTTGTGTAAATACGGATGATGGGGTTGCATTTCGCCTGCATTTTCACTTAATCAGAACAACAGTGTGAGTATATTCATGCTCTAAATGACAAAACAAAATGTTTTTATTAGTAAACCTGGAACATCTTCAGTACTTCAGGACCAACAGCATTACAATGAGTGAGCATGATTGGATTTAGTGCAGTGCAAGGGTGAATGAAAACCATTGCATTCATAGATTTTGATCATATAACTATCTTGATATATGTTTTTGCCATATCTCCCATCCCTTATGGTAGCTACCTGTTATTAGTGTTTCATGTAAGTTGTTAAAGCTGCTGACACCTTCCGTTCCACTCCAGACAAAAGAATTAGCACCCCTGGCTTGACGTTTCTTGAAGCTTTTGCAGCAGCTTATGAGCTATGTGTCCTCTCTTGAGCTTTTATTTCATAACACTTCTTTATCATGTCATCGGACCTGAATAGAGGCCGAAAGAAAAGCCTTGGCCCTGAAATTATATCTGACAGCAGCCACTGATAAATGTAATTTTCAAGTGTGCAAGCTTCAGCTGTTGTTGTATTGCTTTGAGATGACCCTGGGCTAGACAGTGAGTTTGAGTACAAAATACAGGTTTGGGAACACTTGCCTTGTGTTTGTTTAGTGAAACTACCGTGCCAGTTTATCACATGGCGACTTGAGTTACGAGGCCCAGGTGATGGGACTTTGAACTTAATGCCGAATGCAATTAACTAAGACCAAGAATTAGAGCGGTTGCAACAAAAGGCCTCGAGCAAACCCCATCTCGGTTTGCCTTCAAGACAAAGACATCAGAGGAAAGAGACCAAAACAGTGTGTGTTTGCGGGCATGTGAGATGCTGTGTGTGTTTGCGTGTGTACGAGATGCTTTGTGTGGTTTCTACATGCGTGTTTGTGGGCCTGCATACGTGCACACAACCACACACTCTGCATGTGAATGCATAAGCTTCGCCCAGCATGGGTCATTGTGCACAAGGTAACGGCACACTACTCATCTACTGGACGCAGGGTCCTCGGGTCCATCAATCATGACCCATAATTGATTGACCGTAATGAAGATTGAGCTGCATTATTCATGGTTTGGAAAAAGGACAGCAAGAGTGGGCCCACGCTCAGATCGAGGTCAGATAAATCAAGTGGAAAGGTGCCCACGCAAGCATCGCCTTGTTCAAAAGACAACCGGCTGGACGTGATCTTGTAAACACACCAGATCAGTGAGAGCATGCCAGCAAAGATCTCAGCACTGCACCAGCTTTTAAGAAGAAGACATTTACAGTGGCTCTTAAATTGGCTCACGCTATGGCCTGCGAGGAGGAGAGTAGGAGGAGGGGGAGAGAGAGAGCAAGAGAGAGAGAGAGAGAAAAGAGAAAAGACAAATGCAAGCAAAGAGTCCTGTATTAAACTAATAGCGTAAGCAAAAGTAGAGGGCAAAAGGAAAAGAAGGATCTTAAATCATGTCTCTGGGTGCCAGCTCATCTGTCAGCAGTGCCGCACGGAAATGATTTTTCCATCTGTAGAATAGAAATGTCAGCCCAGGGCGAGCAAGGTGTATCGGTGACATTTTTATAGAGTGGACTGGTATTATGCACACGATTTATGGCTCATGTACGAGTCACCGTGCTCCACATGCGAAAACAGTGGCTTTGGTTTTAACTAAGATAGCTACGGATCCAACGAGCTCTCACTGGGTCAATAAGGCTGAAGTTTCACATAATGATGCTTTCTACATGAGCTGCTTCCAATTGGCATGCTAATATAGGGCAGCATGCAAGGAGAATACCGAGAGAGGGTTAGCAGACAGCTAAAAATGCTGAGTTTGTTGGCATCTGACAACAGGTTTCACTGATTTTTGCATGTAGATTTTGAAGTAGCTACTTCAAAAAGTATTAGTCGAAATAAATGCTGTTAAATATAGTTTTATTTGCGCTTTTATTGAGCCGCTCTGTATATTGAGACAGCTGTCCACATATGACTGAAAGATGCAGTTTCTTAACAGCATCCAGGACTGTGCCACTAGTTTGAAGCCCTTTATCTGAGCAGTCTTTCTCTCAGCAGAAATTAGAATAAACAAAAAAGTAGACTTGTTTGTTTGTAGCTAGTAAGAGGGACACAGGTTTGGTTCCAGATTTGTCCTCGATGCCTCCAGCCATTGCTTGGATGTGTGACATTCCATAAAGCAGCTCGCCCGATTTAATATAATGAGGTGCTAAATGAGCCAAACCTGATATTTGATGGTAGGTAGTGTGAGCTTCCACAAGAGGTCTGCAAATGGTTGAACAAACACACCATGCATAATTTAATGCATTTTAATTTATTCTACTATTAGTTATTTTGTGACAAAAAACACTCCTCTGTCACCTATGGCTTACTCACTAGGGACTCGGATCAACTTGGTTGTAAAAGTGCTATAGAAATAATCTTGAATTGAATTGAACTTACTGGCCACTTAACAGGCTTTCTCAGGGGACGCAGGCTCAGTACTGTACCTCAACTACCATCCAAACTCTACGCAGCCTCGATGTCTATCTCCCTCTTATTCATAATGCATGTCATTCATTGTGACTGGTCTCAGATGGATCCTTCACAACCTGCAACTTGATATATTCATCATTCTTTATGAGGGGTTAAATTAGGATTAGTTGTGTGGGTGGGTTCGATGCATGTGTGTGGGTCTTGTTTGGTGGGGGTCAGGGCTCTTCTTTCACTCTCACTTGCTATTCTGCTCTACAAAAAATCGATTTCTGGGATATTGTTTTGAATTCGCAGCATCAGGGAGACAATGCAAAGTAAACCTGCTTTAGTCATTGCTTGGATTATTAAGAATACATCGTAGTAATACATTGTTGTATACATAGTTGAAGATGTGCAAGGCTGAGCATCCCCTGATGATCTGAAAGCTTTGGCCTTTGTTTCATTTGAGCCATTGTCCTGTTTAAACCCTGTTCTACATTTACATTTAATCTGAAATTAAATCTACATTTACATAATGATTTAATCTTAACGGAGATACACAGACATTTAATGTTAGATACTAGAGGGTGGAGTGGCAGGCCTTGAGAGCATCTACCTGTATGAGCCCTTTTTATACGTTTGAAGTTTTTGGGCTTTGGGGATAGTAAGATCCAAGATACGTCACTGAATTCAGAACATGGAAAAAGGAGCAGATTGTGTGAGAGAGCAGAGACAAACGGCATGTCCTGTGTTCTCTTTAAGAACATACTGTTACAATGGGAGTCCAAGTCTTGCCCTATTAGGCTTCTTTCACTGTCCTTACAATGACATCATCAAGAAGATAGAAGTTCTTTGCTCTTATAAACATTACGAACAGTACTTTGAGATAACAGCAGTTTGGCGAATTTGAGAATAGTTCGAGCCTATCTCTCATGATTTCTGTAGCTTTAATGGAGTTGGGAGGACTTGCGTGGACTTGCGGCTGGGTCGTTTGTTTCTGGCACACCAAAGCTCCTGCCCTTCAGCCCATGTCTCTGGACAGCTCTAATGGCCAGAGGAAGAAAGGCTGCAGTGGGTTTCTGTGTGGCAGGCTCAGCATAATTGAGGGCTCAAGAGGACACGGTAGGGGTGATAGTTAAATTGGCCTTAGAGCTGTTATTCAACGGTGTCTTAATTTAACTACCCCGCAGTTATATTAAGCAAAGCCCACAGAGAAAAGTGGCTCTCGCCCGAATGCCAGTCATTCTATACCGAAGCTGAGACTTTTGAAGGTTATGGGGCTGTATGTGACTTGGGCCTGACGGATTGATGTATGTCCCCTGTCGAGTGGAGAATTCAGAGTCCAAGGCCGCCGCAGTGCCATCCTGTTGGGGTGGGGTAGAAGAGGGTTGGGGTTGGGGGGTGTGTGGAGGTTGTCCTTCACAACTTCTTAGCCGCCTGTCCTTTCTGGAGCCTTCACAGCTCAGGCAAGGGCATTGTGTCAGCTACAATAAGCTGAGCCGCGGAGCACTTCACCCTTACATAATCATCTGACTCTAATGCAAGCATCTGACACGGTGCGGGCGCTCGCACCAGGCCCTGCGAAGAGGGGTGGGGCGGTGAGGGGGGAGGCAGCCAAGACGTCCCAACTTCATTACGTCTTGCTCTTCGGAGAGCTTTTTTAGAAATTAAATTTGCCCAGCAATTAACTAAAAGGGGATTTTTTTTTTAGAATTTATGAATGACTGAGAAGATTGATATATGGCGGGAGGGAAAGGATAGTGGCATGTGCTGGGGAAGGGAAGGAGAGGGTTATGGATTTACTGCCATGTTGAAACATCTCTTTCCCTGAACATGTAACAAGGTTAGGACAAGAATTTGCACATGTTGCAGGAGCACGACAACACGTTTGTACTATACTGTATACGTCACTGTTCAACATATTATACCTACAAGTTGTGGAATAGTATGGTTTTGAATCTTGCAGGGCTTTTAATATATCACTGTTAGCTATATACGCTATTATTATTCTACTAGAGGTGCCATTAGATCACTTTTATATCACCATGAGTGTCAGCTGATACTGAACTGATGTTTATCTGGTTAACTACTACTAAACCGCTCCAGCAAACATTAACTATCCTGAAGGAAGAAAAACAAAGCCAACAGAACGACTTCTGGAAAGGAATATCAGAATCCAAATTCGGGCTTTTCATCGACAATAGAAGGAATTTTTTTTCGTTTACAGTTTTAAAACAGCATCCAACCTACATTTGGGAACAGTTTCTTAAAATGAAGAATAGTCACATATAACTTTCTGAAGACACCTAACATTGCATTGAGGCACCTGTAAAGAAAACATCCTTGGGTAGATTCTGAAGCAGCAGAGTGGTCAGTAAACAGTAGCTTTTCCTTCACTCAGTTGGTCTAAACACCAAACTACCACGATTCCCTGAGGGCAGCTTATCTGTCCGAATGAGCTGATGATACCCTACAAACAGCACCAAAGCTGTTATACCACTAATCACTGGAATATTTGTGGTTTTCTTTGTTACAAGTGTTTAGCAGCTACATTTAGTAGCTTGTCCTGTCGCAGTGTACATTAACATACATTAAGCAGGTGCATTAAACTAGATAATTAATTAAAAATACAGCTCATTCTGTCAGCACAGCTTAGCTCGACTTGGAAATGCATTCACATTCAGACTGGATCAGTCAAAATATTGAACTAGTTAAATGTTGCTGCAGCCCAAAGAGCTCTAAATTAATATATATGTTTATTATTATATCACCTTCTTTTGTAATTTATTATTATATCTTTAAAAACAATACCTCCGTTTATAAGCACATCAAAATGTATATATTACTTTGGACTTTCATTGGTATTTAGAGTGAAAGTCAGCATGATAAGATTATAATAATATGGTTGCTCTATTTCATTAAAAATGTAGCATTTGTAATTTAATTGTAGCTCTTCACGTTTATGAGCCACTTATAGCCAGATTAGTTAATTATTCATCAATTATTAGCAAATAGTGAAGATAACCTTGACTTCAGTCTAAAACAAATTTTGCCCTATAAGTATAAAATATTTTTTTTATATAATTTTACAGAATGCACAGCTTGAGCTTGCAGACTCGCGTGTTCCTTAAGAATTAATTAAAGCGAATCCATTTACTAGTAATCTATAGCATATGGTTGGATTATGGCGTCGCGAGTTGTATTTCAATCCCACCTTAAGTCTGTTTGGATCCCTTTCTAAATGGGATCCTCTGGGTTTGAGATATGGGTTTGAGTGGAAAGAAGGTTCTAATTCCAGCTCACATTGTGCGCATAAGGACGAGATGGTCTAGAATTCTTTAACAGAAGGTTAATTTGGTTATTCCCGTTGACCTGTAGGCAGGTCAGATTCATTACTGGGCCATGGACTTCTTTACCTAGCCATGCATGCTGGATGAGGGCTGCTGACACTAAGTATTTCAGACATGTACACCCTTGTGTATTTAGCATATCAAGAAGAATGCTCGCTCACATGTTCGTGTTCATTAGGATGTGAAAGTCACGAACTGAACCTCATACGGCATGAAAATGCGTCCACCTGACTATAAATAAGAGACGGAGCGTGGCATCGGATTCGTTGTAATCCAGCGAAAGCACACCATTCTCTGATGTTTAGCACAGCGGAACAGTCGAAGTCAGATCATTGTCAAGAGCTGCTCTGGCATTAATGTGTGGGAACTCCTTTGCCCGTATTATGAGAGGGTGCAAATGTTGCTCACTGAATCACTGTACTTAAAAGTAGACCAGGCTAATCGGTTGCTGGGCAACAGTGGTCACCCATCACACTGTGGGTGGGTGTATGGTTCATGCTGTTACCCAGGGGAAGCATTTTTTTAAAGTTCAAGTCATGGCACATTGTGCTGCCATTGTGTGTTTGCCTATGTTTGGGGCGGTGGAAAGAATCCGTGGTGCTGGGTGGACAGAAGCACCCAAGACAGCTGAGTAAATATCACAGCCCTGTGGCTACAACATGACACTTTGATATGCTAATACCTACCCTCCAAGAAAGGTGGAGTCTTTCGCCTCGGAGTCTTTTGTGTTTTGGTTTGGTTTTATTGCTGTCATTGGCCTTCCTAAGGGAGGCACCACTCCTCAAATGGACCCAGCTGTTTAACCATTTGATAGGCAAATCAGAACGTAATCGCCCTTAGATATCCCTCCTCTGCTGTTAAAGGGGAATTTTCCAAGATTTCAGCATAACTCATTCACTGTAAACAAAGTCATTCAGAGTGGTTTCTATGAAATGGCTTATTGTAGGGAATAGACTGGGTCTGATTCATTTTCAGTGGTGGTGAATAGAACTAGAGGTCATAGTAATGCCTGTAATGTAAGTATGGCTATTTTATTTATCAGAATCAGTGTCTTGTGAGTTTTTATGTGTATTGTGGTAGAGAATCTGAAAAATATATATATTTTTGGGACTATTTTTGACGACACGTGCCCCTTTAAGGCCAAATGCTGATCTTAGAACTAGGATAAAGCAATGTCTTATTCACCAGGTGGTGTATTTATAGACATTTGATGTCATAACTATCTATGAGGTAACTTTTGAAGGTCCGTATCGCCATTGTGGTAACTGTGACTTGGTGAGTTGCTCTTGACCTGATAGTGATCAGTTAATCCTGTAGATGTATTTTTAAAAACTGGTAGAATTCCTGTTTCAGCGAACACACAGTACTACTAGACTATTCTCGCCATGTAAACAAGCAGTGGTTATGTCATGGTGAATCGGATAAATACGGCCTCAGACCTGACCCAGATGAGCGGGTTGTTTTCCTCCAACCTGAGATAATTACTGCTCCATACTGCTCTTCTCTGTTCATTGGTGTATTTTTAGTGGACATCTCTTATAATGGGGCCTGAAACTTGATCCTGATCGTTCTGTTGAGTGGATAAAGGACTCTGCCTTTGTTGCGTGTCACCACTAGTTCAAGGTTGTTATCTAATGCAGGAGTCACATCAAGGTCAGACGGGCTTTGGCAGGGTCAGAAAGACACACAATCTACTTTAGAGTTGGATGGGCAAGGGATTCAAGCGCATAGACCAGTTGTACTTTTTAACTAATGGACCCTGCAGACAGCAGACACATATTTGCAGTCTTTGCTGGCTGTTAAGGAGAATCATAGGTGACTCATTTCATTAATCACTCATCATTTAGCATTTAGCAGTCCAGTGAAACGTTAGCTTCTAAACGTTCTTACCATCAAAGGTCGCTGGGGGGGCAGGCTGATTCACCCCGGCTCGGAGGACGTTAGTGGAGGGATACGCAGGTTGTAGGGCAGAGTTATGTGACTGAGCACAGGCCTTGTAAGCTTTCTGCAGGGCGCTGTGCTTATTTGAGGCATCAGCAGAATGGAAGTGGAGCACGGAACCAGAACTGCTACGCTGCGTGAAAATTATCTGGGCCAAAGGTGCTCGAAAATGCATGGCACTTGTTTGATCGGTGGATCTCGCTGATAGCAGAGAGGATCGCAATCGTTTGATCCGTTAGGCGTCTTCTGCGGTGCGGGTTGTAATACTTTCTCCTTCGCATTTTTAGATAAAGTTTTGAGCGGTGGCTTTCAGCCAAATGTGTTTTCCCTGACAAAAGAGGTGTTGCATAAGATATGAGAGGTGAAGAAGCTGTCACCTTGAATTCAGGTGCCGAGCCGGGCGCCCTCCCCACCGCCTCGGAGGCAAGTTTATCTCATTTCACCTCGTCAAAGTCAGGCAGAGGAGATTTTAAATAGTCTGAAGCAACCTTTCCGAACCTGTCAGGCGCGAGACGCGAAAGGGTGCACGACCCTCCGTGAACCGAGCTAAAGCTCTGGTCAGCTGCTGTGACACCATTTCAAATATGGTTCAGCGAACCTCCGCTTCACCCGCAGCGGCCAGGCGCCTTTTTTTTCTGTGCCATTGTGCTGCTTACGTAACGCTATTTAGCAGTTAGCGGTTGACACTCCAGCCAGACAACTGATGGATGTGGCCTTTTTTTCTTTTTCTTTTTTTCTTTTTTCTAAGCCATCTGCACTTTTTGTGGCTTGACCTTACTGATTAGGATGAGATTAGAGCTGACCTGAAAACATTTGAATGCTGTAAATAAGGGCGATGATCTAATTAGCGCTCGGGCCTACCTCGTCCGCCTGCCTAGCGTGGGCCAGCTAGAGGTAGCAAGGAGAGATGAAGGTGATAAAACATCCAAGTTGCCTGTAAATGTGATGAAGACTGGAGCAGCGCTGGGTGCAGCCATTAAAGATATTTTATAGCGACCCTGCACACCCCTCCCCTGCCGTGCACACATACACACATGTAAACCTATCTATCAGGGAGAATTGACCTGCCTGTGAATGATGGGGCCCACTGCTGTCATGAAAACTTCAATGTCTTCCACATACATGCAAGCGCTGCTACACTCCAGGTTCAATTAATAAAATAGGGTTGATGGCTTTTTTTTTTTTTTTGAATGTCATAATTCGTGGAGCTGCAGTGGACTCGGACCACCCAGTTATGCCAGCTAACATGTATGAAAGGGAATTTTAATATAGCATGCTGGGAAAAAAAATATGCTTTGATTTTATTCCGGATACTTAATTAAAAATACCATTAAAAATGGTAGTCAACTCAATAACCTAGATTACTATTTTATGTTCCACTTTACTTGCTATAAAACAGGCAAAACCATCCCATAAACATTTTACCTCAGATATTATATGTTGTTCTGGGTTGTCATGGCAACTTATGTCCTGTAATACAGCAACGTCATGTAAGCATCACCTCAAATGTAAGATTATGACATCAAACACAATATTGTCATAATAACTACCAGTAATAGTAATGTGACATTTATGACAGTGGATATAATCTGTCATAATAATTCATGACAGCATATGACACGCTTATGTCCGTGTTATGTAGTTCAAGTAAAAAGATTTTTTCCCTGTGTTTGTCTGTACTCTTTTGTCATATAATCTTCAAATCTCATTTGCCATGTTTTAAACAGATGCATATGTAGCAGTTTTTAATGTAGAAAGGTCTACTTTGTGAGAGGCCCTTTTATTAAAATAACACCACCCTAATATGCTTACTATGCTTAAAAATGCTTACTATGATACTGTGACCTTCCCTGACTGATTTTAACGTTAGTTATAATAGAGGTTTAGCTTCCGCTTTGGAAACTTGCCTCTTTACAGTTAAGCATATTCTATTCCTAAATGAAAGGCCTAACTGTGAATACTGGTCTTATGGATTGTTAAAAAATCCATGATTTGGACCTTCATATACTGTACAAATACTGACCAGTTTGAGATCATTCATCGCTTTCCTCTAAGCCAGTCTGTGCTTAAGAATCCTATTTGGGGCAGCTGGATGGCCTAGTGGTTAGGCCCTACAATCAGAAGGCTGTGGGTTCAAATCTCTTGTGTGTGGGGACGGTACCTTGCTCAAGGGTACCTACCTTCCCATAAGCGCGGTATCGTCCCCACACACTGCTCCCTGGGCACACCTCACTGGCAGCAGGCCACTGCTTTACTTGGTGAATGAGTTAAAATGCAGGGTTAATACATCAAATTACATTATTTTCTGACGTGTCTATCTTTGAGTTTATTTTGAAAAAGCTTTTTTTTACATAAATCTCAGATGAAACTATGATGATTACGAATTGTAAGAGCCACATTTGGTTCCCCAAAGAACCTTTTAATGGGTGATTCTTTAAAGCCCTTGTGTTCAGAAAGGAGATGTGTGAGTAAATCTTTTCAAAGTTTGTAGATCCTCCCAATTATGTAAAATTGTGTCTCTAAGCCCAGAACCACCTTTGTTTGCACAAATGAATGCAGACTACAAAAAGTGTCTTCCTGTCTCAGTTTTGTGACTTTGTGTTACTGTGGGCATGTGAGGGGAAAAAGTTGTGAAAATAACTTAATGTTTCAGTTTTGAGTGACATTTCCCTTTTCATGCGATTTTCCCTGATAATCTCACTCGACGTGCCTCTAATCTGCAAAGGCCCTTTGTTTGCCCTCCACGCTAACAGATAGGGATGCTGTCCTCTGTGGCTCGTGGAACAAAGAAGAAAATATAGTCGCTGGCTGCAAAGCGCTGCAGCGTGCGCCTTTTAAAATTCCCGTCCGCTTTCAGCACTCGGTAACCTTGCAGAGTCTCTGACTTCATCCTGGAACAATGTCAGATCCATGTAGATGAATATAATTAAACAGGCGCTTATCATCCAGCTGGGGAAAGTTTAGCGGTGGGTCAGCCTTGTTTGCCTCTCTGCGCTGAAGGTCAGGCCAGGGTTAGACTGGCAGTTTGCAGGCAGGAAGGTATGTGAGCGACACAGAGTGCGCGCACACACACACATACACACACACGCACACACACAAACACTGCAGTCCAACACGAGAACATTTTCCAGTTCGCAAAAAGACTATTTTTATACTGACTGTCTGTTTACATTAGTTCGAGACACTATTGGACGGATCTCTGTCCTGTGGGTTTGATGCCAGACTGCTAAAGAAGAGTTTTGCTATAGGGACAATAGACTAGTTCTGAAAAATCAAGAAAAAGTGAGGGAAAAAAAACAAGGAGGGGGTGTGTGTGAGGTTTGTGTCTCATCTTATTGTCTTAGTGTCAAAAGGCCTGATGACATCTAAGCATTAAACTGAAATTACAATCATTTAAATTAAGGTTCGTGATGCTGTTTTTTCTGTGTAGCCTGTAGCCGTCGCTCACAGGGCGACTCGCCACTGAAGCGAAGCCAGGAGCGGAGTTTTAGATCACAGCACTGATCAGAGCACAGAACGCTCACAAAAAGTGAAGTATAAGCTCAGCAAGACCCCCAAATCTCTGTGGTCTTCTGAACTGACACATAAATCCAAAGCCAATAAACATGCATGACTGACACCATCCAGTTTGCCCCAAGGCTTTGATTTCAGCAAAAACCATTTGCTTAAGATATTATGCGGCACAATGTGTTATTTATTTAATAAGTAATAAGGCGAAGGATGTTCGTAGTCAGAAAGAGTCCTTTTCCATTAGCAGATGGAGTTATCTTCATGCCGATTGAGGCGAGGCAAGCCGTGAAGTGGGTGAAAACGAGCGTTAGGCAGGCTGCTGCATAGCCTTTGGCTGGGAGCACTATTTAATTAAGATCAGCCTGTCTCACATACAGGCTTCCTGATAAGGGCTTGAAAACGCATCTGGCCATATGAGTGCTTGATCTTTCTTTGCTGGGGTTAATGAAGGTGGTCTCCTTCGAGTTGTGTGATAAAACTCACTGGAACTTTTCTCGTCTTTTGTCGGGCAAGAAGGAACTGCATCTGACCTGTTTTCTCCGCAGCGAAGCTAGACTGCATGTTGGGGCGACTCGCTGTGCAGGGGTTGGATTTGACAGTGTTGAATGACTGCATATGTACTGACTATGTAGTTCGTGTATCGTTGCAGTGATGTTAAAGTCAAGAAATGTGAATATTAGAATCTTTACGCTAACTGAAGTCCAGGCTACATGATATCCACATTCCCTTTCCATTACAGTGAAAGTGAAGCTGGCATAAATACAGATAAACATTATAAAAAGTCTTATTCCAATCAGAGTCGGTTAGGGTTAGGGATATAAAGGCTGCTTCAGTCAGTTTTGTTTTTTTAGTGTTATAAGAACTGCAAGTCTTTTTGTGTATCGTCATGAAAGACTTATGTAGGTCTTATGTAGCCGTTTCAATGCTTTATTTAAGTATTACCATATTTATATATAGTATATGATAACCAGAATATATTATAATTTAATTACACAGGTCGACAGCTCAAAATCACCAGAGATACGGTTCTGTCAGTTTTGTAGTGTTTTTCAAGCTGATTTCAAATTTGTGTTTATTTTTTCCCACACATACAGTTTGTGTGATGAAGCTAATTCTTTACTGCATGATAGCTGGTATAATGATCATATAATAATCATATGCTGAGCGTTTTTGAAGAAACAGTGGTGTCTGACTGACACTGATCATTA
>JBBPCW010000001.1:12726755-12738228 GCA_037974425.1 Phenacogrammus interruptus
TGTGTGTGTGTGTGTGTGTGTGTGTGTGTGTGTGTGTGTGTGTGTGTGTGTGTGTGTGTGTGTGTGTGTGTGAGAGTATGTGTTGGTATGGCTTAGAGCCTCCCAGCCTGGTTGCTGTGACCTTTGAGGGTCTAAGACAAGAACAGTTAAAGTATGCTTTTTACACAGCTAGTCCCTTTTATAGTACCTCCAGTTTGTGCACTGATTCTGTGCTGGGGCTCATTTGAAGGTGCAAAACTATTAATTATAACAGTTATAACAGAATCAGAAATTTCTTATGATCAATATTAACGTCTAAATAAATCTAAAATAAAAATCTGTAGAAATAAATTCTTACCAGTACCACAAACATTTTTTTATTGGTTTGTAGAGAACATGGGTTTGGGAATATTTTAATGATCTGCCATGGAAATGAGAGCCATTTTGAACACATTGAACTGCTTTAGTTATCTGGTCAACGCTTCAGGAATGAAGGCATTACCATAAAACTTCAGTCTTGTTTAGTGATTAAAAAAGAACAACCCATATGTAAACCTATATGTTGCCATTGCTTGGATTGTTTTCCGTTTGCAAGGCAAAACGAGTCTAGACTTTTGTTTAGAGAGAGGGAGAGAGGAAGCTGCTGATGGCATAAGTAATAGTGCACACAATATTCCCTAAGGGTTCAGTTGGGCCTTATGGGACCTCTGTATGTTTAAATGATCACTATCTTCTCTGCCTTGTGTTTTCTGTGTTTCAGTAAGTAGTTACATTGCATGCTATGAGAGTGACAGGCTTATCACACTTATTCTATAGCTAGAAAATATGTCATATTATATGTCATTTTGAGTTGAGAGTCATTGCCAGCATTCTTTACATACATAGATATGAAGGTAAATCAATAATAATAATAATAATAATAATAATAATAATAATAATAATAATAATAATAATAATAATAATAATATGGACACAACATTTTAAGGTAGACAATATTTTGCATCATGTTGAACCAATATATAATATACAGTACAGTACAAACTCTTCAGCCACCCCTTATTTCTTAATATTTTTCTTTGAATCACATCGTTGATGCAAAAATGCTGTTTTTAAAGATATGAGGAGCCTAAATAAAGTTCAGCATTCAGCACCACCAGTATACTGATCACCGCCTGATCATCTGGAATCATCTGCACCTGTTCCTTCACTATGCTTTAATGCTTCATATGTAGGTCATTGTGAGGCTTAACAAAAAACATTGACTGAAAATGAGAGCCTTTTTGGAAGCAAATGAAAAAATGGTGGCGGCTATAGAAATATATGCATATTTATTAGAAAGATAAATAGATAGAAATTGGCAAGTGAAATGTGCATTGAGATTTATAGAATTATTGACACTATATCTCTTATAGAGCTACATAGCTCATAGAAACATGTTTATATTACACACATAACACTACGTAAAATAATCCATCTGTTTTTTTCTCGGTGTAATGTGGCAGATCTGTAATTCTTAACCTGAGAAATGTAGGTCACTGTGTTCACGTTCTTCATGGGGTCAGGCCCTGTTTGATAAGTCCTGATCCCAGCTCCCAGCAGTTCACATAGCAGGGCTTTTAATGTGCTACCACAGTTCTGTGGAATAATCATCGTCTAATGGCCCCAGACTGATTCCCAGGGCTGCTGCAATTTTCCTCCCAGGAAATTGAGCCATTTTCCACAGGCAATTAGTAGCAGGCTGCAAACATTTTGCTTGTTCCCCCGCTCGACCCAGGTCTCGTCTGTAATCATGTTTGGCCTTGAGTGGTACCAGTGTGCTCAGTATGACTTTAACATGTCATATCTGTCTTCTTTGAAGTGGCAGACATTGATGGATGTCCTTCAGTGTTAGTGGATGAACTAGCCTTGTCTTCTCTGAGAATTGCCGTTAACAATACTCCGCCGCCATAAATCTGTGAGTGTAAGGTCAAGGCCATAACTCGTGACAGCCCTCTGAAAGAGTATTCGCAGAAGTCCGACGATAGCCAACTCGGAGAGAGCTGTGTATTTGTGTCGAGCCGTGCACGTATTCCTTCGGATTTGGCTGAACACAGTGCTTGTTTACAGAGTGCTTGACCCTCTGAAAGAGCAGCTCATCATTGGGTCACGACAGTTTAGGTCAAGCCCCTGCCTTTAACCCCAGTCCGATTGGTGGAACTCTAATGAGAAGGCGTGCTCCAGCTGGGAAATGTCAATGCGTGATGCCCGCCATGCTCTTTTGGAAGTAGGTCACAGTGACCTAGTTTGAATGGTCCATGGCCGCAATCGACTGAGTCACACAACACTATCTTAGGAATGTGTTGTTGCAGTTCCGTGGGCTTGCGTGCCTCTGCAACCAGAGGATAATCACAACACATCACTTATTACATCAATGTTGGACAGCATCATCCTTGAGCCCCCGTTTAATGCTGAGGCCACATCTGCGCAGTAAAGAGTTGTCAGACACTGGCCGCGAAGGCGCAGAGCAAGGGCAGGTTTGTCACTTTTTATTAGGACCTAATGCTTTGTATGGGCGCCAGCTGTTGCATCAACTCAAACAGCCCCGACTGAGTGAATGACCTTGACTTCAAACAGGGCGTGCTGCAGGTTCTGCTTCTTTTGCCTCATCATGCATTTTAAATAGCATAAATGGATTACAATTTCTGGGCCGTGGACATAATTTATGATATGGTATTTATCGGGAGCTCAATTAATCTTCTACCATACTGTCGAGAAATGAAGGATCTAGTTCGGATATCAAGTCCTTTCCATTTATATCTGGCCTCTCATTTTTGCAGGGATTTTTCCCCCTCAGGATATACATTCAGGAGTGTCTTCAGCCTCTTAGGGCGATAATATTTGTGACGTCATTGCTCTGAATAGAACAGCAAGTACAGGGTCATACATAAACCTGATTTTGTCAAAGATAGTATAATCACACATTTATTCAAGACCTCACTTCAGTACCGGACTGGCTTCTTTTTTTCCTAAAGCTATATTCTCAAACCCAGCGAGCTAGCTCATACTCCTGCACATGGAGAAGTACCAGCAAAGCGATTGCATGTTTGTTTATGAACCTTGGAGTATCATTTCACACAGCCACATTGTGTTAGCTTACCAAGCAAAAGAACCCTATTGACTAAAGCATTGAGTGAAGTGTCAATAGCGTTTGCTGGAATCGATTAAATCAGCTTTCTGACACCTTTTGACATTCTAGCAATAATCTTTTGTCACGGAGGAACAGAGAACCATTCAGTTATGACTGAACAAAGGAGATTAATCTCCTGTTGAAATCTCAGTGGCATGCTTAAGTAACTAAAAGTCCTTGGAAACGTTTTATCACAAAGTACATGCTGAACTCTTGGTGTTTTTATAACTCTACACTGGCCTCTCAAAAACCTTATAAGACTTCGAGGGTTCACTAGGAGTCTGAATATCACAAGAACTACTAAGGTAGTAGGGCCATATGTACGTTTATTTTTTGATAATTGGTCGCTAGTAACCTTGTGTTGATCAATTCTTCCAAAGTGTTCTTAGCGTAACAGAAGCTACATCAAAGGTTTTTGGTTAGAGTGTCTATTTTGTTGTTTGTAATACTGCAAGGGAGTTTGTCACTCATACCACTTTGTCTTCTGGAGCTTTAGCTTGACAAGGTCACAGGATCTGCCTCCCTTTTATGGCACCCTGAAAGCAAAGCCAGCAAAGGTGCCAATTAGCAGTAGCAATAAGCCATGCTCTGACATTGCAGTGACCACTGAGCTCTGACAGGGTCATTCTTTCTTCTCGCTACTGAACAGATGTCCAAGTAGCCCATTTGATAATGATTCTGCCGTTTTCTAAATGGACAGGTAAACGCTATTCATCATAACAGGTCAAACAATGCTTCCTTTAGTGGGTTTTCAGACAGAATACATTCAGTGGAAACACGCCTTGGAAAAGGGACTGTTGTCAAGAGGTCGGAGGAACCTGTTGCAGTTTCCTTAGCATTTTTCCAATATTCTTATTCAGCATTTTAGGGCAGTGTGTTATTTTGCATGCCCACGCCTTTGGCAGTGTGTGAACGATAGGCGTTAAATTTGGAGATATGCAACAGTGCTATGACAGTGGAGGACTTCATTTGGCAGGTGTTCTGTCTGTGGGTGCTGACACATCTATAGAGAACGGTCACTAGACAGAGACAGAGAACTAGAACTATGACTTTAGTAGCTGCTTTCTCTAACTCACTCTACTCCATGGTCTGTGCTTGATGCCACAGAGTTGGGTGTGTGTTCATGCTTTGTTGTCGTTTTTGTATTATAACTGCTTTGTAAATGATTTTGTGACTAATTCTGTTATGAATGTCAGTTGCGCATGAATGATGTGGGATTAAAGAAGGCAGGTCCTCAGCCAGTCTGCTGATGTCTAAATGCCAGCAGAGTTCCGACCTGGCAGTTGTGTGGGCTGTCTTGGCAAGAGTTCTATCAAAGCATCTAATCCTCTCTGGAATACCGCACTCTGTTGTTTTTGCTTAATATCCATCAAATCTATCAAAGTTCCCTTCAATGTTCTGTGTATTTAAACCTAATGAGATTCAGGAGGCTAATTCCTCTTGCTTTACTGTGAGGTCCAGTGAGGTACAAAAAAATCGCAGCTTTTGTTCCCTAGCTGCCTTACCAACAGTAGGCCATGCTTGCAGCAGGTGGGATAAGGGGGAGAAACAGAACACTGATTGAATGCCTCTTAGTGTGTGAGCAAGGTTAATCTTTGGTCATGATCTTCTGCATGAGAAATAAACGAGTCACAGCACTCCAGACTGCTTTGAGTGTATGCAAGAGCAGATCCATATTTTCTGGGGTACTTCAAGTTGAATCCAAGCTTTTTGTCCTTTATGAGTTGTCCTTATACTTCAACAGACCGTTTCTTTTACTTTGCTGGCATAACTGAGGCTGAGAATCTGGCACTCCTGTCAGATCCATTGTCATTTGCATCAAAGCATTACAAGTAGACTAATTTGAATTCATCAGTAATATTACTTAAAATTAAAAGCATTGTGAACACTATGCATCTTTTGCAATTTTGTAAATAGTTAAATTTGAATGAAATGGGCACAAGTTACATAGTTTTGATTCTGTGTTTTTCTCTTTTGTTTATGCAGGACAACTTCCAGCCGTGCCTGCGCCTGAAATCAGTGTATGAATGACTGCCTCAGTTATGCTGCACATCCCTGGAATATGGAAGCTCACGTGGACTGCAACTCCATAACACTATTCATATCTCTACACTGGTAACAGTCATTTAAACCAGCATATTCTACATGCTCAGCTCGTGCTGTGACAGAGGAATTCTCCCAGGAGCATTTGATCTCATTTCTGTGTGGACTGGAAACCTTTGTTTTGAAGCTAAAGGCCATTAAATCTCTGGGTGAAAAGTAACTGCATTTTTTCCTCTGTTGTGGTGGCCAGCCATAGAAAGGACCATAATACTGAACATGACTCATGGGGAAGAGACTGGCCCTGAGACACACCAGGATTCTGCTGTTCTAACGTATCTGGAAGGCTTACTCATGCATCGGGTAGCAGGAGCGCAAGGTGCCACGGCAACACAAAGAGGTGAGGCTGGCAATGGCAGTGAGGAGCAAAGAAACAAAGAGACAATGGGTCTTACATCGCCCCATCATAACACTCAGCAGGAACAGGATAAAACAACTCCTCATGGAGGGACCACGCAACATCTTAAAAAAGCTCGCCTGCTCCGCTCAGAAGCCTGGACTCAACATGAGAGCAAAAGGAGGTCAACACCCTCGGCTGAGGTCAATGGGCAAATGGAGGAACATCACAGTGGCCTGAATGGTTCATCGCAGTTTAAAGGAGAGAGCACGCTGCTAGCGAGCTTGCTCCAGTCCTTCAGCACAAGGCTCCAAAATGTGGCCCTGTCACAACAGGTTGTCCAAAGCTTGATGCCACAAGATGCCTCCAGTCCAGTCGCTAAACCTGACCTAGAAGATAAGGCACCTGGGCATGGCCAGGGATCTGGCCCCAGTAATTTCATAGGGGTGACGGAAAAGAACATAGTACAGAACACAAGCAGCAGTGAGCCATACCATCACAGACGACCCAGTCAGGAGAGGTCATCAGAGTCTCCAGTAGCGCTGCAGCACAGTGCTCGCTCTCCCTCAACAGAATCCCTCCCTTGCACTGAGCGTCTAAAAGCTGTTGCTAATCTGGTAAATATCAGGTCGAGCCCTACTCCTTCACCCAAACCTAGTGTGGCCTGCAGTCAGTTGGCCCTACTGCTCTCTAGTGAGGCTCACCTACAGCAGTATTCCAGAGAACAGGCCCTTAAAGCTCAACTAGCTGGGCGATCAGCCAGCGAAAGGCTTGCGGCAATGGCCACACACCAGACCCAAGGAAACAAACAGCCCACAACTTCCGGGCAGCCTCAGACAAAGCAGGACGGGCTAAGCTCCTTACACACCAAAAATGGGATACCTGCTCAAATGTCAACAAGCTCCAGCAGACAAAATCTGAACCTAAGTACAGGGCAAAGTAGGTCAGAGAGTTCAGTGCGGAGGACACATCCTTTTAGAGAGCGCAGACCATTTGAAAGGCATTATAGGCCATCACAGAACTGCAGCAGTCTGCTTCTTCAGCTTCTCAACAGCCACAACACGCCACAGCGGCTCAATTGCCAGGGTCACCTTAAGGAAGACGGCAGTGTCATGTCTAGTCGTGGCTCTCCTCTGTTCTCAGACAGCGAGCACTCAAACTCCGGCAGCAGTCTACAAAAAGACAGCAGTGATGCCGAGAGCACTTACTCCAGTTGCTCTCCCATAGACCTCTCTGTAAAGAACAAAGTAAATATCCCAACACCGTTGTCTTCCTCATCTTCACCCATGTTGGACAAGGTCTCCGAGTCACTGATAAACAGATGGAAGGCAGAGAGTTCAGCTGCCATGGTCTCCACAGAACCCAGAGAGATGCATGCTTGTCCAGAGATGAAACCTCATCACAAGGTCACCCTTTTGGAGCTGCTTCTTGATCACAAAAACCATGAGAAGGCAAACAAAAGCCTTGATAATCCAGAATTACAGCCAGTTACAATCCCTAAGGTCAGTAGTGTTTCTACGAGTAGTCAAAGTCTTTTTTATACTGGTGGATGTAAGGATACAAGGGAACCTAGCCCAAATTGCAGATTGAATACTAAAAGTCCTAAACTACTGCCAACATTCTCTCAAGGTAGAGACTGTAACAAAAGTGTGTCTCCATACACCCTGTATAGCCCCTCTCATACACAGTCTGCTCCGTTGGATCTGTGTAAGACTAAAGCACCTGCAGGTGTCAAAGAAGCAGCCTATAGTGCTAGCAAACTGTTGCAAGATTTAGCTCAGTGTGGAAAACAAAACACAACCACATCACCCCCTCCAAAGGCTTCTTTACCTCCCATCAAAAGACAGACGCAGGAACTTAAAACTTCAAGTTCTGCAACTTTGCTAGAAAGACTATCTGTTCCAGTTCAAAAAAGTAGCACCCCAACATGGGAGGGAACTCAAGTGAAACCTCCTGTTGCAGCAGAATCAACGCAACGTGGGTCAGAAATCGAAAACCTCCTTGAGAGACGAACAGTCCTACAGCTTCTTTTGGGGAATAAATCCCAGAAAGAAAGAGTTGGTCACAAGCGAAAGAGAGAATCTGTTAAGAGCATTTCCACAGAAAAGCAACTAAGCCACTCAAAATGCCCCATTAATTTTAATAGGCCATCACCAGACATTTCGGTAAAGACCGAGCCAGTAGAAGATGGTGAAATGTATAATGATAACAAAGTAACAAAGCAGTGCCACATACTGGCAGAATCACCAAGGCACAGCTCTCAAACTTTTCATCAGGGAAGCATAAAGCAAGAGCCACCATCCCCAGTGGATGTCCCCAGAGATGGTCTTCTTTGTCATCTTCTGCAACAGCAGCCCAGAACTTTAAAACCAGTCATTTTAGAGGATTCAAATAAGGGTTTAATTAAAGAGGAACCAGCAGAGCATCAGGGACCAACCATCCCAAAGAAGAGGAAGTACTCGGTTGAACCAGAGGACCATACTGAAATGAGCCAGCAAAGAATTTGTAGAAGTCCCGGTAACCAAAATGTCATGAGTGATTGCTCAATGTCTGGAATTCCAGAGACACAAAAGTCCAGCAATCCATCCAGTCCTCCAGAAGCAGACAGTCCACCAACTAAGTTTCCACCATGCATATCTCCAAGTAATGAAAACAGAGGATTCAATGTTCTGAAACAGCTCCTTCTTTCAGACAATTGCTTGAAGGAATTGTCTCAGTCAAGGAGTACATTTAGTCCACTGACTCATCCCATCCTAAATGGGAATACAATCAAAGAACCACACAATGGTGGTGAGCTTCAAAGCCTTCATCAGTGTCTGAGCCCCAACAGTGTTTCTGCTTTGAGAGTGGGTCCAAACAGACCAGAATCTATCTCAGATGTCCATGTAACCCACCAGGATTCCTCGAGGTCACAACCTGACGTCTTCCCACAGAGGGACTCGAAGGCATTGGTTCGTTTGGTCAATGGTGGTGAAAAGATACAAGACTGCCAACATGACTCACCACGGCTGACTAAGGCTAACCCTATTTTGTACTATATGCTCCAGAGGAGCAATGCACATCTGGTTAGAGAAGGAGGGGAGCTGGAAACGAGGTCAGGACAGTGCAGGGTGCAGATGAAGGTGAAAGATGAGTCGGAGGCATTTGACCTCAAACTAAACTTGCAGCAAAACCCTCATAATCACAATGGAACTCACAGTTGTGACTCACCACGGCTAAATGGGTCACTGAAGAAATCTTAGTGGTTAATCATTCGGAAGACAGTTTTTGGAATGAAAATGTGCTTGTCTTTCTTAATTCTCTTTTATAGTATTGCTATTTTGTTTGTCGACAGATGAAGATTGAGCCATCTGATTTTTTTTTTCTCACATATATTTAATTTTTTTTTTCTTTCTACGAATATGGCCCCGCTGCATAACATTAGTTTCTTACCATTGTTCTCTGGATGATCTTCATCCTCAAAAGCATGACCTATAAATATTCAGTTTTGAATTTGAATTTTTATACTAGTTTTACATGTGAAAACTGTGATATACACATCCTGCTCAGTGTATTTGAATTGCCTGTAACACTTCACTGAGGGGCAGCATTCTTACAGCTACATTACAACTACATAAGGCATTTATGACAACTGACGTAAACCTATATTCAAAAAAGCTTTTTCCGACAAGCACCATTTGCTGGTTGATGCTTGTTAGAATGCAGAGGAGTATTGTTGCCCTCTAGATGTGAGGACTGTTAAATTAGGTGCGTGGAACCTAAAAAGACTAGAGAAGTGTAAGAGTGGGTCGTACACTAAGAAAAAAAGACCCAAGGTCTATGGAATAGGAGTTTCTTTGATTAAAACTCCTTTTCTGTAGAGCTTTGGTCTTTTTTTCTTAGTGTGTGGCCCACTCTTACACTTCTGAGGCTTGTTAGAAGAACTCCTTATAAATGTTTGTATAGTTTTATTTCTGTTGTCAAGAAAGGTGTAGTGTGGCCATATGAATGCTGCCCTTCAGTAATGTCTTACCGAATTTCTTAATTAGAACAGAGTTTTTCCTACATGCCTGTACATTGTGTTGCAGTGATGCAGGTTGTGTTGACTGATGCACTAATCAGATCCATTTTCTTGTGATGTTATAGAGTGATAGACCTTCGTACAGGCATTCAAATAAAATAAAAAAAAAGGTCTTTTAAAGACGGTTATGAATGGTGTATCCTCAGCCTAGCCAATTTGCTGAGCATCATAGATGGATGTTCATCCCTATGAAAACATGAAATAATGTGTATGTGTATGATATGTGATGCTTATATACTTTGGTATTGATGTTTATCTTATACATTTACTTTATTTTATTCGATCCTATTGTATTGTTTTGACTGATTCGTAAAGTGACTCAGCATTTCATTGCACCAAGCCAAGTGTCGAGATATTCGCGATTCTCTGTAAGATGAGTAAAAAAAGGCGATCAGCTAAACGTTAAAGCTTAATCTGATTTTCTGAATATGTCTTGGCATCAGCATGTGCCATAAATGTGCTGCATTATGCAAGAAATTTGAATTGTTGCATTGAGATGAGACAAATCAAGCCTGTCAACGATGTAGAGAGTATTCTAGTTATGCGCAGATTATATCAGAATATGTTCTTTTGAAGGGTGTGTTGTACTAAAGAAGAGAGCACTGTGGTACAGCTTCCATTCCCCACACAGGATGACATTGTATGGTCTTACATTTAACGTATGGGAGTTAAACGCATTATTTTTGTCCCCTCGATCTCAAAGACTCTTAGAAACTATATTTATGTACATACCATAATCTTTATCTTTATGAAAGACAGCTATTTTGTATGGACGAAAAGAGAAGCATTTTAGTTTTGAAATTTCCTAAAGAGACTTCGCAGTAATGGCTGTGTGAATATGTACATAATTTAGAGGATGGTCTTTTTTTGTCCTTCTTTTGCATGTGTCTCTTGGTAAAAAAAAAAACAACAAAAAAAAATGACAGTAATCCGTTCTGCCACATGTTGTGTTATGTCAAATATTCAACAGTACACTGCTGCCTGTTGCATGCAGATGCATGAGAAGGTTCCTATGTATTTACTGGACATGGGAGAGTTCAAAGTCTTAAGCCTAAATATTTTGTCATGAAGCCCGATATGTCAAATGTACTCGGTCTGTTTATTATGAGAAATAGATTGCTGCGCAGAAATATTGTATTTGAATTTTTTGGAAACGGATGTGCATATGAAAAAAAAAAAATTAAATATATTTATTTTCTTTTTATTCTATTTTATTTTTTACAAGACGAAAGCCAAACAGGTGAAACAATCACATCATGTACAGTACAGCTCCACTATGGGTTCCTTTGATGCTTCAGAGATTTAACTTGGTTTTAAAAAGGAATTGTTTTGAAGCAGCACTAACTATAGCATATTGAATATTATTGTGATATCATTTTTTGAAATGTATTCCTTTTTTTGGTGTTTACTTGCACAGATTTTGAATAAAGTTCAGAAATGCACAATCAGAAGGCAATCGTTTCTGTATGTCTTATTTTCTAGCTCATCAAAGTTTGGATCACACTATTAAACCAAAGTCAAAGTGAACTTTATTGTCAACTCGGCTATATACGCGTATACAGTCAGACAAGACGACGTGGATCCAGATTTAACAGAGCACAAACATACACTACCGGTCAAAAGTTTTAGAACACCCCAATGTTTCAAGCTTTATTTAATCGAAATTTAAACAGTTCAGGTCCAATGAATAGCATGAAATGGTACAAAGGACAGTGCTGAACTACGAGAGGTTTAAAACTTGTAAGGAAACCCAAAAGCGGGAAACAATTCTGTAGCTCCATGCAGTTCCTCTGGTCTGTGCCTAGTTGGTGGGGTTCATCCTACAGCAAGA
>JBBPCW010000001.1:12777255-12787475 GCA_037974425.1 Phenacogrammus interruptus
TGTGTGTGTGTGTGTGTGTGTGTGTGTGTGTGTGTGTGTGTGTGTGTGTGTGTGTGTGTGTGTGTGTCTGTGTGCGCTGATGCTTCATTTTCTGCAGACGTCTCGACCAATCAGACAGCCCCAAAAAAAATGCCCACCAGCCACATAAA
The DNA here is from genome assembly GCA_037974425.1 of Phenacogrammus interruptus. Taxonomy (NCBI): domain Eukaryota; kingdom Metazoa; phylum Chordata; class Actinopteri; order Characiformes; family Alestidae; genus Phenacogrammus; species Phenacogrammus interruptus. The sequence goes on from JBBPCW010000001.1 coordinate 12,777,405, forward strand.
TCTAGAAGGTCAGTTAAGGGCACTGAAGGTGCCCTATAGTAGTGAAGTAGGTATAGCAGTTATTTCTATGGGGTGGATTAATTGACCATTCAACGCTATACAGCAAATATAGCAGGTTATGTACAATATCATTTATTTACTTGTGCTTAAAACTTAATGGCACGAGACTTCAGATTGAGAAGCTACTGCTTTGAATAACAGGAAAAACACAGTAATCAAACATTGAAATATCATTTTCTTGGTTTAATAGAGTATATATAGCTTTTATTTCAAACAATCAGTAGTTACATTCAGTAAAAATCTCACACACTGACAGGTTAAGATTAGCAGAGATTTACAAGAGAAATACATTTTCATTCACCGTCGGTTTACATACTAATTGTGCATTAATCTAAAGTAATGTCTTTAAAAGTATGTTAACTTTTATTAATCAGACAATAAATGAAATATCAACAGTATATAAAATATAAGCCCTGTTTTCGTCTCTGGCTAGGATGAGTCTGTAAACCATGCAGCAAGTTAGTCCGGCGATTTTCCAGCATGGTTATTCTGGTCTTTTTTCTGTCCGTCACTGTGCTAAATTTTGCATGGCAACAGTGTAGAGGGGGAAAAAAAGCCACACACAGCCAATGAGGGGTATTTTCACAGAGCTTTTAAAACGAAAGACAGTTTTAAGGTCCTGCATACATCATTAGTTCTCTTCCAGCACCCCTTGCGTTACATAAAAACAAAAGAAGAAAAAGGCGGTGGGACGATAGCGGAGCGTTTAATCAGGGACATATTTATTTCATGCACTAAAATCATGCTTAATAAACAATGGCAGTGTTTGGCATATACATACCGCATTATCTTTCGAATAAAAGAAACTGAAATAGTGAATCATGGTGGAAATATCATAGATTGTGAGGAACACAGAGTATGGTAAACACAAAACAAAGACTCACCTCAGGGGAGCATAAAGTGATGGGAAAATGTAAACAAAAATGCCCTTCCCATAATTACAGTTACCTCAAAGACAACCAAAACAAGCTCATCACAGAACACGACAAATACGTCCAGTCATGTTAATTTGTTTACCAGCAGAAGACAATCACAATCATTTCCCTCCTCAGAGAAAATGTTACAGCTGGTGCCAAAAATCCAGCAGGACCAGGAGAGATCGTGCTAGAGATGAAGATTCGTATAAAATAAAGCTGAAATCCAGACGAGAAGACACTAGAGCTGAAGATATCTGTCAGATCTGAGAGAATCTTGCAGGCTTCTTCAGATGCCCCATCAGTGACCAGAGGGTAGAAGGTAGTGAGGATGAGAAAGGGAGAGAGAGGGAGGAGAGAGAGAGAGAGGGTGAGGAGAAGAGAGGGGCAGTTAAGTAAGGGAGAGAGAGAGTTGGCCCAAAACCCCAAGCTTGATTAAAAAAAATGCTTGCCAAGCTATCCATTTCACACACGCACCGACAGAAGGTTTGATATATTCACCCGATCGATGAAGTGAACAGGCACAATGGCCTAATCGGACGGGGCGTTTTTCCCCCCTCAATTCCTCGTCTCTGATGTTCCCCCCCTGCAGTCTGTGCTGGTGCTGCACTCAGAGACTCGGCGAGCAGGGGTTACCCCAAGGGTGCTCAGCTCCGTGGACTGGCCGAGAAGGTCTAGACCACTGTGTGATCCCCCGCGTCGGCCCCTTTGAAGGAAAGGCAAGTTCGGTCAGAAGGAAGAAAGTGAGGCGTGGCCCCTTTTCAGTGAGCAAGCGAGCCGCGGCCGTCCAGAGGTAAGAAGGGCAGGGAGAGCGGGCAGCTGCTACCATGGTTACTGGCCAAGTATGAGGGTCGTGCTATTGAGGGGGCTTCTTTCTCATGCTCCCAGCCGGGCAGTGTCCCACACTCCGAGGGGGCAGTGCACAGTGTAAGGGATTGTTTTCAACAAGCGGTGGGACATGGCCATGGAGTTTACCTTAGTCATCATATATATTAGTTACTGTTGTGACTAAACCTTGTATCTGACAACTTTAGAAGAAGGAAAGAACATTTCCAGCCTTGAATACTTGATTGGATGTTGAACAAGATTTATTATTTAAAACTTTTGAACATGATTTGCGTTTTTGCCTCTAAAAAGCCAGCGTCTGCTGTTCAGCAAACCTTTAGAGTTTGAAGGTGAAGTGTTTGGGATGCTACATTGTGCCTCCTTGCTGTGTCTTCTTTTAAATGTTGCTTAATTAAATCTTTTAATCAAATGTATACCCATAGTTGCCTTGCCTGATAAAAAGTTTGGGTTTTTATTAAGTTTATGAAGGTGTTTATTCCTTTTTAATTGATTTTTTTGAAAAGGTTTCCTCTACAATGTCAAATTTAGGGATATTTTAAAGATATATTTAACACAGTACGACCTCGTGATGTGGAGAGCGCAGTATTACCTTTAATGGCTTTTAGATAGAATGTTTATCAGAGACTTTTTGACATTGTTTTGCATATTGTTTTAATTATTCATTCACCAAAGCATTTGTTATGCTTAATCTGAGCGTGCTTACTTCATGCCATGATGATGCTGCAGACTGACTGACTGACACTTCTGAAAGACGTACAGACACATGGTGTGTCCTTATAGAAACGATGTGGGACATCAGACCAAAGACGTCCTGGATGAAATCTGTACACCTAATCTCCAAGACATGACAAAGCTAAGATTTGGGGGTTCATTCATCCAAAGGTTGTAACAATGTACAGTATATTTGTTATATAGAAAATATCGACAGTATAAATAGTGGATAGTATAGAGGAATATTGTGTACAGCCTCTGCCAAACAGAAATGTAAATCAGAACAAAACGTTTCAGGTGAAGGAAAAATGGTTACAACAAATTTAAATGTGATTTGGCATCATTGCTATTAAACCTTTAATATTATGTTGGTATGAGAGCTGGTTTTGATCAGACTCCAATGAAATGCAGAACTATGTCTTGAAGTAGAACAATGATATAATAATAATAATTACTTTTATTTATAGGTGCCTTTCTATATATAATAATGTTGTATGGTATTACATAATTGAATAATATGGCCCTGCATTGCGAGCATCACAGTGACATTAATGCAAACTGTTGTAAAGTGTAGGTTCAGTGTATTTATATTTAATGCTTAACTGAAGTGTAGCGTAATTACATGTCCTTGCTTATGAATAAACCAGAGCACGGCACTTACAGTTCCACAAATTGTAATTTCAGTGCAGTGGGTTCACTGTAAGAATGCAGGCCCACTCCCTGCAGCTGACACTTGCCCCTCCAGACAGACACTAAGACTCAGACAGATGGCCGGGTAGGCCAAAGGGGCAAGGCATGACCACGTTACTGACGGAGCGTGGGAAACCCTTTGCTCGGTCACATGCAGCGAGAAGGCTCTGTTTCTCCATCACTGAGGCAAAACAGCAGATTAGAATCATTAACACAAAGCAAAAATAATAATTTCATGCGTAATATGAAGTCTGCAGAGTTAGACTGCAGGATTGCATTCTGTTGAAAGAACAAGGAGCAAGTTGGGCTAACACTGCTTTTGGACATTTTTAGTTTTCTGATGTTCCATGGTGTAAACTCTACTACCTGCTATTTAATCTGCATCAAGCAGTGATTTGAAGTGTCAGGCTGAGAGTTTATTGAGGCCTCTCTTCTGGATCCACTTACAGGACACGTAGAAGGCAGGCAGACAGGTTTAACACGACCAGATCTGTAATTGTGAGTACTGATGGGCAGACAAGGCCAAATTCAGAAACATGCTAACAAGGAGGAGAAACTGGGACTAAGGGATAAGGCTTGGCTCATGAAAGCGAGGCATGCTGCTGTAAAGCGGAGAGTATTAAAGTGTCTCTTAATGAGCACTTGAAGGAGAAACAGGTGCAGGTGATGAGGAGGCGGAGCCACAGATGCTGTGGACCAATCAGAAATGGAGAAAGGGAGGCGACATCACTTAAGGTGGAGACTCAAAAAGATAAGGTTACCGTGCTGAACATATTAAGGGTAACAATGGGATGTTTGACTGTGTATAATACTACCACTACCAATGTCAATAATAATAATAATAATTAATAATACCAATCAAATTAATAATAATGATCATGATGGTGATGATGATGATGATACTATTAATACTGCTACTTCTAACAATAGTAATTGTAATAATGGTAGTTGTCGTATCATTCTTTTCTCCTTCTTTTTATTCGTCTTCTTATTATTAATACTACTACTACTACAAATAATAATAATAATAAAAAGAAGAATGATGATGATGATGATACTACTACTACTAATAATAATAACTAATTATTATTATTATTATTATTATTATGATTACTGCTACTAATTATAATGAAAATAGTAATAATAAAAAAATTATGATGCTAAATCGACATCTACTACTACTAGTATTATTATTATTATTAGTAGTAGTAGTATTAGTAGTAGTAGTATCATTCTTCTTCTTCTTCTTCTTCTTCTTCTTCTTCTTCTTTATTTCAGTATAGTGTACATGAGACCTTCCAACCTAAAATAAAACATCTGACCAGCAATAAATCAGCTAAATTGATTGTGATTTAGCAGCAAGAGCCGCAAGTCTGTGTGTAAACGAGAGCAGGGGGATCACTAACCAGGACCATTCGCTCCAGAACACAAAAAGTAAGAAAAGGCTAAGGGGAAGTTGGGAAGTGCTATTGGTGTCTTAACCCTTTTAGGTCCATTGTTCTGAACAAAGGCCAGTCACAATAAGCCCTGGGGTAGATGGCCCTCCAAAGAATAGCCACTTTGGTGGGATTTAACGGGTTAATGCAGTACAAAAGGAGCTGAGGCCATGTAACACAGCAGGGGCTGAACACTGGAAACACCAGGCAAGCATTCCAAACTCTGCTCCCAGTCAGCCTTGGCTTACAACTGGACCCTGCATACTTTCCCTACATGCATTTGTGGGCTTTTTTTCTGTTTTCCCCTCTTTGTTTCATTCTACGCACAATTAAAAATGTCTTGGCGTGCTAAGACGAGTGCTAATATCCTTCAATCATTTTGAGCTTTATGTAGTTTGCATGCTGTGAATGTAAGACAAGTAAATGATATAGAGCTCTATATTTTTGGTTTATGCCAAAACAACACTAAAGCAAATGACTGTGGTTTTGCTCTTTTTTTCCCACTGCTTCCCAAAAGGAATGTGGGATTCTCCCTGGTTTACCTTCCATTAAACTGGGTTTATCGAGTTCCCAAGCATTAAGCTGGTCTCCTTCAAGCTCTTTTGATGAACCCGTGTTATCAGAATCAGAATCAGAAACCTTTATTGATCCTGGAGGAAACTGAGGCACAGTCTCACAAAGACACAGAGACCAGAACAATGTAAAATATAAAATCTAAAATAAAAGTCAGATAAAACTCTGCAGAAAATATATTCTGTACAAAATCAGAAACAATATTCTTGAAAGGTGTTCACACCCAATATTCTTGAAAATTTTTTTGGGTTGTGAATTTGATCCAAGAGGGTTAAATATTTTTATGATTTAAAACTTTTATTATTTTATTATCTGTTTTATTATAGTCCCTTAGAGATATAATAATGATAATAATAATAATAATAATAATAATAATAATAATAATAATTATTATTATTATTATTATTATTATTATTATTATTATTATTATTACTACTACTACTACTATTATTATTGTTGTTGTTGTTGTTGTTGTTGTTGTTATTATTTTTATTATTACAGCCATGTTAATTATTAATATTAAATATTAATGTAGTCTTTATTTTTGTGCCCAAAACCCTGTAATTTAATTTAATTACAGTAGATATTAATTAATGATTTCAAACATGTAAATCTGACACTAAATGCATGACTAAATATCTGTTTGTTTTTTCTTTGCTTTGCTTTGCTTATTCACCCTTTCCTGAATTTACTTTGCAAATATCAGAGCTTGCACTGTGTCACATTGTTTTTTTTGGCCCAATTCAGGCAAATGTAGGTGCATTTAGTGGCCCTGGATATTTGTTATGTGCTCTGCTGGCATCGTATCATCTCCTGGCTCTTTGTGATGTCTATAGCTATTTATGAACAGTGCCGTCCTCCTGAGCGGGGGCTGGCATTAGACCACAGAAAAGGCTCGCAGCTGAAAAGTAAGTATCAGTTTCACGCTGCTCTTTGTTTTGATTCCACCCCTGAGGAATCCTTCCCCTCACTTGACCTCCGCTTTTCTTGTGATGCATTTCGGCAGGGTTTCCATTAGCCTCCTCCTTCAGGGATAAAGCAGCTCATTTAGCCGTGCAGTTTGCGGCGGACGTGCTGTTGCGCCGCTCACTGCTTCCATTTGCCATGCTGTCCTTACCCGTCTTCATTAGCCGAATGTGCCCATCACCTGTGGTGAAAACAAAAAGCAGCAGACACACAACACAATTCGACACAGGCCCAGACCCGGAGTCCATGACCATAAATACCTCAAAGCTTTCGGTCCATTCCCATTCACCCATTTCACCCAACACTATGGGGCTTTGAAGCACTGGAGCATTCAGACCCATTATTTAAGACATTATTCTGCTCACGAGGCTCAGTGACAGGACAGAAAACACAACATGGTGCAACATGCAAACTAAGCAAAACATGAAATAGGCCCAAGATGCAGTGAAGGACGGTGCCTGTGATCTGACTCCCACTGGGTTGTAGAGTATTTCGGTGTTGTTTGGAAGAAAAAAAAGGACATCAGGCACATTCAGTTCATCCGTCTCACGCTTGGATGGAAAAATCAATCCATGCACAGTTACTTGTCCCAAAGTGAGCGAGGTTAAGATAAAAACAGTGGGAGAAATCAAAGCCTGGTTAATATTTGAACAGTGCTGATTGTATTTATATTTTTAAAGAGAAGGCAGGTTCTCATTAATAATTCATCTGTAAGCTTTGGTCAGAATATCACATCCTGGGTGGCTGTACTTGTGAAGATATACAGTAAATCGCTTTTATAATGAATTTCGAATGCTGATTAGACCACATAGTTGCTTAAATGGGTTGTTGTCACTGATATAAATTCACATGTGGTCAGCCTTGAGGGTAGAAAGGGTTTTTTTTTTTAAGCAGAGGTCTTGAAATCTGGATCTCAAATCCAGCTTCTGGTCCTTGGTTAAATTACACTAGGTGTCAATCAGCAGTTCAATTAGTAACCAGTGATCCAAAATCCAGGATAAGAAACTGTATTCAAGGTCCTGAGTTGACGACCCCAGGCTTAGAGCACTGCCGCTGCCTCATCATATTAATATTAAATGGATAAGATCTCAACTTTCAGCCTCTGTTTTTTTTTTTGGTAAGAAGCCATTAACACCGCACATAGATCAGCATTCTGCACAAAAACAAGGAAGGTAATTAAGCTAAAATGCTGTCTGAATTCAGGCTTCATGCAAGGTGCTTTTGAAAGACCAATCAAGCAAATGCTTTCACAGGCCTTTTGAGATGCTGTAAGCATCGATCCTGGCAAAGTGCCTTATTTAGTCACTTGGAGGGTTATGTTTATTTTTCAAGCCTTCAAGCCTATTTAGAAATTCATAACGTCTAGATGGATTTGATGTTGGGCTGGTGCTCAGTAGTGGAATTATTCATAATTGTGAGCATTACAGGCACAGAGGTGGGTGGTGGCTAGTAACATTTTTACCTTTGAAAAGTTCGTTTTCAACTATTTTGACTGTATAAAGGGTTTTGAAAATATGACCGTTGATGCCTATCATATTGTTGTATATGCAAAGCCAAATTTATCTAATAAACGTACTCATAATATATTATTAATATTTCTAGTTTTGAGGACACCACCCTCATTGTATCATTTAAAAATGATATACAGTAATCCCCCAGTTTTACGCAGATCAGGAGTTGCGGATTCAGTCACGCGCAGATTTTGTTGTAATCCCCACAATGATGCGGAAACTGCAAATATCCTGGGTTTTTTTTGCTTTTTTTTTTTTGCTTTTTTGTGGGAATAAATATATTTTTTCCAGATGTTTTCACACAAGGGGACACGTTCACCTCGCAGTGGTGTCCCAATACTTTTGTCCCATGACCTTCCGAGTTGTACATCTCACCAGGGGAAGCACTCAGACAGTTCGGTAGATCTCTAGGAGACCTTTTCAATGAGTGGATCAGGTTTTATTCTCTGAAAAACGTTCATCTTGCTGCGGTGTCCCAATACTTTTGTCCCACAACCTTCAGAGCTGCATATCTCAGAGGGGAATTTAAATCAAAAGAGGCAAATACAGGTTTATCTTTACATTTTCTTTTACGGCAATGAGTTTTAAATGACATTAAAGTGTTCTGGGAGCAGATTTTGGGGCATATTTAGGGTTTACACTATAAAAACAGGCTTTTTTTTACCAAAACACAACAACACAGTTTTTCACTATATGTGGGTGCTCTTGGAATGTAACCCCCGCGATAAACGGGGGATGACTGTATATAAAAATTATGCTTAAAGCATTTTGGAGCAAAAGTCTTTACATACTCTTGTTAGTTTTTGTTGGATTGATAAAACCACTTCCTGTTCTGTTCAACTCCAACCTGTATGTAACATACTGGCCCCTCCCATTTAATTAACACACCAGCCAATCAGGGACTTTGTTAGGCAGTTAATTGCAGATTGTGGTTAGAACTAGATGACTCAAGAAGGTAGATCTTCAGGAACAGGTTTGGGGGCCAATTTCATGAATTATCTTTTTATTCATGATATACATTTTTGAGAGTAGGCATGTAATGCAATTTTAAACAAAGACTGTCATGAATTCACACTTTTTTCTCTTTTGAAATGGAAATATTAAAGTCTTGTTTGTGAGGAACAGGATCTTCCTTGTTACCTTTCGTCATATACACTGACTTACTAATTCCTTTTTTGTGTGCTTAATTTCCTTAAGCATTTAATTTAATTTTAGACCAACAAGATCAAAACAGAGCAGAACAGTGGGTGCTAGAACAGTGGGTGCCAGAACAGTGGGTGCTAGAATTTCACCGCAGATCTATAAGTTACGTGCTATTTTAGTGTTTTTTAGGCTACTGTCGATGACATTATAGCCATTATTTCACAGAACAAACAGTACATTTACTTGGCAGTGAGTTTAGCCTGGCACTTCTCAATCTAATCTGCAGGTTCTCCATCATAGACCACAGTTTTGCTTCTACAGAACTATGATGCATAGGGATAAAACAAAAATGTGGAACATCCACAGTGGCCTGAGGATCAGTTTGAGACCATTACAGTCACCCTTTTAAAAATAGGTGCCAAATAAAGTTCTTGGACTGATGCCATAGAACTGTGGTTCCCAATCCCAGTCCAGGATGCTGTGTTTTCTTACACCCTCACCTTCATTAACCTTAAAAAGGGCTTGTTAATTAGCTCCTTTTCGCCATGAAGTGCTACTTTTTGGTGCCCGTGAAAAGCAAAAAAAAAAAAAAAACTTTCAGTGTATAATCTCATTTTTGCAAATGAGATATGAGCATACAGACAGAACTTTTCCACAGCTGTACATCCAGGCCAAAAGCCATAGAGGAGCGTTTATTATGAAGAGTGCCCCTCTGGTGCTGCATTGCCGTTTCTCTGATTTTATCACCTGTCTTTGTGATATCAGGAACAAAAACACAGACCAAGCACATCTGATCCAGAGCTTACTGATACACTGATAAGATCTGCAGTTCTGCTGGATGAAGTAAGAGCCGAATACGGCAGAAAGACGGCTCTATTGCATCACACCCAGCTGCATTTACACACTTTATCCAAGTATAAGAAACCAGTGAACATACTTCCAGTGACCTCAGTGGTTGTTAGAGCACTAAACGACAAGAATGGCTAGTTATATATTTAACAGAATGGAATGCAGCAGTACCTAAAGGGTGGACACCAACTATAAATTACTCTGTTGTGCTTTCTGTGATTAATCACTCTGGATTCCAGTCCTGCTTTTCAGACTTCCTCGAATATATCAGACTCACCCATTTGGGACAGTCAACTGTTTGTGTGTGTATGTGTGTGTGTGTGTGTGTGTGTGTGTGTGTGTGTGTGTGTGTGTGTGTGTGTGTGTGTGTGT
>JBBPCW010000001.1:13738606-13748940 GCA_037974425.1 Phenacogrammus interruptus
GTCATCATAGCTTGCGTAGTATAGACCCAGCTCCCAACCCAACTTTGTGAATAGATTAACGGCGATGTTTTTTTTATCGCCTGATAAGAGTCTCACATTAACGCAGCATGTTAATGCCCATCACTAATAAAAAATGTATATGCCATTTGAAATTATTAAGTTATTTTTTATTTGGTGACATCACAATAACATATAGGATCACAAAAAAAAACACTAATTAAAACCCACTGACTGATTAGCTCATCCGAATTCAAACAATGTATGTAATTTAAAATATTTCAATTGCAAAGAGCCCATATGCAAAGACCATTAAAGTATCAGTTACTACAGATTTTATAGAACATGTTCTTTCAAAGCTCTAGTATGAACATTACACTAACTCACACTATCTCTGTAAACATAGGTGATGAGAGAATAAACTACTGTCATAGTTTACAATACTAACATAAAAGGACACAAATTGACTCATATACTCTATCTGACTTTAAATAAGCTGTGATGTAGTAACTAATATGCCTATTTTTATAGTGTAAACTCTAAATACCCTAAATCTGACTTTAAACATGGCTCTAAATAGAGTTAATATATGCCTTGTTGTTGTGACCTACCAGTAATGGACAGGCATTCTGCCTCTTTCTGAATGTCTTGAGTTGATGGTAGCTCTGAAACCAGTGGAGCAACATCCAGCTGCCATGCTTTATGCTCCAGATGTAATGGATTCCTAAATAACAAAGAGGGAGAGAGAGAGAAATGGAAAGACAGAGAGATAGATAGACAGACAGATAAATGAATAGACCAACCGAGCGATAGATAGATAAACAGATAGATAAACAGATAGATAAATAGATAGATAAACAGATAGAAAGATAAATCCTGACACTACGGTTCCAAAAGAACTACATGACAAACACAATAATAACCTTTTTAAATAATATATTTACATAAACAGCCTAAAACACTCACACTTTGTGAACCACTGGTCTGTCAAAAAACAGGGTGTCCAGGGGTAAGATAAAGTCTTCAGACATTGCCATGCTCTGGGCTCATCTGAACATGACCTGGAGAAAGAAAAATGTACATAATTATCATCTCATGTCAAAATAATGGCTATTTGACAGGTGTTGTTTGGGTGTACCTAGCATGCAGTAACCACACTAGGTACACCCAAATTGGTTGAATAGTTGACTTTAATTTAAGTTTTGCTTCACAGGTTTAAAAAACATATGTGGACCACTTGAGCACAGATGTACGTCTCTCTGGATAAAAGCATCAACTAAATGCCATAAATGTAAATGTAATTCATGAATAAATTATTTTTATTACTTCACAAGTACAGCTGAGAATGCAGCAGACATCTGAAAACATCTTATTTTTCAGTCTTAGTGACAAACTTAATGTAATACCATGTTGTACTTAAATATAGAAAACAAAAAACAACTAATGGCATTTACCCAGTTATCTTAGCTACCTCTTCAGTTGTGAGGCAAGGTTGGTGTAACTTACATGCTAGGAATCAAATATTTGATCAAATGATCTGCAAATAATACAAATACGTGTGTAAAATATATGTAACAAAAATATATACATACATATAGTAAGGTAGGTCTTCTTGGTTTATGCTAAGCTAACTGATCCGAACCTGAGGTAAAATCTATTTTTATAGTTCCGTGGATGGGTGGAAAATAAATTTTCTGTTGGTTAATACAGACAAACGTATAGTATTATACATTATAAAGTATTGTGACATTATAAAGTAGTACCTTAAAGAATTTGCAAAGGATAGCTAACGTTAGCTTGTTAGCTTGTGATTGTTAGCTTGCTAGTCTCGCGACGTTACCGTTAATGCGTTTAAGCCTATTAAGTCATGTGACACAGATTTTCAATATTATAATACCTGTAATGCTTTTGGATTTCTAGCATTTTTTGTTTTTCGAAAATCAATTAAATATCATGTATTTCATTTTCGGCTGAGCATATAAACACTCGAAAGTGCATTAAAATGTGTGTATTGCCAGTGTCAGGATTTTTAAAATTGTAATACAAGCTATGTATTAAAAACAACCTAAATAGTTACGTTGTCGGCTGGCCAAAAAAAAATTCCTGGCATTTTTTCGAAACACGGATATCATGTATTTTATTGTATCCTTGTTAAAGCATATAAACACTCGAAAGTACCAAAGAAAATGTGAAATATTATGTACTGTAACCTTGTTGAAGCATATAAACACGCCAAGTTTTTAGAAGGTGTATATTTGTTGCTGTGTAGTCAGACAAACCTCTCAGAAAACTTGTTAGTATGTAAATAATATACTTATAGACAGAAAGGGGCACTGAGTGCAGCTTCTGTCCGGTTTTAATGTGTTTCTGAGTCGGTTAGGCGTCCTCTCAGTCATCCTGTAGACATTTTCACAATTGAATCACCTCGTAGTGGTGTTAAGGGTCAGATTTTTTGTAATATAAGCTCAAAATCATCAAAACAATTCCTGGCATTTTTACGAAAAAACAGTGAAATATGTATTTTAACCTTGTCGAAGCACATAAACACTCAAAGGTGCCAAAAAAAAGTGAGATATCATGCACTTTAATCTTGTTTATCCTTATAAATACTCGAAAGCGCATTAACAAGGATACATTTAAAAACATCCGACGATCTTATTTGTCAACTGACCATTCCTGAACCATTCCTGACATGTTATTCAGTGAAATATCATGTATTTTATCACTCGACAGTGCATTAAAAGGTGTACATGTGTTGCTGTGTAAACAGACAAGCCTCTTAGAAAACTTAAACATCAAGTTACAGGAGTTAAAACCGAGTTAGCAGAGCTGCTAACCGACCAAAACATGGACTGACAAGGCTTTTGTGAAAATTAAGGAGACTGTGAGCTTTTAATATTTGCTTAAAATCCTGAAAAATGTCAATAAAAGCCTCAGAAAGCAGCTCCTGTCCGGTTTAAATGTGTTTCTGAGCCGGTTAGGCGTCCTCTGAGGCAGCCTGGAGACTCATTTCCACAATTCAATCCCCTTGTACAGCTGTTTAGATTTAGATTATTAATCATGTAAGGTCAAAATCACAGGTAAATGCTGTGTTCTGTGTGCTTTTATTGCCAGAGAAAGCTCCTTTTGTGGTCTTTTTTCTTTCCCACCGATTGCTTTCGACTGGGGTGTTTGATGCCACCTATTTGGAGCGTTCCACTCTGTTTGGGTGACGTTGTCCTTGTAAACAGACAGAAGGTTTACGATTAAAGCAGATACCAGGTGAAGCGAGCAGGTTTGACGATACCAATGTACGTTTGTGATTAAAAACAAATTATTTGCTGTCACGGAAACCTTAGATGTGTGTGTTTTCTTCTTAAGTTTCCGCGGGCTTCCCCCCAAATCAACGTGGTGGTGCGATCCATGGACCATCGTGCAAAACATGGCGGCTTGGCGATGGATGGAGGGCTTGATGGAGGAAAAATGAAATGATTTCAGATGTTGGGTTCGGCTTCAGCAGCAGAAAGGTAGGGCGAAAAGGTGTCTGGGCGTCACGTTTGCAAGACGAGGGCATCCCACTTGACTCTCGATCCTACTAAAGGGTGGGTAGCTGTGTTTTGAGGCTTGATAGGGAACATAATAGAGGTAATGATTGCTGCCTTGCTAACACTCAGTCTCACACTCACTCACAGCATGCACCAGCAAGAAGAACCAGAAGAAAAACAGGGCTAGAGATGTCTCCATAGCAATCCAAGCACATTTTTTGCGCCTCCTGCATGCTCTGATTTGCAGGTGTGAAAATGCACGACTGAATGTTTTGATGAGAAGGTGCTAGCTGCTCCCACAAATGGACTTGATTAAAAAAGGCATGCAGCTGATGAACTGCAATATCTGACCTCATCTCCGGGGCTCTAGTGTCTGGTCATTCGTGATCTGTTAGTCTTCATTGCTCCAAGTTTCTCTACTCTTCAGGCTTTAGGTGTTCATGCCACTGGACCATAACTTTTTCCTCGTGTAGTGCAGCAGTGTTTCTTGTATTTCTGTTACATAAAGTCATTTTTCTCTGACATCTGTGCAGGAATCCAATATATAGACCACAGAAGGTAGATTGCAATTGAGAGCTTATGCAAATTAGTGTCAGCAGTGGTGCATGCCATAAAGCAAGACTGGCCAAATTTGAAACTGATTCATTTCTGTTCTGTAATATATATCGGGGATTTATGTCAAAAGGAGTAATGATAGATAAATATGATAAATGTCTGACATGTTTAAATTTGATATTATAAACAATATTCAGTGACATTTGTTGCACTCGTGCATCTAGGCGACCCTGGGCTGTTGCACTAAAATATACCATTTCATTCATTGTTCTGCAGTTGTAACCTTGCAGAAATAAATTAAATGTTTTTTTTTTTGTAATGCTAATCCATGTAGATGCAGTCTCAACATGTATGTTTTTTAAATGTTTTGGAGATATGCACATGAAAAGGATCAGAATTGTTGTTGGCCCATAATGCCCATCTGAAATAGGTGTCCTGATTGAATGTTCTAGTTATAAGGTAGTATGTTAATCTGAAGATAACATTCTTGCCTCTAGCTAACATGCTAACTATTTACTATCATTCATCGAAAAGATAGAATATGTCATGATACAGCTTGATTAGCTTGATATAATACAATGTGTTATACTGTTATACTTTATATGCCTCCAAGAGCTACTCTTTGCCGAAAGTTTTCCTGGCCCCTGTGAGCTATCTAACCAACCGTTCTTTGGGGGTTCTGTGCATTTGAATAATCTATGTGACATAAATATATAAACCACATCATGTCATGGGTTTGCTAATGTATTTTCACTGTAATGGAGGGTATATTGCAGTATAAAGTGGGGATGGGCATTTCAAGCAAAATTACTATTTGGCCGTTTGCCAACCGCCATTAAACAACAAAATCAGACGAACAACTTAGCCTACATATTCTCTCTCTCTCTCTCTCTTTCTCTCTCCCTCTTCCTCTGTAGTTTCAACATTAAGGCCCACCCATCTATCACAGCATGTTGCCATGGTCCACTTGGCCACATTAGGTGATATTAAATAATCAACTGCGGACCAGTGACCTGTCTTGATTTTAGATTTGCGGCCCAATCAAAAGCCTTTGCAGCCCGTCAGTGGTCCACAGCCCAGTGGTTGAGAAACCCGGTCATAAACTATTTATTTTTTAAGTAGATGAAGGCTATTAAAATATTCAAAAATCATGACCTGTCCCTATCTTGTAGTATATTGATTACTGTAGCATACTGATAAAAAAATAGATCAGTTCAAATTTACGTTCTTGATGAAAAGGTTTTGTGATTACTTGTGTTAAGTTATAGGGGTCAAACCAAGCTAGCAGAACCACAAGTACCAAGTTATTTCGTATCACACAAAAATATTAGCTTAAAACAGAGAGTTAACTAAGATGATGCTGCGCTAAGTGCTATCTCCTGCATGTTGCAGAGCTTTTTGTCTGGTGTGCAATAGCCTTTTGATGGCTGCAGTAATCTGTCTTTGTTTCCTTTTTGAGTAAACGTTGGATGGAGGTTCTACACTACCCTCTGGTGGAGAATAGCGCTCAGATAGTTTGTTAATATAGGAATTTTTCTCTTAATATGCTAATTTGCATATAAAATACTATGTGTTTATTTAGACTTTTTGAAGCCGTCGTGAATCTCTGTGGGTTGTTCACGAGGTTGAAGTAGCCCAACTGCTTTAGTGTTGCACTTTTCCAAGCTGTATTCACACACATCTGCTCTTTTTACTTGCATCTGATTCACTTCCATATGTGGTCCTAGATCAAATCCAAATCATGGTCATGCAGCCTTTGAGATATGACGGTATTAATTATGCATCATTAGTGTTCACACAAAATACAAATATGGAACAGTCAAACACACAAATGCGAATCACCAATGCGTAAAGACCAAATCTGACCAAAAAACTGGAAGTGAGCATTAAGGCTTGTAGTGTAAAAATTTCCTTTGTTTTATGCGGGTCTTTCTTTTTTGTTGCATTGTTGACAGTAATCAGCCCGGAAACATCATGGGGGGGAAAGTAGATGGTTGGAGCATTTTGCATGTCATTCAAATGCCTCCTTTATGTCAAAGAAGGCTGTTCTAGGCCAAGTTGCAACACAACTTCTCTGATTCTCTGGTAACACCAATGGTCTATTAGCAACACTGAATCGGTTTGGAAAATGCATATAGTTATTTACTAGTTGTTACATAATAAGCCAGTTTCTCACATCCAGTTTAAGCCTAACCATAAATTCACAACAGCAGGTGACAAATCACTTATGTCCAGATAAAGTTTGCGTATGCAACGTCTGAGCATAGCTATTACCCTGTTTGAAAGAGGGCAAACATCTCATGAATACCACCAGCCTAACTATACTGTTTCTGTTGCTTTAGGATGACCAGTATGTAATTACTGGCTAAAGGTTCTTCAGTTCTTCAATATCAGAGTGATAATAACCATTGAATCATTTTGCATTTACCAGAAACAGTCCGGAGGCATGTCTGCTTTGAAGGAGCGTACCAGGAGAGAGGAAAATGACTCCATGTCAGGAATCTCTGAGAATCTAACAGAGACATTCTGTCTTGGAGGAGGTGTATTAGAACCATCAATGCAGTACCCACGTGAGAACATGACACCAAATAGTGACCAAGCAGATCTCCTGACGCACGTTCGTTTTATTGAGTCCATCTGTGCTGACGGCCCAGCCAAAGCTGCCTATGTCAATGGATCAGCTTCACCTAATATCTCAGATGAAATTCTGTTAGACATCTCCAAAAATGTACCAGGATTCCTCCCCAAGTCACTACATGCACAAACTTCTAGTGTTCCAACCGGTGTCCAGTTTGAAGAGTGTGACCCGCTTAGGAAAGATGGAGAAATGACGATAAGACAGATGTTAACAGCAGAAGATGTTGAAAATCGCGGCATATGGGGGTTTGATGAAGAATCTCCAGAGAATTCATTGGACTGTTATGAAGATGGTAATGAGCTTAGCTGGAATCCCCAGAAGGAGTTTATGAAGTTCCTGCTGGAGGATAATGACCATTCTGAAACGGAGGAGAAAATGCCCACTATCCCGCCAGCAGTTAGTCACAGAAGAAGGAAGCGTAAAATGGACATGGTGGTGATGGTAGATCCTTCAGAGGAGTTGTATACGGATTCCAGCAGTGATCACCTTGATGAAGACAGCCACATGGACCATGGTTCCGTTAATAAGGGAGATCCTCAGTGGAAACGACACCAGTCCCATTCACCAGTATCTAAAACCACACAGTACTCAAATGGAACAGCAGCGGCCTTCAAACACCTTTTCTCCAAACCAGCAAAAAATAAGAAGAATCAGAAGCTGGGGTTTGTTAAAGAAAATCTCTCGGACTCTGGCTCTGAGGAAGAACCAATGTTTTTTCCAAGCAATAGCAAAGTTAAAAAGAAATCGCATCCGCGGAGGCGCGTGAAATTACGTCCATATGTTCCAGATCAAAAAGCATTCATATGCAAAGTGTGCGGAAGGTCGTTTTATGACCACAGCTCATTTTTAGAACACATAGCTGTTCACAAGAAGAAGAGGCAGAAAATTAAGGAAACAGATGGACCTAAAGACGAAGGCAAAGATGCAAGTTTACAGTGTCCGCAGTGCACGTTTGGAACCAACTGCCCCAACACGTTTGTCCAGCATGCAAAAACCCATGAAAAGGACAAACGGTACTATCGCTGTCAAAAGTGTCCTTTCATGGCCATGAATGAATTTGAGCTGAGAGGTCATATGATTTGCAAGCATCATGTCACTGATGCTCAGTATGTGCAGATGAGTAAGAAAGATGGCTTCCAGGCACAGAAAGTTGGCGCATCAGATAGCAATCCAGCACCTTCATATCCGGTCTTATTCTCCTGTAAAGAGTGTTCATTTAAAACGAGAAATAAGAACATCCTTAGGAATCACTTTGAGGGAATACATCAGCAATTTGGTGAAGATTTGGAAGACGATTTACACTTCACACACAGGGGTAAAATAAAAGACAATACTTCATCTGTGCAGTCGCCTTCTCTATGCAAACTGCCTAGTGTAGGTTCACACTCGCCAGAGAGGTTCTTGTCCCGAGACTCTAGGAAAAAAGAAACCTCCAAGTCTAATGCAGTACCCAGTCTAATACAAAAGGACAAGTCGAAACGAAAGGACATGGCAAATGATAAATTGGCCAAAAATGAATCTAGACTTTACAAATCGATTAGCACACTTTTATCCGGGAAAAGGCGTAGTCAGCAGAAGACCTCAGGAACCAACACTAATCAGAAAACTGACAAAAAAAAGTGTGTTACAGACAAGAGTCTGGGTGTTGATAAATGCTGCAAAAAAGATTCCCTTGATCCAGAAACCACACTGTATGTAAAAGAGGGGCCTAAATCCCCTTCCAAGAGCAAGGGGGACCTATTTGCACTTCAGAAGAGCCTGACTAGCGTGGGTCGGATGTATGAAGAAGTCCGCAATAACAATAATGGTTCCCAGCAGAAGTCCAGATCAAATCACAAACATTTAACTTTGGTCAAGCCATCCTTAAAGAAGTCTCCTTCCAAAAGGAAAATGTCCACTCCATTCCATAACATGCAAGGCCAAGATATACTCATTGACTTTCCTAAATGCAGGCAAAACCTGAAGAAAAATGAGGCAACAGAAAAGTGTGAAAAGGACAGGAGCAGTGAGGATGAATTTTTGCATGACTCCAGCTTCCATCTTACTGAGAAATGTGATCTCAAAGGTGATTCATATTACAGCCAGTTTTCACGCAAGCGTTCAGCTCCTAACAAGGGAAGCCTCCGTGTCTCAAGTGGACAGTCTGTGCAAGACCTAGGTTCCCTGCGGAAATTTTCGATCAAAGAAGAATGCATTGAAACAGAAGTGTGTAACAGAAGTTCACCTGTGAAAAGTGATGACAGTACAGACTTTGAGACAGACCTGAAGGCTTGCCCCTACTGCCCTGCTAAATTTGAGTCTGGGATTAGTCTCTCCAACCACATAAGAGGGCATTTGCACAGGGTGGGTTTGAACTACAATGAACAGCACGAAACATCAGCGGCTCAGGTGGTTTCCACCAATAAAGTGCCTCAGGTTCGGCGAAGAATGGCTACAGCACCTCAAGTCAAAACAGGTGACCATTCAGTTTTTTCTTTTCTTTTATTCTTAAATCACTCCTTTCAATGCATATTTGATCCACTTTTCCTGTTTTGCCACACAGTTACTGACACCATGTTTGAAGAGTTTAGTGCCCCAAAGAAATTTGTAACATGAAATGGTTACCCATTCATGGAGAAGGGCTACACTTAGGACACTAAATATGTTCACCAAAGAAAACTTTTCAAGATGTCCCACTACTTTGCCATCATCAATATTACATATAGACATCTAAAAACTTGGGTTGGTCTGCATGTATTAGACAAACACCAATTAGACATAACATTTAAACCACTTAATATTTAAACTGCCTAACATGTCGCCCACAAGACCTTGGAAGTTGTGCTGTGGTATCTGGAACAAAGATTTTAGCAGCAGATCCTTTTAAGCAGCAGGTCCTATGAGTTGTCAAGAGGGTCCTCCATGTATTGAACTACATTGTCCTGCATATCCCACAAATGCTCAGTTGTATTGAGATCTGCAAAATTTGGAGGACAAGTCAACATCTTGAACCCTTTGACACGTTCCTCACACCGTTCCTGAACAGTTTTTGCAGTCTTGCAGGATTCAGTATCCCGCTAATAAAGGCCACTGCATTTAGGGAATACTTCTGCCATTAATGGGTGCAGCAATGTGATGTTCCCAGCAGAACTTTGCACAGAGCATCACACTGACACTACCAGCTTGTCTGCTTCCCAGATTGCCTCCTAGTGCCCTCTTCTTTCAAGTAAGTGATGCACACGTACCTAGCCATCCAAATTATGTAAGTGAAAATGTGATTCATCAGACCAGGCTACCTTCTTCCATTGTTCCATGGTCAGTTCTGACAAGTGTTCATTGTAGGTTCTTTCGGTGGTGGATGGGGGCAGCCTGGACACTCTGACAGGTTCCCCTATAAAGCAAGCTGTGATGCACTGTGTTTTCTGTCACCTGTAAGTTACAGCAGGCAACTTTTTCAGCAGTTGGTGGTACAGTAGCTCTTTCAGACTGGTTAGTCTTCGCTTTCCATGCATATCCATGTGGGGCAGCTGGTAGCCTAGTGGTTAGGGCGTTCGCCCTGTGATCGGAAAGTCCAGGTTCGATTCCCAAGACCGCTAGGCACCGCTGAGGTACCCTGAGCAAGGTACCGTCCCCACACACTG
>JBBPCW010000001.1:13891357-13904425 GCA_037974425.1 Phenacogrammus interruptus
AGCACTTATCCCCGGCAGTGCGCACTACAGAAGGCAGTGCGCACTACGCACTAAATCTCAGTGCACTGACCGTAGTGTGCGGTTTCGGACACACCGTTAGTCTTGAGTTTTAGATTCAGTATGATGGTCTCTGGGTGATGGAGTAGTGGGCATGCCAAAATGGCTGTATAGAAAGGAATAGTTAAAGCAAAAGGATTTTCTTAATGGCTGACGATGCCACGTGTGCCGGCCTTGCCTGAAACACAGGATAAGTATCAAAAATAGTGGTGGCTTGTAACTAGACTTACAGTTGAATCTAAAATCTAAATGACTTGCTAGTTTCCTAACTCTACCGGCTAACCATGTGGGGTGTAGAAATAAACAGCTCTCGTACATTTACAGTGTGCTTTGTATTTTCATTTGAACACTAAAGAAACTTTCACAGCTTCCATTTTATTGAGGAAAAAGTGTGAAAGTGAGCTGGAGGTAAGACCCCAGTAAAGTTGACATGACAGTTTACCCTCAAAACATGACAACAGAAGCCAATACACTACACAATGTCTGACCATTTGTTTTTTGTGAGTGAAAGCATCATGGGAGTGGAATGTGTGCATGACTGTAGAAGTGGCCAGTTGCAGTGCACAGCTGCATCTGCACAAAGGCAATAACACTTGGCCAGCCATGTGCAGCATTTGGGTTTTTGTAAGTTTATATAGTGGGTGTTTTTCTGCATTTTTCTGATCTAACGGAGATTTTGGTTGTTCGTACTTTGTCACCTCTTTAATCTGCATGTTTATGGCACTTGTGTGAATGCATGCGTCCCTGTAAAATACTGTTTAAAGGCTGTCTGTGGGAGTGCCAGGAACTTTCCAGTGAAAGTGGGCGTAAAATGTCCTGGGTTTTGAAAAGGGTTTTTTTTTTTGCCCTGCAGTGCAGCTACACGAGTTAACTATATTTGCAGATTGTTCCAAATAGGGTCAGATATATAAAATCCCAAACCTTATATTTTTAACAAGAACGTCTGTTATGCAAATCTTATTTTTGTCACACCTTTTTATTCACCTTTCTGCACGTCTACTATTCCATCAGCCCAGATCTTGGTTAGCCAACCATGTGTAGTTTGTTTACATTTAAACAAACTCTGGCTTTGTGCCCTGTTGCCGTTGTGTAGCTCATACCTGCACTGTCGCTGGGCCGACATAGAGGATCTGGAGAAGGACAAGAGAATCCACCAGAAGGTCAAGAGGTTCAAAGCCAAACAGGCACTCAGCAACTTCATAAACGAGGTTAGTGCCCGCCCTTTTCCCACTTTGTCCACCATTTTGTTTTTCCTTCCCCCCCCCCCTCCCCTCTTCCTTTTACAGCTTCTACTGATAATGGTGGCAATGTGTGGTGGTGCACTGTTGCATATGTTTATGGTTGTCTTTTGAACAGTCTCAGGTGAAAGCAATAAAATTGAGCCCTTCATGAGTTTATCTCAGCAAAGTTTACTCTTTACACTGATAGTGTGAAAACCGAGAAGGACTTTCAAAGTCACATTGAAAAATTTACTTCAGAGAAACAAGACCTTTGTAATTTGACTGTGCATGAATTGCACAGTAACCCTCCAGAACATCATGAGCTGATGTGACGCATCTATGTTCACGTTAAGCTTGAGCTTTTGCACATTCTTTACACCAGTTCCTCTTGAGGAGGGTGTTTTTGGTGTACTAAGAACTTTCTATAGAAGGGTGCATGCGCAAATTGAGTAAATCCAACGAACCCCAGGACATTATTACATTAACACCATCAAACCACCAGTTCATAAACAACATTGTAGGTCGGGTAGGGTGTTTAATAACATGCAGATGTACAGAGGGTATCATAATTGGCACATAAACAATATATAACATGTTACTGTATGTAAAACTAACAATATACCTTGAAACTGCATCATTCTAACCAGTGGCATCATTCTCCCTATCAGATGGATGATGAACCTTTCAACCCAGACTATGTTGAAGTGGACAGGGTTCTGGATGTAGCTGAGAACACAGACGAAAACGGAGAGGTAACAGAATTGTTTTTCCTTTTCTTCCCTAAACAGATTCTCAGAGACCACCAGACAGTTCACATTTTTCTTCGATCGCCATTTGTTGTAAAAATCTGGACCCTCTGGTTTGGGCACTGAGGGTTAGCTTGGGAACCAATGGCTTAGAGATGCTGTAAAAGGTTTAATGATCTGCAGTTGGTGTGTAGCATCACTCGGGGGAGAGAAAGCCCTTGCTCTGGACGAGTCTTATTTGTTTTTCTGTCCTTGCAGCCAGTCACTCTGTACCTGGTGAAGTGGTGCTCTCTGCCGTATGAGGACAGCACGTGGGAGCTCAAGGCCGACACAGACCAGGCCAAGATTGAGGAGTTTGAGCGGGTGATGGCGCGAGAGCCGGCGCTGACGCGCGTGGTGAGGCCTGGCACTCTGCTCGATCTCGCTTTGTTTTCTATTCTGAGTGCCGAAAGATCGAGAGAGGGGCTGAAAGGGAAAGGGAAAAGGGCCACGTTCTTGCGGTTGGTGAAAAACCACTAACGGGAATTGTTTTATTTGAAACAGGAGCGACCTCCCGCCAGCGACTGGCAGAAATCCGAGAGTTCCAGGGAATATAAAAACAGCAACGCGCTCAGGGAATACCAGCTGGAAGGAGTCAACTGGCTGCTCTTCAACTGGTACAACACGTATGTATGCAATTACTCTGCCGTCCAGCTGCACTGCTTCTCACCCTCATTAATACAGGCCATAAGGCCGCAAGTACACAACACCTTTTTCAACGCAGTAGTTTAAATGAAAACATTTTAATTAACTGCTTCAGTCCTTCGGCTTTTCCCATGTTTATTCAATCCTGTTTTTTTTTTTTTTTCTTCACACCCCTCAGACGAAACTGTATATTAGCTGATGAAATGGGTCTGGGAAAAACGATCCAGTCCATCACATTCCTCTATGAGATATACCTGAAAGGCATCCATGGCCCTTTCTTGGTGATTGCGCCCCTCTCCACCATACCCAACTGGGAGAGAGAGTTTAGGACGTGGACTGAGCTCAATGTGGTCGTCTATCACGGCAGCCAGGCCAGCCGAAGAACCATTCAGGCCTACGAGATAAACTACAGAGACACTCAGGTAAAAATGTCTTCCTAAAACAACAGTCATACTTTAAATCAACCGAGGACCATTTTGTAGGGGTCCCATGTCATTGTTAATGCTCTTCCCTTCCCTTTTTTCAGGGTCGTGTGATAAAGGGAGCCTACAAATTCCATGCCATCATCACCACATTCGAGATGATCCTGGCTGACTGCCCGGAGCTTCGCAGCATTCCATGGCGCTGTGTGATTATTGATGAGGCTCATCGTCTGAAGAACAGGAACTGCAAACTGCTGGAAGGCCTCAAGATGATGGACATGGTTGGTATTACTAGTTCTTGTTTAAAAACCATATGTGAATCTTTTGAAGGGTGAGCTACAAAAACGTTTTATCTGTTGAGCCTCATATCAGATACTGAATGATTTTTGGCTTTCACCTTTTGCTAGCCTTTGTCCTGCCGTGTCTCATGGGGGAAAAAATAGCCACGGGACCCTTGCCTGTGGAGCTCAAAAGGCGCTGGATTAATCTTTGATTAATGAGCTGCAGATGACCCCTCTAATGAATTTCTTATTCACTTGGGACGCTGGCTTGTGATTTTTAACGAACCTCTTCATCTTTTGCAGGAGCACAAGGTCCTGCTGACAGGAACACCACTACAGAACACAGTCGAGGAACTATTCAGCCTCCTCAACTTTCTGGAGCCGGAGCGGTTCCCTTCAGAGTCTACATTCATGCAGGAGTTTGGAGATTTAAAAACTGAGGAACAGGTGCAGCATCCGTTAGCTCCCATCTTTTTTTTTTTTTTTGCTGCTTGCTGCCTCATTACAGAACAGCAGATTGACCTTTAGCTTATAACCAGTTCTGTAGCAGATGATAAATTAAGCATTGGTCTCCGCTGATTAAGCATTCCGAATGGGGGGAAAATGAGGAGGGGGGGGGGGGGGGGATACAGGTTCTCAGGTCATTACAGAAGAAATATTTTTGACTGATAACTTAGCATTAGCCATTCTAGCATCTGCTGCAATAAGGATTGGGTTCAAGTGCTGAGCTTTGTCTGCCTATGCTCTCAGGTGCAAAAGCTACAAGGCATTCTGAAGCCCATGATGCTCCGACGACTTAAAGAGGATGTGGAGAAGAATCTGGCCCCAAAAGAAGAAACTATTATCGAGGTGGAGCTCACCAATGTGCAGAAGAAATACTACCGTGCTATTCTGGAGAAAAACTTTGCCTTTCTGTCTAAGAGCGGAGGGGGCGGTGGTGGAGGTGGGGGGTCCAGTGTACCCAACCTGCTGAACACCATGATGGAGCTGAGAAAATGCTGTAATCACCCCTACCTCATTAATGGTGAGGCAACACATCACAACATATGCTAAATAAAGTTGTCCTTGTGTGTTGATTGTGATTTACATATTGAAATATAGTTGGTCTGAAGATCCTGGGGCAGCCCTTGTAAAGCAGCTCTTTTTTTTTTTCTTTTTTTTACCCTGTAGGTGCTGAGGAGAAGATAATGGAAGAGTTTAGGGAGGCCCACCCTCCGGACTACCCAGAATTCCACCTGCAGGCCATGATTCAGGCTGCAGGAAAGTTGGTTCTGATTGACAAGCTCTTGCCCAAGCTCAAGGCTGGCGGTCACCGCGTCCTCATCTTCTCCCAGATGGTACGCTGTCTGGACATCCTGGAGGACTACCTCATCCAGAGACGGTATTAGTACTGCCAAACAAAGCACCACCAACAAAGACCAAAGAATAACAATGCATGAATTGATGTCATTATCAATTATTTCACTTTACAGTCATTCTGTACTCGTTTCTTCTTGGTTTTGACAGACTGGCCGTTGAGACTGAATCTCAGCCTTGATGTGATTTGGCTACTTATTCAAAGGCTACTGTGTTGGCAGCGTTTAACTTCAGTTTATGCTTGTGAAGTGGAAATGAGGTATAACACTCTGTACTTTGCCTTACTGCAGGTACCCATACGAGCGTATTGATGGCAGAGTAAGGGGAAACCTCCGGCAGGCAGCTATTGATCGTTTCTCTCGGCCCGATTCAGACCGTTTTGTGTTCCTGCTGTGTACCCGAGCTGGAGGCCTGGGCATTAACTTGACTGCTGCTGATACCTGTATCATCTTTGACTCTGACTGGAACCCTCAGAACGACCTGCAGGTAAGAACAGTCTTTATTGCTCCAGGGCTGCAGGTCATTAGCGACAAGCTACACCGCCAGTAGCCCCCGTGGGAAACTATTTTATTCAACAAAAGCCCTTTTATAATAGAACGCTTCCAGACGAGTGAGTGGATGGAATGTGGCTCTTGTTATTATGCAACTGGAGCGGTTTTCTTGGTTGTCAGCAAGGGTCTGCTCAGTCCGGCCGTGCTCGTCTGACTCCCCTGCCCCCGCTTTACTTTCAGGCACAGGCTAGATGCCATAGGATCGGCCAGAGCAAAGCAGTGAAGATTTACCGCCTCATCACCAGAAACTCCTACGAGAGGGAGATGTTTGACAAGGCCAGTTTGAAGTTGGGGCTGGACAAAGCTGTGCTTCAGTCCATGAGTGGAAAGGAGAACGCAGCTAACGGGGTATGAACTGTTCGCAGCACCTCCATTTTATGGAGCTGCCCTCGAAACTCTATTCCAGATGGTTCATTAATCAAACATACTTTCCACATGCTGGCAGCTGGTGGATGGGCCTTTTAGAACCTTTGAACTGCATGTTTTTTTTTAAGTCCTCTCACTGTCTGCCAGTCTGTAACCCTATTAAAAATCAGTGTATTTATTACGTATCCGTGCTTTTAATGTGCACCGTTTTAGGTTCAGCAGCTCTCAAAGAAGGAGATCGAGGACCTCCTGCGTAAAGGGGCATATGGAGCCCTTATGGATGAGGAGGATGAGGGCTCTAAATTCTGCGAAGAGGACATTGACCAGATCCTACAAAGACGCACACAGACCATTACTATCGAGTCAGAGGGAAAAGGCTCTACTTTTGCTAAAGTAACAGCATCATTTTATTTACTGAAATTAATAGATCGGTGTGTTAAACCAGTTTGGGCTGGCTTGATGTTCACCTTGCCCTATAAACCCTAATTAAAGGGTAAAATGTTGGTTATTAATGTTTCTTTTTCCCTCTCCAGGCGAGTTTCGTGTCCTCTGGGAACAGGACGGATATTTCTCTGGAGGACCCAGATTTCTGGCAGAAGTGGGCAAAGAAAGCAGAGCTGGACCTGGACGTCATCAATTGCAGGGTAAGACACACATCACGCTGAGGTTTAAGATGGAACGAGGACTCGTGTTTGTGTGGGGGGCGGGAATGCCTCGTGGGAGATGTAGTTATAGCCACATGCTAATCTCCAGCACTTTAGCTTGTGTAGCGATGTGTGAGGGATTTATAGTTGACTGCTAATCATTGTTTCATTAATGCTGGGGTCACGCATTAGCAGCTTTCTGACGGGTATCACGTTTGTAGCTGCGGCTGAAGATTGATAATTAAAGGCGGGGAGAATCCAGGTCTGGGTAGATTCCCCAGCACTCTATGGTGTCACTCCTCATAAATATGCTATCTGAGCATAATTAATGAGGCTTATTTCCCCAGGCTAACAGTGCGTGGAATGTAGTCGTAATTGGGCAAAGGCGAAATTGTTTAAACTTGGCCATGGGAAGCGTTTTCTGTAATTACCGTTGTTCTCTCCACTCTGGAGAATTTAAGGCTCTAAGCAGCTTACGGCCGCTGAAGGGAAACATTGCTTTACGTCAAACCAAAAGTGCTTTATCACAATATTGTTTTCTGTTGGTGCCCTTGAGCAAAGCTCTTAATCTAAACAATATAAGTGGATACTGGCAGCAGACAGCGCTCGTCTGTACGCGGTTGACTGCAGGCCGTTTGAAGGATAAGTGATGATAACTGATTGAGGTCTGCTAGTTCTTTTTCTCCATTCCACATTCCTCTGTGGATGTATTAACAGCAGACTGTATCTCTTGTCAGAATACCCTGGTGATTGACACCCCTCGGGTCAGAAAGCAGACTCGTCACTACAGCTCCATAAAGGAGGATGAGATGATGGAGTACTCTGAGCTGGAGAGCGACTCTGAGGACAAGCCTGTTCAGAAACCGCGGAGGCCCCAGGACAAAACCCAGGGGTACCCCCGAAGCGAATGCTTCAGAGTGGAGAAGAACCTGCTTGTCTATGGGTGAGTGCAGCTCATGATGTTTTCACAACGTGATTTCTGACGCCATTTGCTTTCTTTTATTCAGCTACAAATGTCCTCTGCCCCGAAAAGCTCCATACAGCTTTATCTTCACAAACATGCAGTCTTCCTGTCCCAGTTACACACACACACACACACACACACACACACACACACACACACACCGTGCCAAGCCCCACCCCCACTCTGCCTTTTCCAGGCCATGTCCCTCAGATCCCCTGATGGAGCTGTGAGCCAGAGCACTCTATGGAAACCGGCCACGGTAGGAAGTCCATCCCGATGCCACAAGACAGGATTTTCGGCTTCCTGCATCGTTTCATCGTCACCCAAATACCCCTTGTCCCGTCTAGTTTTCTGTTCGGGATGCAGATATCTGGGTGCTTGCAGCCCACCAGTGTTGTGGCCGAGCTTGTCGTGCTTGCCTGTCCCCGGGCGGTGGCAGACGCAACGCTATCTAACACACAGTTAATTAAGCGCCAGGCTTCAGCGCTCTTGGCACTAATCATGGCTGGCTGCACACACCATGTCTGACCAGTATTATTATTTTTAAAATCCCCCCACCCCACCCCCCTTCAGTCAGACACGTCGAGACCCCTGGGCTACACAGCAAATTAGATCCATCAACTCTGAGGGCTTTGTCTCATCTGATGTTTTTATGAAAAGCGGTGTAGGGCTGCGGAATCGCAGCAGACCTCTTTCGCTCCCTCTCTCGCACACTTTCTTGTGCCGCGGACGCTTTCGCACTCTCGCTGTCTCTCCAGAAAGTCCCGCAGGGCAGAGCTTTATTCTGCTCAGAGAGCCTGAGTGCTTCCATCAAATAACAAGGGCATCCACATGGCCACTGACCATGCCGGCAAACCCGAGCCTGTGCTTTTTCCTGCCCACTGTGTGTTACGAACCGCAGCGGAGCATAAAAATGCAAATATTCCACCTTCAATGGCCCTCAGACTGTAGTGAGCCAAGAAATAATCACCCAAACCTGAAGGGACCTGAATTACATACAAGTGGTTCTCACATCTACCTTTTAATGTGTTTGGATGTGCATTTGTCTCTACGGAAATTTTTCCTACCTATTTTATTTCATCTTGTCTACTTTTAAGCATGAGAACAGAAATTGTACAATTTATTTGCTCTCAACTTCGTTAACTTCGTTTCATTAACCCTCAGAACTCAAAGGAAAAGAGCATATCTGCTAAAACGTCATTGTATACAAAAGTATACATATTTGGAGCTGGAGATTGGAGTTGTGTAGAATCGAAAATCTTAAATGTTTAAAAATACAATTTTTGATTATTGGTGTCTTTAAAATGACATGTTTTTAAATTACGATGTTTAAAAGTTACAGTAACTAAAAAAAAATTTCGAGTGTCAAGATAGCACATGGTGGGAGGAGCCCAGTCATGTGTGACATACCTAAACTCCACCTGGGACAGACTTACTCGATTATAAACATTTGTGCATATGTTTTTTTTTAAACATTTTTGATCATGTAACTTTGTGTAACCTGAAGTTTGTTTTGGGTTTTTTTTTTTTTTTTCAGGCTCCCAAAAATCTTTATCTGATTTTATTGTGCTGAAAAATTGATATTGGAGTACACTCTTTATACATTATTTGTTCTTTTATAAGCATTAAAGCTTTAAACAGGAAAACTACCCTCATGGTTCTAAGGGTCTGAGTACTGTGCAGTCATTGTTTATAGGTTAACATTACATTTTTCCTCTCCTTCTATGTTCATCCTAAAATTAGCCTGACTTAAATTCTTGACCAAAATAAGTAATCTCACATCGACAATGACTGTGAATTGCAGAAATATCTGAACAGAACATGCAGAACAGAAAGTGTTGGACTGGTTTGGAGACTTTTTTGTGCCCTGGCTGACTCTCTGCTCTCCTCTGTGTCTAGCTGGGGCCGCTGGAGGGACATCTTGTCCCATGGGCGCTTCAAGCGTCCTCTGAGAGAGAGGGACGTGGAGATAATCTGCCGTTCACTGCTGGCCTACTGCCTACTGCATTACCGCGGAGACGAGAACATCAAGAGCTTCATCTGGGACCTCATCACCCCCACAGAGGACGGGCAGAGCCGCACGCTCACCAACCACTCTGGTACGAAGGAGCAAGCGTGTTCTGAGAAGGCACTGTTTAGATATGAAGTTTTATCTGTACTCTGTGCCGTATGTCATAAACGAATAGTGCAACAATTTTAAACCTAATCTCAGGTGCCTCTGTAGCATGTAGTTGATTATCTCAAGCAGTAATTTCAGTATTTGCCTGTGATTTATTTTTATGCAAAAAATAGCAGTCTTCCTCTAAACTGTGTGTGCATTTGTGTGTAGGTCTGTCTGCTCCTGTGCCCAGAGGCCGTAAGGGTAAAAAGGGCAAGCTGCAGGCGGCGCAGCCCCACATGCCCCAGGCCGACTGGCTGGCCGACTGCAACCCAGACGTCTTGCTCCAGGAGGACAGTTATAAGAGACATCTAAAACACCACTGCAACAAGTAAGAATTTTGTCTGAAAATGGAAGGTTGCAACATTCAAAGAAGCCACAAATCTTCTTGTGTTTTTCCACAGGACCGAGTTTATTTAATCTGTCAATAATGAAAGCCTATTTGTCCCTCCTCCACCCAGTTTGACTGTAAATTGCAAGGCCTAGATAAGTGTAGCAGTTGGTTTATATATGATACAGTATGGTGTTGGTGTCTCAAATCAGTATATTTTTCAGTACAGTGAAAGTCAGGGGTGTCAGACGTTCTACACAGCGTAGAACAATATGCATATGTGCAGTCCTGTTTGGAACTGGCCTTGTACTGATGGATCTACCAATGATTGTCTCTGTCAATACTAAATAATAACCTAGCAAGCAGCTTGCTACTTGGATATATTTTGAGGTTTGGACTGTCTGGGCAGTTATAGACTGGACTTTCTACTGACAGACAAGTGATGGTTATTTACTACATTTTCTTGTTTCTTATACGTTCCCTGAAAACATTTTAATGCTTACCGTGCCAAGCTCTAACAATATAAATCCCAAAAATCTTTGGCACAAGCCCTCCCATTCTAGCCTATTTGGGTTTAATTTCCACAGTAAATTAAACCGTACCAACATGCTGTTTTACATTTTGAGAAACTTCAAATTGGGTTCCTGTTAAGTATTAAAATTTAAAGGTAAAATATTGCATG
Organism: Phenacogrammus interruptus; assembly: GCA_037974425.1. Lineage (NCBI taxonomy): Eukaryota > Metazoa > Chordata > Actinopteri > Characiformes > Alestidae > Phenacogrammus > Phenacogrammus interruptus. The sequence continues at coordinate 13,901,820 of JBBPCW010000001.1, forward strand.
TGTTTGTCTAGCTCAGTCCTTTTTACTGCAGAAACCAGTTTAGCAAAAGTGAAGAGCCTCCTGGTTTTCCTAACCACACGTGCCAAATTGTTTGGAACAATAAGAGTAGAACTGAGACAATTCCTTGTCTCTCCCCTACCCCCGACCCCATTTTTTGGCTGAAATTAAACATTTTAAGATCTTGTCGATTCATCTCTCCGGTTGTCGCAGCAGGCTCTGTTTTGTCTCTCGGCCCGCTTGACCGTCACCCTCTACACGCTGCCGTCTGCCCTCTTTTGTTTTGCAAGGCCTCTCTGGTTTCATTTGATAAATAATTTCTGCTGCCAGGCCTGTATTGTTGGGTCTCGCCTGGGCAGAGGGAGAGCAAGGGGGGGAGAGCACCCCTCTCTCTCTTCTCTATCTCTGGGTCTCTCTCTCTCTAAGAAAATGGGCAAAGCAGCAGCTGAGAAAGCGTCGTTCCGAGTCAATAAATTCTACGCTCTCAGACCGCCAACCATCTGCCTGCCGCACTGCAAACTTGTCCCTCATCCCGTTAGCACCTCGCAACTTCAACAGCATTTGCACAGGAAATGAATGAGTGGAGGAGAAACAGGGAGGGGTAGAGGAGTAAGAGATAAAGACAAGGTGAAGGAGGTTACGGCAGAGAGGGGGGGCTGGAGAGAGTAAGAAATGTTGGGTGTGGAGAGCAATAAAGGAGGCAGTGAGCAATATGGAGAAGGAGAAAGGGAGGGTAGTGTGGAGGGGTAGTCTGGAGTTAGATGTGTTACATATGCACGTATACACATCAGGGGAGAGAGGAAAGAATGGAAGGGGTGAGGGATGGAGGGAGGGTGGCAGGCCGTGGACTGGCAGGCGTTTCTCCCCCCGTGCAGCAGCGGCGTGGTGCCAGGCCAGGTGCCAGCCAGGCAGACCTGTTGGAAGCGGGTGAAAGGCGGCACACACAGAGGTGATTATGTGCTGCCATCTGTCAGGCGCGGAGGCTGGCGCGCAGCGTGGCTAATCAGGCCTGGCAGGATGATGGATGAGCCGTGGCACACGCCAACGAGCGGCTGCTGCTGCCTCTGCCTCCACCGCTGCTTCTGGCACCGAGCACAGCGGCCAAACTTACTCAGGCTTTTGTGTCTCTCCTCTCTCTCTGTCTCTCTCTCTCTCTGTCTCTCTCTCTCTCTGTCTCCCCCTCCCCCCTTCCCTCTTGTCTTTCTCTCCTTCCCTTGTTTCACTCATTCATTTTTTTTCGTCTCCCTCTATCTCGTGCAGAGTGTTGCTGCGGGTCCGCATGCTGTACTATCTGCGACAGGAAGTCATCGGAGACCTGGCAGACCGGATCCTGGAGGGAACAGATTCAAGGTTGGCAACTCCCTCCGTCCCTCACTCCAAATTCTGCCTGCTGTTATCTCTCCTCTCCTTCCATCACCTGCTCCTCCTCCCCCCCCCCCCTCCTCTTCTCCCTATCTCTCATCCCTATGCCCCCACCCCCACTCTCACCCAGATGTGCATGCATGGGTAATGTGCAGACGTGCCTGCCATATTGATGCTCTCAAGGACTTGACTGAAGTTCTAATTGAGCCACCGGTTGTGTCGGCAGCAAAAGAAAAGCTAGAGGCTCAGATCTTTGGCCATAATCGGGTTGGCCCTGAACAGCCAGGCTGAGAAATGGCCTTTAAATGAGATGCGGTGCTTTAATGGCCGCATTTCCTTCCAGATGTCTGTGGATCGACGTTACTGCCGCGCTCATCAGATTACTTACAGCCATGGCCACAGCCATCTCCAGCTTAATCACGCTTCCTGTGTTTGTTTACCCTTTTCTCCCCTTTTTTCCTGCAGCGAGCTGGACGTCTGGATCCCACAGCCTTTCCACGCTGAAGTCCCTGCTGATTGGTGGGACCTGGAGGCCGACAAGTCCCTCCTCATCGGAGTCTTCAAGCATGGTGAGTCCCACCCCCCTCAGATCCCCTTTATCTTCTCTCTCAGCCAGAGCCATATGATTGGTGTTCTCATGGCGACAGCGGCAGGCGTTTGAGGGGGCTATAATTGCCTGTGCTGACCCATCATAATATCGTTTGAAATTTGATCGACCACATTTCTCACACTGCTGCTTCCTCGGGAAAGGACGTCGGGGATGGAACGAGTGGGAAGTGTAGAAATTGAGCTGTGACGCCTGCTAATGGTCAGCTGGTTTATTAACCTTGACTTACAGGGTTATGGAAAGCTGCAAGAGAGCTTATTAAAGAGCCCACATCACAGAAAGCCAGTTAATACATTTACGTTTATCCGTTCAGCCTACAACAGTTTAGCCCTCCCAGTTCACACCAAAGTTGTAAGGAGTTTTTCAGGAGCGTAGGATTGCTACACTCCTGTAACACAGGGCAGCCAATCAGAGCAAAGTTAATTTACATATGTCAGAGGGATTCAAAAATAAACTGATTGTTGTCGTACATAAAATCACAGCATCGGTGGAATCTGGCCCTTTTTCAATCCTAGGTTGGACCATAGTTGGACCCCACCCCCCTTTCTGTTGACAGTGTCCCATTTTCTTTTTTTGGAGAGGGGGCAGTAAACATGTAAAAGAGAGAAACCTGAGGCTGGAATTGGCTCACTTGTTATAT
>JBBPCW010000001.1:13941711-13961723 GCA_037974425.1 Phenacogrammus interruptus
GGTCATGTCTCCATTCACACAAGTCACATGACATTGATACAATTTATGGGAGACAACCTCTTTTTAATTTTTTTTAAACTTGCGTTAGCTGCCCAAAGCCAAAACAACACTTTTAGAGCTTCCAAAATAAAAGAGAAAAAAAAACGGTCACTATTGTGACCATTGGGATTAAATGGGTTAACATGGATGAATGATGATGATAGACCTCTGGTGACTCTATGAGTTAATCAGCAAGTGCTTTTGATTTTTCAGTTTTGGATGATTCTGCTCCTGGCTCACATGATGTTGGCGATCCATCAACCACAAACCTTTACTTGGGAAATATAAATCCTCAGGTAATCCTCAGATATTATTGCGTATTTTAGCATTTCTGTCATCAGCGAGACTAATGGCACTTTTCCACTGACACAAGGAACCGTGCCATACCATGAACAAATGTTTTTCAATTACAAATAAAGTGACCCGTATCTGAGCCAATCCTGTGCTGCTTGATGGTAGGGCTGAAATCAGGTTGCAGCCACGCTAGCTGCATCACTGCTTTCTGATTGGTCGAAATGTTGTTGAGGTGGACATGAAAAAAGGCTATCGTTTTTTTATTTCAATGTCCATGCAGGAATAAATCAACAATTGAGATGCAAAGTAACAATTGGGAAACTGATAAAGTACAAGCACCACTGTCTGTTTGACCTGAAGATAAATTTCAGTGGGAGTTTTCTAATGTGAAGGTGAACCAGGACATCTCTGACAAGTTAGCTGGGTTTGGTTTACTTTGCAAAAATACAAAAACTCAAACAAGCGTATGAATCATATAAGACCACAGTAACAAAAGCAGTTCTGACGGAAAAACTTTCTGCTGGTTCGACTCCATGGACACTGTTCTGAGACCACATGGTTCCTGTAGATCAGTGGTTCCCAACCTGGGGTCTGGGCCCCCCTTAGCGGGTCACTAGAAATTGCAGCGAATGCGCACAATTTTGTCTGCACTGAGGCTAGCAAAATTATATTTGTAGACATTAAATTTAAAAAATAATCAACGTCTGAGAAACATAAAAGCGTATGTGTTTAAAAGTATGAGAACAAAAACCTACAACCGCTGTTTAATAGTTTCTAATTAATCACTTAATTCTTTTTGTGCATCTATAAGGGGAGGAGCTTGGGTTGGGGGGGCCTGGCTTGTCTTGGACACAGGCAAGGGGGCTTCAAGGAAAAAAGTTTGGGACCCACTGCTGTAGATGAATGGTAAAGTGGCCTTGTCCAAACAGCAGGCAACACAAGCAAGGGAGGGAAGCAATAAAACACAGTTATGTGTTTTTATTTTGAATAACATAATGGCTGTTCTTGATCTTCTAGATTACAGCAGTGAAAATGTAACTGCAGGGATGCTCTGAATCACAGTGATGCTCATCCATGACCAATCTTACTGCATCGTTTTGATGTCTGTCACTCTAGATGAATGAGGAGATGCTCTGTCAGGAGTTTGGCCGCTATGGTCCTTTGGCCAGTGTGAAGATCATGTGGCCGAGAACGGATGAGGAGAGAGCCAGGGAGAGGAACTGTGGTTTTGTTGCGTTCATGACAAGAAGAGACGCTGAACGAGCACTTAAACACTTAAATGGTATTTTACATTCTTAATTTTGATTTCATTGTGACTTAAACTTTTCAAAGCCACAATTTGTTTGACTTTTTTTGGGGATGAGTCTCAGTCATAGTATAAAAATATGCTGTTTAATCTCATGCTTTCCAAATGTAAAATTACAGCATGTTATGATAAAAGAACCATTCATTCAGTCTGCTGTACAGTAGCTCTGCCTGTTCGTTATAAGAAGTTTTGTTACTGTACATTTTAGCTGTGATGCTTTTTTGAATAAGGCATTTACATTTACAGTCTGTCATTCTTAATGATGGAGAAATGTAATGCAAAAATGAATTACAAACATGTTTATTACAAGAAACCATACATTATTATACGTGCGTTTCAGGAAAACAAAACTGTACAAAAAGGTACAGCAATAACAGTATGGTACTTGTTTAATGACATGACTTGTGATGATCTGATTGTTTCTTTGAATCGTAGATTCAGACTTTGGTTGTACTTATACCCATCAAACACTTTGTATTTCAGGAAAAATGATTATGAACTTTGAAATGAAACTGGGATGGGGCAAAGGCGTGCCAATTCCACCTCACCCCATTTACATCCCCCCCTCAATGATGGAGCACACACTCCCCCCTCCACCCTCCGGCCTGCCCTTCAACGCTCAACCCAAAGAGAGGCTGAAGAACCCTAACGCGCAAATGCCTCCTCCGCCCAAGAACAAAGAGGAGTTCGATAAGGTAACTTGGCAATATGGGAACGAAGAAATGCGTTTTATTAGTGTTGTCACGTTAGTTAAGGCAAGAACATGTTTCCTTATTATTTATTTATTTTTTGAGAGCATCTGTTTCTGAGAACCTAGTCATGTTCCTCATAGTTTGCTTGCCTTAGTTGGATCGTTTAAAATAAACGTTATTGATTATAGTAGCAAATGAATAAGTGGTTGAATAGAATGAAAAAAGGTGGACAGAACAACCACAAAAGCTTTTAACAAAATTAAAATGGTGGTTTAAAAAGGAATTTTGCATAATTTAGTGACTGAACATCGTTCAGTCTGTTCAGAGTGGGTTTGGTGTGAAATGGCCCTGTGCAGAAACGTATTGACTTTGATTCCTTTTCAGTGAATGGAACCAGGGGTTACACTGTCAATACCCATGTTGTTTACTATTCAAACCTACTGGTGAATGTGTATTTTGAGCGTTTTAGATGGAATGTTAATGGTGAATATTTATTTTCCTTAACCATCTCGTATAATATTTTGATATAGGCGTATGGTTTCATTCACCACCACTGTGAACAGTTCTCACTAGAACAAAACATCTTACACCAAACCTCTCAGAATAACATATGGTTATGTTGTTACTTTATTACTTAATTAGGCATTTTTGGAAAGGAACTATAAAATAAATATATTAACACACCGTGATGCATAAATAAGGGTGTCAGTCAGTCTCTGTTTCTGTTGTGTATTAACCATATCCTAACCAAGTAAATGCATACGTCAAGAAAGGTCCTTTTGAATCAAAAACAAATATAAAATCGATATAATAATAGTCCTGTAGAATGTCTATACTAGGGTTAGATGAGTAAGTAAGCTATGAGGAACATGAGGAACTCGGACATCATGTCTTTTAGCTGTAGCTTAGTATAAATGCTATACACAGGCACCGGTAAGTGTTCTAGATTCAAGATTTGTAGGCCCTGATGTTATTTCTTCAAAGCAGTTTTTTTCAGAATGCCTTTGTTTAATTTTGTTTGTCTTTTGTTTTCATTTGAGAGGATTATAACATTAAATTCATCCAGAGCAACAGCAGATATGTTACCATGGATGTTATATACCAACAGATATATAACAGCAGCATATTTCTAGTGTATTTGAGTTTAGTGCAGTTTTACACTGAAGGAGTTAGTTCAGTCGAAGTTTTAAAACTGACCACCGTAGAACACTTTTGTTGTTGTAGGAGTTATGTTGCATATAGTAATTATGCTTGTTTCTTTTTAACAATACTCACATATATTCTATGTTTATTATCTGATGTGACTTCATATCCAGACTCTGTCGCAAGCCATAGTCAAAGTGGTTATCCCAACAGAAAGGTACATGTTTTTTCTTTTTTTCCAAATTCATATGAAATGTAGAGAACATCTCTATAGTTTGCTTGATTGGGCATATGCATGCTACCGGAGTCTGGTTTGGGTGAGCAACAGTTGAGGCCATGCATGAACACACTGACCTATTCTGTCTTTCTCACACATACATACACACACACACACAACTTCAACACAACACACAACTTCAACACAACACACAACAAAAATATTATCGTCTTTCATGCTGCTGCTGAGGAGAGTTTTTTGTTCTTTCTGAAATGTATGTCTGTAGCTTTAAGTAGCTTTGTAAACATCTGGTAATACATCTGTAAGCACATCAGTGTTTCATAACATCCTGTTTGTCACTCCTGTGTGTGTAATGGGGCCGTCACGTTGCCGAGTGATCTACCAAATACATAATCGTGCATAGCCTTTCAATTGTTCTTAAATACATTTTTGGGTTAAAATGTAGTTTTTTAATAACTTTTAAGAAGAGATGCATGATAGACCAGAAATATATCACAATACGCTGGTATTAATTACAGTGTATAGTGCAAAAAAATCATGTAAATGATTATAGCCATCAGACTCTGCATGTGTAGAATTTGAAATATTCCATGTAATATTTGGTGATTAATTGAAAACGTACATTTTAACTGAATAATCGTGACCGCCCTAATGTGTTAATAGATTATACTAAAGCAGGGCTCACCAGTAATACACACATATGAGGGCACTGTGGCTGCAGGTTTGCATTCCACTCAAGCTGGAGCTCATTTAACTAATCAGTCAGTCTCAAACAACCGGACCAAATGGATCCAGGTGAGCTGCTTCTTGACAGTAGTGAAAACCTACAGTCACACAGACCCTTTGTGGATAAAATTGGTGACCCCTACTAAGGCATGCCCTCCACTTTCACTCGTCCTTCCATTGGTAGGTTTGTCCAGACTGACAGGACTATATAAGTCCTAGGATTATATATTTAGTAATATACCACTAATGCACCATTCTTTTCAGCAATACTCATTAAATCAGCACACACTGTTAATAATACACACACATAAACAAACAAACACACACTCTGCCCCTGGCTATTGCTCACTCCAACTGCCTCAGTAGCATGGATCAAAAATCAGCACCCAATCCCCTTAGTATCAGTGACCTTTGACATTGGCCTTGGTGAGCAGCACAAGTTGAACTGTCTGCAGCAGCGAGGGACCAGAAAAGCGTCACAAGACGGATTGGGGAAAGTATACAGAATGATTGCCTGACATTGGTATGATCGGCTCCAATACTTTGTGATTTGTGTTACAATACATTTTGACCCCGTCAGGGGAAGAAAAGCATCTTGTTTTATTACCTACTCTGGGGGCCAGTCCAAAAAAGAACCCTGTTAATGTCCCTAACACCCTTAAGTGCCAGCATAGAAGTGTAAATATCTCTTCTCTCTCCATCCACACTTTTTCCATTGTCAGAAGCTTTTAGAAATGTCTCTTGGCCTCATAACCTAAGTAGTGACTTTTGGTAGAAGGTGACGTTACATGTGCAGTGAGGGAGCAAAGCTATGGCTGTGATTTATTAGCACTTTTGAATCAAAGCATTTTAATTTTCCTCATTTTTAGAATGCCAGTCAGTTTTAAATCTTGCATACTAAAGTTTGCGAACACATTTGCACTTCCCGAGTACTTGATTTACTGTAATATTGAATTATTTTAGATATTTTGTGTATGTGTATGTGTGCGTGTGTGTGTATATGCCAGGGGCAGTAAGCTGTTTTAGTAAATGCGAGGTTATGTTGGAGTGTTAGCAGTGTTTGTGGTGTGGCTGTTGGTGATGGCTCTGAATCTGTTTCGCTTTAACTGTGTTTTTCTTGTAGGAATTTACTCTCTCTCATCCACCGAATGATCGAGTTTGTGGTGCGTGAGGGACCGATGTTTGAGGCCATGATCATGAACAGAGAAATCAGTAATCCTTTGTACAGGTGAGTTGGGCTTTCTATTGATAATATTGATCAAATTACTTCTATTTATTGATTTCTGTTAGTTACTTTTTTATAATTCAGAATTTACTAAGAACTAATGTGTGCTTTCTGTTATGTAAAGACCCGCATGCCTTTATGGTTTGGGAAGTAAAAGAAAATTGTATGAAAAATGCATCTTTATGCTCATAAAATTTGTGTTTTTACAGGTTTTTATTTGAAAATCAAAGTCCAGCTCATGTGTATTACCGGTGGAAGCTGTATTCCATACTACAGGTCTGTTTTGTTAAGCATCAATACAAATATCTTCAGATCTGAGGACTTCAAACTAACCTGTGTGAAATAATATTTACAGGGAGATTCTCCGACAAAGTGGAAGACGGAAGACTTTAGGTTGTTTAAAAATGGCTCCTTATGGCGACCGCCTCCCCTAAACCCTTACCTGCATGGCACTCCTGAGGATGAGGAAGGTGAAGAGGAGGAAGAAGACACCAATAAGAAAGGATCCCTGAAAGACGAGTATGCTGCTCAGAAAGATGCCACTCCTGTTGTTAACTGGTCTTCCCTAAGTTTTGATTGGTGTTTATTTTGAAACGTGGAACCATCACTGCTTATTTCCTCAATCTGCCCTGACATCAGTGAGGCCTCATTGATGTGAGGGCAGTTTGGGGCGGGGGAAGCAGATGAGTAGATAAATATTGTACGGCAGATTGAAAGAGTGCAGACTTTTGAATCAGATATTGCAGCTTTTTATCTTGACATGATGTTTCAGCAGTGTTATCTTAAGATTTAAACAGAGAAATGTAATGGTGGTGATGTGTGCCGCCTGTGGTTTAGTTGGTTAATTGATTCAGAAACAATCAAAACACCCCTCAGCTGCGAATATGACTGCGCAACCACACATATTGGCAGTCTGATACGCTGTATTCTGTGTTTGAGATTTAGGCCAGAAAAGTGGCTATGCTGGTCTCCTTTGCTAAAATAGTCTCCTTTGAAAATAGTCACTTTTAAAAACACATTCGCCCTATTGGGGTGAGAAATTGTGAATTATATATTTTGCCCAAATTCTTTAGACACACAATCAAAAGATGTTTTTAGTTTATTCTGTAAAGAAAAGCACTTTAACTTTCATTATTCACTCTGCATTTTAAGAAAGAACTAAAAAGAATGGAAATTGTGTGACCAATGCTGTTTAATATATTACAAATGGGGTGTTTGGGATAATTGCAACCCTACACTTAATTAGTTCTAATGTCAGTTTGTGCTGTAGCTGTAGTCAGTTTGAGTGCTGCAAGTTTTTTTTTTTTCTTCCCTCCTCTTGCCCCCTCAGCCTGCCGTGTCCATCACTACTTCATTTACAAATGAACAAATTCCGTCCTGTCAAGGATTTTTTGTCAAACGGTGAGCTAAAATTGTATTTTTTTTGTGCAGGGAGAGAGATAAGCTGGAGGAGACTCTGCGTGGCCTCACACCACGGAGGAGTGATGTTGCAGAAGCCATGCTATTCTGCCTCACACACGCTGACGCAGCTGAAGAAATCGTGGAGTGTATCACTGAATCTTTGTCCATCCTTAAAACGCCACTACCCAAAAAGGTGAGGCCTGTTCAGATGTAGGAATACACTGCTGATGTGATAAAATCCTTACTTCATTTATTAATTAAAAAAGAAAAAATGGTATTCATTATTGTAAATGAAAACCATAAATTAAAAGCTTACTCACCTCTGTTGGCCAAAAAAACTGCTGCTGGATTAAGGTTTTAGGGATATGTTTCTTAGTCTTGCTTCTTGTGAGCCACAACACTGCTTTGCTTAAACTTTTCTCTGCCATAGGACACCTGATTTGGCTCATGAAGGGCTCAGGTTTTAAGCATTCTTAAATGTGCAGTGCTGTGGGATTTAAATGCACACATGCAGAAACCTTGGAGAAAAAGTAAATAACTTACTGACCCCAGATGTAGTTGATCAGTTTAGTGCTGGAGTTATGAGGCTAACATTTGAAGTCAAAACTCACCTAAGTGGCTTCTATAAATACTGACTTGCGGATGTGGTTTAGGACTCAGTATGACTTTCTGTGAAATAAACCAAGCTTCAGCATGTAGTCAGATACTGCAGGCAAGCTTTTTACACAACAGGGTCTGTTTTCACAAGAGAGTGTGTATTTACACAGATCAGCCGTTGACGGGTGAAATTAATGTTTCTATCCTCATTATAATGATGCTTGGCAAGAGAAGGTACAAATAGGGCAGCAAGTAAACCGCCAAGACTTTGATCTGTTAGAAATATGGGCAGATATAAGGATCTGAGGTCCCGATTGCGATGGCTGGATGACCAGGTCAGAGAACCAAAACAGCAGGTCTTCTGGGGTATTCTTGTTATCCAGTCACCAGTACCTGCCAAAAGTGGACAGTAGGAGCTAAGGCTTGTCCACCTTCTCTGATATAGATGTATGCGAATGCTGTGTGGTTGCAGACCAGTCATAGTGCCCATGCTGAGATCTTTCCGAATTTCCAGAGCGCCTTCACTGTGCATGTGAGCCTCATAACCAACAACCTAAACATTACAGTCCAAGTACACCCCTTCATAGCAACAGTATTCCCTAATGGTCTCTTACACCATGGTAATGCATATTGCCACCCTACAAACTGTTCAGGACTCGTTTAAGGAATGTGACGGGGAGTTCAAGGTGTTCCTCAGTCCAAAGGACCGTCTGTGGGATGTGCAGGACAAACTAGTCTAATCCTCAGAGGCCTCACCTCACAACTTGCAGGACTTAAATCCAAAATAAGGCTTCACCTTAATGAAAAGCTAGTTTGAGCGGGCGGAGAGATGTCTACAGTATGCATCTTTAGTGTTGTTCGGCTACATTGGCCTTTTTGTTCCATTTATAAACTAAATTATTCTTTCGGACTCCAAACCGGTCATAGCTGATGGAGCAGAGATCAGTTGTGTAAATGTGATTTTTTTTTTTTTTTCCTTCCCTGGTTAACCAATCTTTGTACAAATACTTTGTTAGAGTAAGTAGACTAAAGCAGTAGCAAGGTGTTTTTTCTTCTTATATCGAAAGTTCTTCCTGTTGTTCACACTGATGAATCATATTTCTTCTTTCTGCCAGATTGCAAGGTTATATTTGGTGTCAGATGTCTTGTATAACTCCTCAGCTAAAGTTGCTAATGCGTCTTACTACAGAAAATTGTAAGTACTGTTCTGCTCTCTCAGCACCCATGAATGCATAGTCAGGTCCTTGTGCAAATCATCGCTTTTTTTTTTTTTTTTTTACAGCTTTGAAACTAAACTCTGCCAGATATTCTCTGATCTCAATGCAACCTTCAAGACGATACAGGGGCACTTACAGTCTGAGAATTTCAAGGTAAGTTGATTCTTTTGCTCTATGCCAGGGGTGTCAAACTCCAGTCCTGGAGGATCAATGTCACGAAAATGTGCTGGACCACGGCCCTCCAGGCCTGGAGCGTAAAATCCCTGCTCTAGAGCTTCAAAGCTTATGTATCTAAAGAGTAGTCAGTGCTTCAGTTTGTTTTTGTTTATTGTTGTACAGTCTGTCAAGCTGCTGTTTTGTTTTTTTCTTGCCATTTTCCTCACAGCAACGAGTTATGTCATGTTTCCGGGCATGGGAAGACTGGGCAGTGTATCCTGATCCATTCCTCATCAAACTCCAGAACATTTTCCTGGGACTTGTCAGTCTGGATCCAGACAAAGAAATCCCTGTAGAGGTGCCACCTGAGGTGACCGTGGTAAGTGTGGTAACAATGTGGTGTTCTAAATGTAGTTTGTTTTTTGTTTTTAATTAATTAAATTATTGTTTAAATGCATTATACTTAGGGGTGGTAACACTGCTGATTAAAATGTTTGTGTTGTACTGTACAAAACAGCAGCCTGAGCCAACAGAGGATATTGATGGTGCCCCCATTGTGGAGGAGGAGCTGGATGGTGCTCCTCTAGAGGATGTTGACGGGACTCCTATTGATGGAGCTCCTATAGATGGAGCTCCAATGGACGACCTGGATGGGGTTCCCATAAAGGGGACGGAGGATGAACTGGATGGGGTTCCATGTGAGTGACGCAGACTTTCTCTGGGGTTGCATTCAAAACCGCCTGCTTAAACATGCGAAAAAGAAAAGAGGAGAAAAAAAAAACAAAGATAAAAACACTTTGTAAAAACAATTAACAAAATGTAACCATGAATGGCACAAACTAGTGTGGCAGTTTGCAGAGTTTACTAGTATGATATATGTAAGTGGCAAGTAAAATCATTTGTATGAGGAACGAGATAAAAAAAAAAAAAAAAGGGTCACAAGTTCTCTGCAATATGTAATTGTGTCAGTTTTCTTAGATCAGATGTAGTAACCTAAAGTTAAAAATGGCAGGGAAATTCACTTTGTCTTTAATTCTTTATTATTTTTCTTTTTATTTGTTTTAGCAGATGGTCGAAAACCAACCTTTAAGATGGCTCCATCAAAATGGGAAGAAGTGGATGGATCTGCTCTGGAGGCTCAAGGTCGGTCATACATATTTGTGCATGCCTTTCATTTTATGTCTGGCTTTCATTTTATTTTTGCAGTTTTGTCCTGAAAATTTACCTCATTCCACTCGTTTTCCAGCTGTAACCACATCGAAATGGGAAATCTTTGAATTGCCGGAAGAGTCTGAAAAGGATCATGAGAGGTAAAATCCTGCATCATTTTGTATCATTTAGTATGGTCTGATGTCCCATTGATTGTTTGGTAGATTGGGTTGTAATTTTACTTATTGACCTGTCTTCAGTAGGACAACACATGATGCTGATGTCAAAGAGACTCTGAAGGGATCGTACTCGACAGAGCAGCTGACTCACTCCCAGCCTTTTAAAGAGGAGTACCAAGACTCAAAGTCTGCCAAATTCTCAGAGATGAGTGAAGAGAAACGTGCTAAACTGAGGGAGATTGAGGTATGCTTACCCGTATTGTGTGCACTTTATATTGGCAGCTGAATTCATATTCATAGGTTATCTTTCTTGGCTGCAGTAGAATGTTATCAAGGCTAAATTAGAGATACACATTAAAAAGGTTTTCTATAAGATAAACCTTTATTAGTCTTACAAGTGGGAAATTTGCAATTTGCAGTAAGTGGACAGAACAAAGTTAAAAACTATAGAATAAAAGCTATACAACACTAAAATAAAATGCACACTATACAAATAAAACAGTAATAGGAATATAGACATTTGAATGTATATGTACATAGTGGATATATGTGAACAAACAATATATATATATACAAAAGCATTTAAGTTTGTACTGACAAACAATAGCAATGCAAGTGTACCAAATTAGTGAGAGGTAGTAGAAGTAGAATTTAAAAACTCGCTGTGCCATTGCTTTATATGTTTTCTTGTGTGAATTAGCCAACCTAAGCAGCTTCCAGCTTTATATATTGAATTAGTTGTATGCTGCATTTTATACCTGAGTGATAGTGAAAACTTGTTTTAAACTGAATAAAAATGAATGTTGTAGTTTAACAGTATCAACCATGTCTTTGGCAAACTGTTCATGTTCATCTCCTCCATAAAGCAGATTGCGGTCACCAAATAAAACTTAATTTTATTGCAGCTCAAAGTGATGAAGTTTCAAGACGAGCTTGAGTCTGGGAAACGGCCGAAAAAAACAGGACAGAGTATTCAAGAACAAGTGGAGCTCTACAGGGATAAGTTATTACAGAGGGTGAGGAACAATTTTGAAGTTGTTTTCTATTTTCCAATGCTCGTGTCTTTTTGCTCTTGTTTGTTTCTGAATGTGGAGTATTTGTACTGAAGTTGTTCCTTGAATCTTTTGCAGGAAAAGGAAAAAGAAGTTGAGAAAGATAAAGAAAAAGAGAAAGAGAAGAAGGACAAGGACAAATCTGATGTCACGCACAAAGAGAAGGAGAAAGAGGAATCCTCTTCAAACAGAAAAGAAAAGTAAGCCACATGATTGAAACAGCGTAGGCAGCCTGTGAGGATGGGCAGGATTGAGTTGAAAGAACAAGTCCAAAAAGACTCTTAATTAATCATCACTACAATGACCTTTACTGTACTAATATCTCAGTACAGTTTTAGCAACAACTGTAAATTATTTAAGCCACAATAACTGTTAACTGTATTACAAATTTAATGTATTAATGTGCTTTTAATACATTGCAAGATCTTTTTTAATTAAAATATAATTTTTCTCATGCCTTGCTATAAAGGTGCAGCAAATATACAATAAAAGTCTGTTGAAATCAGTTTTGTTCCCTTGCTGCTTCTGGCTGTTCAGTAATGTGTTTTGTTTTCATCAGGAAACGCAGGCACAGTCCCTCTCCCAGTCCCACTCGCAGTAGCTCCAGCCGTCGTGGCCGCTCCCCCTCTCCACGCTCCGAGCGCTCAGACAGATCCTACACCAAGGACAACTCGCGCTCCTCCTACAAAGACTCACCAAGAGACAGTAGCAGAAAATCCTCCAAAAGGTCAGATAACTGCTTCATTCCCTTTATGTTCTCTTTGAGACCACTTTGGTTCATATGTATGAATTCTTTTCTGCTTTGCTCCAATCCTCTATTCTCCTTCTGAAGCTTTACTGCTTCACTCCTTTCCTCTGTTCTCCATCAGACTTATTTCTGCTTCACTACATTCCCCACTGCGTTGCATTTGTGTTCGACTCTTTTCTGCTTCACTCCACTCCTCTCTTCTCCTCTGGATTCTGTATGGCTTTATTGCATTTCTGGATAAAGTTTAAAATAGCAATCTCTGAATATTGTATCAGCTGTCAGTATACCATACCTACATTCCTGTAGAATGTTCAGGCAGTAAAAATAAACCTTGCCACTGCAAATCCTCAGATGTGTTGTGGGGCTTATAAGACGGACTGTAATAACTCATTACTTTGGTTATGTTCTGGTGTATGTAATTCTACCATCTTTGTGCTATATTTGCCTTACAGGTCCCCCTCCCCACCTGTAACACCTAAGCGATCCCGCAGATCCAGATCACGGACGCCCAAAAAACCCTCCAAGAAATCCAGATCCCGTTCCCGATCGCCACACCGTTCTCATAAGAAATCTAAGAAGAGCAAGCGCTGAAACGTAGCTGCAGCAACAGAATTCTCTTTTTGTGCCTGAATCTCGTCCTGTAAATCAGTGTGGGAATTGTTCCCCATTTGGCGCCTATCCCTTCGAAGTCTCCACTCCCATCTGCACGCGTACAGTGTCCTCAAGGGTCTAACCAGGGGTGTTTTATATTGCTAAATAAGGGGCTTCCTCTTGACGTCTTAATTTCTCAACAGAAAATAAGGGGTGACGTCTCAGAACTATGGTATTATTTTTGGTCATGGTTTTTAGATCCCTTGAAAATGACTTAAATTAAGATAGTGTGAATGGTTCAGTTGTATAGATGTTTGATTTTCAATAAAGACAACTTATGTGACCTCTGAGAAGCAGTTTATACATTAAAGAAAACTGATGTGTGATTATTTTAAAGTGTAATTCCAAACCTCATCAATGCTTGTGCCCTGATGCTGGCAGTGTCACTGCTGTGCTAAGAATGATCCATGGCCGAGTTATCTGGAGAGCAGTGATTTCATTAATTTGAGCTTTAATGAACTGAGTTGTATTTATTGGAGCAGACCAGCACTATAATATGCTGCAGGCTTTGAACAGAACATCAGTAGTGGGTGTGTACATTCCATTTCCCCATACCATTCCATCAACCTCCTGTAAGACTTGGTTTGAACTCTTATTTTGGTCGGTGTTGGAAATTCATCTAGATCTTAATCTAGGCTTAATCCGGGTCTGGAAAACGACCGTAAAGTGTAGTTTTATGGACAAAGATTTAGCCTAATGTTCGACTAAAGTGCAATCCCAATGGTGCCGGTGCTGCTCTGTTAAAATCCAAATTAGGGCTACCCACCTTACTTCCAGAGAAGGGCAATCTTAATGATTTGTCATACCAAGACATTTTGGACAACGCCATGCCTCCAACCAGGTCTGTACACTATGGACAAAAGTATTGGGACGCCTTACCGTTACACCAACATAGACTTTAATGACACTGCATTGAAATACAGATACTTTAATATTGAGTTGGTCCCACTATAACAGGTTTCAGTCTTCTTGAAAGGCTTTCCACAAGATTTTGGAGTTTGTCCATTCTAGACGAGAAGAATTAATGCACTGATGCTGGACGAAAATGCCTGGTTCGCAATCGCCGTTACAGTTCATCCCAAGGTGTTGGATGGGGTTGAGGTCCATCCAACCCCGAACTCATTCAGCCAAGTCTTTATGGAGCTCGCTTTGTGCAATGGGATAGTCATGCTGGAATAGAAAATGTTCTTCCCTAAACTGTCCACAGCGATGGAAGCATGGCGTTGTCCAAAATGTCTTGGAAGCATTAAGGTTGCTCTTCCCTGAATTAAGGGTCCTAGCCCAAATAACGAAAACGCCCAATACTTTTGGCCATTTAGAGTGCATTAGCAGCCCTGCTAATGTTTACAAACCACGAAGCAGGAAATCTCGCGAGATCACGTAGGATCACAAACAAGGAAGAGGAGCTGTGTTGCTAGTGGTGCGGCTGTTTGTTTTTGTTTGTTTATTTGTTGTTTCTTGTTTATTTGAGGCCACAATGGCCATGAAGCTCCACGGGGTGATGCTGAGCTTCAGCTGGGCTGTGTTGTTGTCTCTCTGCTGGGCTTCTTCGGACGTGTTTGATGGAGTTTTGGGCAGCACGGCCTCTTGCCACCGGACCTGCAAGATGACCTACAGCCTGCACACCTACCCCCGGGTAAACACACTGCTCTGCTCTCCAAAACACGGAGAAAATACAGGGACCCAGGCTCATTTAACACTCACAGCCTCACAACATTTGCATTCTAATTGCATTCATTATACACTACGAAACACAATGTACTTAAAATGTGCTTAACCCTACCTTAATTTACCCATGAAAATACATCCAACCCCCTTAATCTGAATTAAGTGGCCATACATTTGTGAAGCAATCCCTTAATTTTACCTTAACAGTGGATTTAAGGCATGAGTGTGAACCCCCTTAGACATACGGAATTTATTCAGGAGGTTCTATTATTTAAGGGGCCACTTTTTAAAAGTAAGAGGAAAAGTCAGTAGTTGTACGCCTTAATCAGCACTTTCTCCTTATTATTTTTTTTTTTTTAGATTTTCTAGATTTTCTGGATTTTTAAAACCTGGTTTTCTCACAGCTCAGCCTGGTTCCATGGAACCAGCTGCTGTCGTTTTGCTATTTAAAGCATTTTCCTACCTATTTTCATCCACCAGCAATGTTTAGATATCCTCATGTGGCTGTTTTAGAACTTGCAAAGATTTCAAATCAGGCCAGACTTTATATTTCGTGTTGCTTTTGTATTTGTGTGTCTCTGCAATCGTAACACTCTGCTTCTGAAAAATACTGTCAAAAACCTGTAAAAAGAATAACAGCATGGAATACAGCTGGGGGGTATTCCAGAAAGCAGGTTATGCTACCTAACCGGGTAAGTTCTGCACTAACTTACCCTTGAACTTACCCGGTTATGTAGCATAACCTGCTTTCTGGAACACCCCCCTGGTGACTTAGTGTTTAGGTAGTTGCATTTGCGATCAGGAGTGCTAGTGACACCACGGAGGTACATTTGAGCAAGGTACCGTCCTCACACAATGCTGGCTGTCCACGGCTTTGCTCGGTGAAAGGCTTAAATATGGAAAAAGAATTTCACACTGTTCTCACTGTGTGCTGTGTTGGGTTCACACATGGTTGTAAGGGGCCACTTTACTCAACCTCACTCTGATTTTATCAGAGCTTAGCCTGGTTCACTGGAAGCTGCTGTAAAGCTATTTAAAAACGGCCATGTGTGATCACACCACAGCACACAATGTGAATAATGTGAAATTCTCTCTCTGAATTTAACCCATGCACTTAATTTGTCACATGCATAGTCATACAAGTACAACACACAGTGAAATGTATCCTGAACCGCTCCTTACTGACTGTGCAAACATTATAAACAATAAGTACATTTTTAAATTAAAGAGATCTGGAAATTTACTAAAACACAGATAAAATAAAGAGATGAGTACAAGTAGATACAAGTATAAATGTAAGTAAAATTTTAAATAAAAAGACATAAATCTGAGATTTTCTAATCACAAATCTAAAGTAAGTGACTTAAACTTAGACTTAAACAAGGAGCACCAAAATATTTATTTATTTTTTTTAATATCCTGACCAATAGGCCTCCAGGCAAAAAAAACGTGTTTCTGCCTGGTTGTGAACCTTTTGTGTGTACGGCGAATGAGAAACCCATCACACTACAGAAACATTGAAAGCATTTTCCTACTTATTTCCATCCCACCGTGTTTACATATCCTCATATTGCTTTACTTAGGACCATAACAGGAGTCAGAACTTGTAGACGTTTCTAGTTAACAAATAAAATGCAGAATATTTTCATTCAAATTCTGGTCGTATTTAAGCAGTTGCTTTTATCCAAAGTGACTATCATTGCATGGGACAGGTTAAGGGTCTTGCTCAGCAACCCACTGCTGAAGGTAGGATTCAAACCCATGACCTCTTGGTCCAGAGGCAAGTATCCTACCCACTAGGCCACCACCACTCACAGTTACCCAGAGTGACAATCAGAGTCAGAAAACTTTATTGATCCCAGAGGAAATTGCAGGGCTTAATAATACTTAACATTAAACATTTAATTTACATTGATTTTGAGTGCTTACATTTAATTCTAGTATTGTAAGTTAAATATAAATGTTTCATTATTATTATTGTGGAGTAGTAGTGATCCACTGTGGCATGATGGAGCTCTAGTCAAAAGGACGTGGGTTCCTCAGTTATAAGGAAATGTATTTATTACAGAATCCAGGAAACATTTCACAAATGTAACACGTTTTTTTACAGTAACGTTCGCGTGGTTCTGTGTGCCAGAAACAGTCATAACTTGTGTCTGTTTTTGCGCTACTCGCTATCCCATGGAACGAAACTGGCTGTCACTGTGTGACAATGCCTTTAAGACTGATATGAAAATGACCTCTATTCTGGCTGATTTGGGCCTTGTCTCTTCAAGACAAAATAAAGCTGAAACTTTATAACAAATATAGTGAGTATATAGTATATAGTATATAGTCCTCCATCCAGGACCTGTACCTCTCAAGAACCAGGAAAAGGGCAGGCAAAATCATCACAGACCCCTCACACCCTGGACACAGACTCTTTGACCTGCTGCCCTCTGGGAGACGATATAGAAGCCTGCAGTCCAGGACCAGCCGACACAGGAACAGTTTCTTCCCCCTCGCCATCTCTCTCCTAAACAGCTGAAATTTGTCTCACTGTAAAACACCTGCAGCATCGCAAATGCACTTTATCTACACTCTGGCATATACTTCTGCAATATTGTATTTTCTGTATATAAGATTTAGATTGTTTATTATATTGTTTGCTCAGTATATTGTTTATTGTATCTTATAACTATTGTTGTTGTTTTTATTGTGTTGTGCTTGAGAGACACAATCTACCGGAATCAAATTCCTTGTATGTGTTTGCTCCTACTTGGCCAATAAATGCGATTTTGATTCTGATTCTAAAATAAATGGAATGTTTATACAGCTTACTTATCAAATACATTATGGGAAGTAAATTATATCTGAAAAAGTGATGAAATTAGCTTAAAAGTATATTAAAAGTGATATTATGATATCAAAAAGTGATTGCTTTCTCATAAATTGGGACCTTTAAAGATGTTAAGTTTGTTTTCCCCTACGCTAAATCAACCCATATTCAGTTACACTTGACTTTTTAGCAGTAATCCAGATGATTAAAGTAAAGGATCTACTTTTAAATTTAAATTTACAGATTTAAAAATGAAATGTGATTTAACACACTTGGGTTTTTTTCTCCTATATATGTTTATTAAAATTAATGCAATGAAGAATAATTCATTGAACAGTAGTGACAAAGTTACCATTATTTCTTTTAACACGTTTAACTTGGGCATAAAAATGACAGAAGCTCTGCTGCAACACTGCAAGGATGCGTAGAAGCAGTTCGGGGCCTCGGTTCAGTCCTAGAGGTGCTAAAATGATGAACCAGCCATGAGCGGTTATGAACTCTGATGGTATTAACTGTATTTGTGTTCATTTGTAAAACTTTATTATATGTAAAACTCTGCTGCAAATGGAAACTCATGAAATGTTACTGTAAACTACCGGTGGCATTTTACAGATTTGTCAAATTACAGCCTTGTTAAAGTGTGTGTAATTGCTGTGTTGCCTGTATAAACATTAGAAATGTGTCCAGCATACCTGAAAAAAGCTTTATCTGATATAACTGTAAACTTTATGCTCCCGGATGCTCCCAGTGATTTAAGTGTTTATAAATGTGTTGTTTTGCCATTTATCACTGACCACAAACGGTTTTTTCACTGACTGTGAGTGTGTTGTTGGCTTTGCTATGCTGAGCTAAATGAACCGTGTGTGTGTGTGTGTGTGTGTATGTGTGTGTGTTTTAGGAAGAGGAGCTGTACGCCTGTCAGAGGGGCTGCAGGCTCTTTTCCATCTGCCAGTTTGTTGGCGACAGTGAGAATCTCAACCAAACCAAATCCGAGTGTGACTCTGGTATGTTCACTCAAACACTCACATTTCATTTAACTCTTCAGCATCTCAGTGTTTTTGTTGAGTAACATGTGTGTCTGTGTGTGTGTTTTCCTGCTTTATCCAGCCTGTCATGAGGCCTATAATCAGGCGGATGAGCAGTACGCCTGCAGTCTGGGCTGTCAGAGTCAGCTTCCATTCGCAGAGCAGAGACAGGAGCAGGTAATGGAAAAGCTCAGTGGGCTGCTCACCATTTGCCCTCTATTATGCTTCCTGACAGCCTAGTATGGACATATAATAATGCGGAATATGTTGGATCATGATGTCTCTGGCTGGATGTGCAACAAGTTCAGTCTTTTGTGCCACTCATACCCCTTTTCCACTGCACTGGTTCCCGTGCCGGTTCTGTGCCGGTGCCCTAAAACAAGCACTGAACTGGCCCCTAAACTTTGCTGATCTTGTAGCGAGAACCAGTGACGTCACGAGCGGTGGGCAGAGTCTCACACGTAATCGTTGTTTATGTCAATCTCTTTTAACGGTAATATCACGCTGAATAAGCCGCCCTTGGATACTGAAATAAATTCTCAAAGTTTGGACAATAACCAGCATGCAGGAACTGAGTTCGGCCGTGTTCTTTTATGTATCTGTGACATTACCGTGTGGCTGCTGCTGAGCTCCTCTCTAGTGTAAATGGGGGCCGGTTCTCGGCTGGTTCCCAGTTCAGCACCTGGCACCAGCACCAGTGTAGTGGAAAAGGGGTATAACGAATCTCTCTAATGTATGTAGGGACATTTTTGTACACTTTAAGACTGAACAGCTTTTTCTAAATAGAGACCATGTTTTAGACCCTCCTATCAAGCCATCACAATCTGATCCTTTTCGAAGTTGCTCCATTTTTCTTGTTTGAAACACAGTGACTTCAAGAACTTACTGTTCAGCTGCTGCCTAATAGAAGTGTTTCTCAATACTGAGTAAATATTGACTCCCATCCTTTGGAGTTTAGACCTGGCGTTTTTGCTGATCTCACAGCTCAGCTCGGCTTGAGAGTCTCGAGGCCCTGTATTTTCACCTAATCTGTGTATATAGTTTTACACATTACATGTTCACAATGTGTGTATATAAAAGGCCGATGGTGGGAAATAATTACCCAACAGCCAGGTCGCCACCTGATGCATCCTGATACACACTTCCGGTCACTTGATCTGTACTAGATGCAAAGTTTGCAGTGAAACCGGTTGTGACTACTAAGTCCAAGAGAACAGGAAGTTTCAGTAGAAAAGATAAAGATAATGTATTGAGGAACGCCCTCCTCTTGACAGCTTTCACTGTAATGAGAGAATAAATATTATTCACCTCACCCTGTCAGTTGTGGTTGAACAGACTAATATAATGCTCAGTAGGGCTGCACGATGTTAGGAAACATGCGATATGTGATGAAGTTGAGTGTTGTGATGCCGATATCACATGCTATAAGTGAGTAAAAACTGACTAGTCTATGCAGAAAAAAAATGAAATGCAATATTTCCATTCAAAGGTTTTTTTTTTTTTTTTTTTAAGAATTTACTTATACAGAGCATTTAATGCCTCCCATAAAACATTTGAACCATTAAACAAAAAAATCTGAAAATATTTTAAAAATAATTTAAAATCTTAAACAAATGTAAACATAATTTAAATTATAGTAAGTTCTTAGCCAGAAAAAAATAGCAAAAGGAACAATCTATAACAGCAGC
>JBBPCW010000001.1:13985770-13998145 GCA_037974425.1 Phenacogrammus interruptus
GGCCTTGGCCAAAGAAAGCTGCTATGAATTCCAGACCTTCAGCCGTCAGTCTGAAGGTCTGGCTACGCGAGACTACTAGAACAGCTCTGATCAATCAAGGCTTGGACTCCATAAGACATGTCCTGTGGTATCTGCACCAGGCAACAGACCCTTTGTGTTCTGTATGTGTGAGGTTGGGCATCCATAAACGATTTTGTCCAGCACATCCTACTTTGGAAATCAGACCTTTGAATGTACAAATTTTGATTTAATTTCATGTTTGGCATCTGTTATGCCAAGACATTTTGTTTAGTGTTAGGGCTGAGCGATTAATCGAAAAGTAATCGTAAAAGTAATTGACACGCAGAACCTATATTCGATCAAATTTTTCCAGGTCGATTGTTTCGATTACTTTCCCTTTAAAAACACTACCGTGTGTGGAGTCACGTGACCCTCCCTCCGTTATGTTATTCCGCCGACATGTTAAGCATGGAGAGCTTAAACACTGAGACAACTGAGCAACTTGTCAGTGAACTGGCAAAAAAAATAATAATATAATCGTTCATTAATCGTAATCGAGTTAGATAAAGTTGAGCCTTCTAATTGTTTTAACCATGCTTTATCCACGCTTATGCATCAAAAGACAGCCCTGAACTTTCCATTCTTTGAAGAGTTAGACTCTTACTGGACCGACCTCAAAATCTTCTTCCTATTACTGTAGCAAATCATTAAGTACTTTTGGTGCTCTGTGTCACGGTGTGAAAGGATTATACGGATTGGTGTCGAGTGTGTGTTCCCAGGGGACACACACCGTTCCTGGAAAGAGTGACAATAGTTGTGCGCCGACCTGGAAAGGAGCCAGTTTGTTCACCTCAGAGTGTGCACAGAAGCATGTCCTTATGGCTCTCAGATATCATCAATTACACTCATTTAATTAGCTCATATGGTGTCGCACTAGGCGAGGAATAAAAAGGGCTGTCAGGGTGTCATAAATCTGACCTGTTTTCTTTTCTCCTCAGGCATATTTTTTCAGCACCTACGACAATCTGGCTCCCGTGAAAACTCCGGAACCAGCTGCGGTGACCAAGGCCTTATTAACTATGAAGGCACACTAAGCTCCAGCTCTTTAGGTAACGATAAAGAGAGGATTAGTCGTGAAGGTGTTCACAGAACTTGCTTTTTAGTCCAATATGATGGTGTGGCGCTACATTTCTTCACAAATAAGCAGTGGCTGATTTATGTAAATATGGTTTGTGTTTCACTTTTTTAGAGCATTTAACATTTAAACAGTAAAATATCAAACTTCAAATCAGTTCAGACAAAATGAGTTAGAAATAAATAAAATCTAATTAAAAACCTTTAGAAAAACTATGAAAATACACTATGCTGTATACAGAAATGCAGGATATAAATGCTATATATAAGTGAAATCTTTCGACAAAAGTGGCAGTGTGGAGTACGTTTTTGCTCTTAGTGGAGGTCAGTAGTAATATAGTAATCAGTAATAAGTAATGAAAAGCAATATTGACATAAATAGTGATATTGCATGTAAAATATTGTATGTAATGAAGTAAAACAGCACCTATTTAGAAAAACAACCCACGATATTCACATGGTAAGACAGCTGCACATAAAATATTACACATCATGTTAAAAATAATGCACATAATCACACACATAATGATATTTGTTAAATACACAACAAGGAGCAACAGGCTACTGCACAGATTATTGTGTGGTTGTGTGACAAAGGCACACAAGATGTCACGACAGAGGGGTTTAGTCCACTGCCATGACTTACCTCGGGGCAAGGACGAGGCAGAAAAGCGAGAATCCATGCTGTGACTGACTTTATTAAAGTAAACAAAACAGAGAAACAAAACCTGGCTCTAGGGCCGCTACAAACATGAACGAGAAAAACGTGACCATACATACAAGGGATAGTGATGCGATGGACTGACAGTGAGAAACACACAAAACAGAACTTAAATACCATCAGAAATCAGGGACCATAACACAAACAGGTGACAACAAAAACACGTGACAACAGAACCAAACAGACAAGAACGTCAAAATAAAAGTCCCCAAAGTCAGACAAAAACCATGGCCCCTACCGGCCACCGACCGAGCCGTGACACAAGAGGCAGTTAGAAGCATTGAAACACACAGAGTGAGTGCAAATTATGAGCTTATCATATAATAGGACATAAGAATGCCATGCCTAAAGTGTAACATTAGAGGTATACACTAGTAAACTAGAAAAATACTAGGTTAGATAAGCGAATAGTGTAAATGGAATGTGGGAATTACTAATATTTCACCAAAAGTATGATAATGCACAAGAAGCAGTTATCGGCATTGAACTGCATTGACGGTCTGTTTACGAGGAATGTGTTTGATCCCGCTTCTGTTTGGATGTAAAAGCAAGCAGTTTTTCAGAGCCAGAGTAGTCAGCCTTGCTCAGTTGTATGAAACACAAAGTGAATGTTGCAGTATGTACGTGCTGGATGATGGATGGCTGTTGTGATAAATTACATCACATTTCAGCGTGTTGCGGATATTGTCAGTACTTGAATGACACCGAACAGCTGCATGTATCATTAAAAAGAGGAAATAATTAGTTCTTTCCAACTTCAGTTTAGCTCAGTGTGTGAAGTATTAAACAAAAGTAAAGAGGAAAAGAACATCCAGAAGATTTTTTTAAACACATAAATTAACTTTTAATACAAGTACATGTGTTTTCTTTACTAGTTTATAATTACTATATAATGGGCCAGTATTAGTGACAGTATTGGCTTGGGAATAAAGGCCAGCACTTGTGATTTCACTCGTCAGCACTGAAACTTTTCTGTTGGTTAAAGCACCTTTAGGCCAACACAATTTTATATTTGGGCTTTTAACAGGAAATGTGTTATTTAAAAGCATGTACATGTGGATTCATCAATAACAGCAAGCTTTTATGAAACCATAGTCATGTGATAGGACGTATTTCCCAAGAAACTTGTTTCAATCCTGTAGTTTTATTTGCCTTTTGCCACTATTTTTCTTTAAATTGGCATTAAAGAGGGTGGTGGTGGCGCAGTGGGTAGGATACTTGTCTCTAGACCAAGAGGTCATGGGTTCGAATCCTACCCCCAGCACACCACCAATGGGTTCCTGAGCAAGACCCTTAACCCTAAGTTGCTCCAGGGAGACTGTTCCCTGTAATTAGGGATTGGAAGTCGCTTTGGATAAAAGTGTCTGATAAATGCCACAAATGTAAATGTAAATTATGGTGGAAGGTGAAAGCGATGAACCACAGAATTATTGATGAATATTATTTTGCTAACGTCTGGCAAATGCAGGCCTCAGCTTCAGAGTCCTTTTGTTGTTCGTATGATTGGTTGCTTCATAGCTATTTTGATTCCATGTTTTACTTTTCATTATCGTTTTATTATGCACATTTCCTAAGTACTAAGTGATTATCATTTTACCTCCTGCTCCCACTGATGATACTGATAACTGTACCCACACTGTAATATACTATGGTGGGTTATGCAGGCTTCTTTTGCTGTACTGTCACTTTAAGAACCCACTGCCACAAACTGTTGATACATAGCTGTAGGTTTTATTGCAGAATGCATACTTAGACCTCTCTTTTGCTCTTGTGCTCTCTTTGGTTTGAAGTGCCACTTGGAAACTTTGAGGGGTGCAATCATGTCAACACTTGAGACAATACTTCCTGTACATGATTTCTCCTTGCTAAAGCATGTGTTATTCTTCTTCAATTGCAGGTTCTCTTGTTGCCTTATTGGTCAGAATCAAATTTCCTCCTCATGAGGTCATGGTTCGTCTGGATTTCACCAGATTAGCGGCCCCTGTGTTCAGCTGGCACAAGTTTTTGACTGGTACAGTTATTGGTCCGTGCTTGGCATCACTTTACGTGACCTGTGGGATGTTGAATACGTTTCTGATCTTTTAGAAATCAAATATAAGTGTATTGTTACTGAACAGACTTTGGGAAGTGTTATAGAACACTGTATATGGTGGATTGTGAAATATTTATGTTATAATTGAACTTGGGATGTCCACCAAAAGGGCCATTCTTTTGTTTCAGCCATTTGTGACTTGTACATGTCCTAAAGGACATTGTCACTCATGTATAGCACAGGCGTGACCAACCTACAGCACTGGCTGAACCCCCTGTCCAAATGCCAATGTTTAAATCTAGAGCTTTGATTGTATTTTTGACTTTTCTGATTACCTCTCAATTTCTGTCTTAATTTTATGTTTTGGGAGATCATTAGGGTTTAGGACTGTTAGAGCTAACAATATGTGCCTTTAACTAAAATTGCTAATACTATAAATTAAATATAAAATTTTTTTTGGTAATAAACATTTACATTTTGCAGTAAACATTTTCCTGTCTTGATCAATTGTGTAACTACAATTACATTTGGGAAATGTGTTCTTTAGGTCCAAAAGTTTTGTTATATAGACTTACATTTGTTTTTATCAGTTAAATGTTAGCTAAAATTATCGTATAATAATATTTAGCGTTCTTGTTGGCTGCCGCCTGTCTTACAGCCAACCTGTTGCAGAAAATCTTTTCATAGAATGACAGAGTAAATGACAAAGGTGCACTTTCCTAATTAACATAATAGAAAAATCGTGTCACTCGAAACTGTGTCAGCCTGAGGTGTGTCCTAATTAATGGTCATTCTAGCCTTGGCCTAGAGTTACACAGCGGTTCTTTCCAGAGCCATAAGCCCCACTGGCCAATGGCACCTGTTCAGCAGGTGAGCGGCACACGTCGTATTAAGATGAAAACACTCTTTTCTGGATTATTGAGCGCATGACTGAATTTCTGCTGACACTTTCCTGCTTGACTACACATGGACGACCTATTTATAGAGATGTTAGACCTGAGCCGTGCTCCGACCGAGGCCATGGACTGTGGAGTTTGACGAAGGGGGTGCGAGGATGGCTGGAAAAGGAGAAAAGGTGTCTAAATATGAGACCTTGAAGTTGCTGGAGAAATGCCGCAGGGAAAGGGATGAAGCCGTGCAGCGCGAGGGAGCCCTGAAGGAGAAACTGAGACAGTATGAGTCCAGGATGAGGTCAACCGAGTCACTTAAGCAGAAGGTGAAAACTCTCACTCTGGATAACAAGGATCTCCGTAAGCAGGTGAAGACCCTACGGGCTGAGCTGGGGCTGGAGACGAATCCCAAATTCAATGGAAAAACCACCAAGGACATCATAAATGACCTGCACGAGAAAGAAAAGCAGTGCAACTCGCTGATGGACAAAACGGGCAAGCTGAGTGTGACCATAGATGAGCTGACCTCCGAGCTGGCCAACACAGTGACCTCTAAAACCCTGCTGGAGGACCAGGTTCAGTCCCTTCAGCAGAACCTCAAGGACATGACCAATAACCAGAGACGGCTACTGAAGCTGTGGGAGGACAGGAAGTCCCAGCAGCGCGAGCCACTGTCCCTACCAGCCCTTCCACAGCGAGGGGGCTTGAAGCCTGGAGCTCACAAGGCCGTCCAGACCGAGATGTCCATCAGCTCCACACACATCCTGCCTGCTAATGCCTTCGAGACCAAACCGAGACGAGAAGGCGAGAAAAACAGAAACCTGGAGAGGAGAAATATCATGCTGCCAAACGGCACCCATCGAGAAAAAACAGCTTTACTACCAAACGAGACCAAACCAGTACACAACTGACTGTCCCAGGGGCTCTTCGATCAGATCAGGCCTGTTTGGGTCTTATGATGATGGGAGAGAGTTTAACTTCTGATTTTAATGACAATGTAGCTGTGGACAGCTGCAGACAAAACTGAATCAGAATTAATACCATTGATGGCTTTTAGACTATCCTGTTTTTTTGTATTCATGACCAGAGGAGAGAATTTAGTTTGTGTTAATTGTCCTCATAGTGTTGTCACTTTAATTGTGGACAGCTGTTGACAACAATTTTGTCTAGAATTAGCATAAACGACATCCCATTTTTGTACATGTGACCAAGCGGCTTTATTCTGCTAATGATAGTTTGTAAATAAATGTGTTAGGATTAATGAGATTTCAGCATTTTTTTGCTTCTAATATTTTATATGTAAAAATATTTTTCCCAATATTGTGAGCAATTTTCAATCCCTATGTGCTGACAAAAATATATTATTTTCACCTCTATGCCTTTTGTCTAGGTTTACACCACCTATATCATTTTTTTACATGTGCGTGTGTGTGTATATATAAACCATATTGCATATATGTTTTATATATATACATATATAAACAATCTCAAAAGATTTAAGCTGAAATTCATATATTTCCTCAGTGTATTGGAGTTGAAACTTTATATTTCAACCTTTAAATCAACCTTTTTTTCATCATAAGAGGATACTCTGATTCAAAAATATTTTAGTTCATCTACATGGCCGCAGCTATTAAACTATATGTCGTCGACAACAGTTAAAGAATGTAATACAGCCTCTTTCTCAGTTTTAACTTATTGAATTTATTTTTTAAGGAAAGAATATTAATAAAACCAAAGCTCTGATTTTACTCAGGCAATCTTTTCAGACGCCTTTTATCCATTAGCTTGCCGGGGTCCTTGATGTGTGGCGCGCGGTATTTTTCTTTAGTGGGGAGAAGGAGGTGCTGGAGTGAAAATAAACTCAAAATTGAATAAAACTGATAAAATGCGTTTATGTTGAGATGTTTTCCTTCAGTCAAGACTGCTGGTTCATACGGAAGGTAAGAGTGGTTGTGTGTGAGACTTTAGACCAGCAGAAGAGTTAAAAAAGTTTGAAGTTTCTGTACAGAGAAAAGCTTATGTTACACTTTTCTGTTGCACTATAACAGAAACGTCACATTTTTCACAAGGCACAGTTGCCCATGTTATTATTTTATTATTGTGAGATGGAATCGTTGATGTCCAACTGGGACATATAGGTGTGATGGTCAGGTGTCCATATACTTTTGTCCAACTATAAGACCTACATTTTTAGCTACACTTTAGCGAAAGTGTCTGGCATCTATAAGCCTCTCCTGTAAGTTCTTACTATGTATTAATTTTGTGTTAAGTTTGCACTCGAAGTGAACTGATGTTATATATAATATAATGAAAATTGATGGGTGTCCACATTCTTTTATACATGTTGCCTAGTTCCCGCTTTTCATAAGTAGAAATGGTGCAGCCGACTTCAAATTAACTTATATCATAGTTTCAGTTTTTTAATGGTCAAGGCAAAGACAACCTCAGAAGAAAATACACAAATGGTCGAAACTTATTTATTAGAGAGGTCCAGAAAACTGTTGACACTAACCCAGAGCTGAATATTGACTAAAAGAGGAAATCTGTAAACGTTTTCCCCTTTTCTAGAACAAACGGGAAGAATAAAGAGAAAACCTTGTCATTCACAAGGTTTCTGTAAAAAAAAAAAAAGACAATTTTTCTTCTTTTCAGTGTATGTTTAAAGTCAGATGTATGCAGATTTCCTCTCAGCCAATATTCAGCTGAAGTTTAGTGTCAACAGGTTTTCAGCCTTTTTATTGACTTTCCACCATTTGTGTTTATTTATTTATTCTGTTTTTTTCTGCTTAATTGATTAAAACTGTTGCTATAATATTAAATGAATTTGGAGTCATTGGCATCGCACAGAGCCCTGATCTCAACCCCATCCATTTACATTTATGGCATTTAGCAGACACTTTTATCCAAAGTGACTTCCGTTCCCTAAGTACAGGGGACAGTCTCCCCAGAGCAACTTGAGCTTAAGGGTCTTGCTTGAGAACCTAGTGATGGAATACTGAAGGAATCCATGAATCCATGACCTCTTGGTAAAGAGGCAAGTATCCTATCCACTAGGCCACCACCCCATCCAACTCCTTTGTGATGAACTGGAACGGCGAGGAAGGCCTTTCCGTCCAGCATCAGTGTCTGACCTTATAAATGCTCTACAGAATGAATGGGCACAGAAACGTTTAAGAAGAATGGAAGCTGTTATGTTCATTTTGCTTAATGTTTTGATTAAAGTTTGTATTCGTAATGTAATGAGCTCATATTGCTGTATCAATATTTTTACTGATGTCATGAGAGTTGAGGGACCCTTTTTTTTTGTCTCCCTCCCTCAGGTGGTCAGATGGAGAGCCATAGCCAGTGTTGCATGGTCAGTGCTGCTGCTGCCAGCCACAACAACTCTATTTATTTTATTTATTAGATTCAGTTTGTTCCACCCCATCCAGTGGATTTCAGGTAAGCAGCAGTGTTCAGTGGAAATGTTGCAAACAATTTAGTTGCCTTTATGTTCACATGGCAGTATATGTATACCAGTGTGTGGGTGTATGTATATAGTGTTAGTCTTTCTGTGTGTGTATGTATAATTTGTTGTGTTACAGAATGTTTGGGGCTTTTGACTGCCGCGAGTACCATCTTCTCACTTTTCCTGCTTTGTGGAGTGGTGCTTGTGATTGGCTTTTTCAACCTGGAGTATTACACAGGTAAGTCCATTTGACTGCATGTGATGGTAAAACAAAATGTTAAACATTTTTGTGCTGAATTTTTTCCCTTTTGTCCTTTTTGATAGATTTATGTACCTAACAAGTCTCTGTGTTCTTTAGAACTGAACAAACTATTTTTGTTAGTGTTTTTACAATGTATGCAAATGAGCGCTGTTCTGATTGGCTGCCTTACACTTCACCTTATTTAATGTAGTCTGAATGGAATGCATCCTTGGTACACTTAATGACCAAAACTATTTAAGTTTAGATGTGTAAACCACACCCATTGTGTATAACATCTTCACTGACAAACATAGGTAGTAGAATAGGCCAGACGTAAAAAGGCACTAGTCAGTGTGTGGAATATCCGGCCATATAAGATTTTCACCGGTCATTATTTTGCTTTTGTGAAATGGAGGCATTGATGTTCAACATTGCCATATAGGTGTGATGGTCAGGTGTCCAAATATTTTGGTCCAACATTATAAACCACAGAAATCAAGACCTGTATTTTCACGTATTATCTGCTTAATTGTAGCTTCAGTCATGTGCGTAGTCATATAACTTGCCATCTTTATTATTTGCTATAAATCCTTTGACGTCTATAAGCCTCTCCTGCAACTTCTTACTGTTTATACTTGCACTCATAATGAATCGAACTGAAATTTTATAGTAGTTTCTATTGGTGTATACATATAATTACTGAAGTATCAGGTGTCCACATACTTTTCATCATGTAATATATTTATATTAATTGTCATTTGGTGCGATTGTAACCTTGTCTTCCAGTTGTGCCCTCCATCCCATGTTCCCGAGTGGCTCTCCTGGCTAAAGTGCTTCACCCGGGGCAGTGTGTCCACTCACTTGTCCACTGCACTGTGGGAATGGTGGTGATGTGGTGCGCCGCCGTTATCGCCGGGGGGCGCTACTGCACTCTAAGCTCTTCCTGCAAGCAAAGTGAGAGGTGAGCCGCCCGTTCTGATCTGAGACCTGACCTGATTCTGTTCAGTCTACATGCACTAAAACTTTCCACCAACCCTACAGGCTCAGGTTGCGCTGATTACATCAATTATTCTTCCTGGCTAATACATGAGCAAGGGTCAGGGCTGATAAAGTTTGTTCAATTAAAGCAATCTTCGGCAATCTAATCTGTGAGAGTCCGAGTTCTTGTTTCAATAAAGAGATGCTGACCTGAAGACAGGTCAGTTCAGGGCACAGTGACCCTGCTTCAGGTCAAATGAACCTACTTTTAATGTTCAGTTTTTACAGTTTGAGTTTTACAGAATCAGAAAACTAAGTTCCTTCTGTTAGTACTTCACAGAGCTGAGAGCAATATAAAATATGGTATAAAACTCTCCAGACAATATTCTAAAAAAAAATATTTGTAATAAATACACTGCTATGTTATCACTACACAATTATCTGAGCGTACAATGTTTATGATAATTGAAGAAACTGAACAGTTGTTAAAAAATGCACACAAAACAGGATCTATTTACACCGTAGAGGAATGTAGCAGGTTAGTAACTATTCATTTTTTAATGGTGCACAAATAAGGAGTGCCCAACTGTCTTTTTGATGTTTAATGACATTGTGTGCAATACCCACATGCATTTACCCAGCAATGTGTTGGTAATTGTACTAAACACAGGCCAGAGTCACAGTCATGGTAAAGCTGACACCACAGTTCAGCCACAGGAGAGCCAATACAATACCTGTGTGAACAGAAGCTGATACATTACCAGGATATACAGTGACCTCTAGATCACAGCCAACAAACCTTTTGTGTTTAAGTTTAGTTTTGCGGACTGTATTATCATAAAACCTGAACCCCAGCGACAAAGTTTTGAATGTGACAAGGGCTTTTCCATTTCCAAAAATATTCCATTTTCAATATTTTGTACCCTAACTGCACTTTAGTAAAATAAACCCCACATAATCACAAACATTTGTGTGTCTAGCATAAGCACCACCCATTTCTAAACAGTTTTCTCTGAATAGATGCAACCAGAATCCTGACGTTTGTGAAAAACAAGCTTCTGGTTCACTCACACAAGAGCGAATTTATCAATACAAAAAATAAATTGTTGCACCCTTAAAATATAGACAATTAAACAAAACACTAAGAAAATCTGAAGGGCTATTATAATTGATAATTGAAAGTTCTAACATTCACTCTTAGTTTGATTTGTTGTCATACCTCACTGTTATGAACTTCCTATTTAATGCCATGATGTGATACACTGAAGGTAATGTGTGTGTTTTTGTAATTAGAATGTGCATTGATGTATAATTGCAATTTATTGTAATTTTGTCTTTTTTGCAGTGAGGCTTGTCTAAATGAATACCACCTGTTCTTCCTCCTGGCTGGAGCCTTTATGGGATACAGTCACAGTTTTTTGGGCGTGGTCCAAAATACAAATTATGTTTCTTTTCAAATCATACAGGTATTTATTTTTAATTGATTTACAACTGCAGTTTACTTCATTTCAATTTGATTGACCTAAACCCTGTGCATGAAAGTGCATGTATAAAAATATGTAAATTATATATAGGTTATGAATCAAGTTTATATGTAGTACATACAAACGTCTTGAGCCACCCTTCATTAATTAAATAGATTAAATGAAGGAAATGGGAACAAATGTTTTACTGGCACTTTTTACAAGGAGCCTAGAGTTCCAGCCATTCAGCAGCACCAGTATACTGATCACCGCCTGATCATCTGGAATCATCTGCTCCTGGTTCTTCACTGGTTCAGGACTTCAGTTAGATGCTCTTTGTTCTCCTTGAATGATTCATACGTAGGTCACTGTGTCTTAACTGGTCAGATTCAGGGACTGGGCTGGAAACGAGAGACTTTGAAAGTCTTTCAGGAAGCCTGGAGAACTATTCAAGACTACATTAACAATACAAGAAAGGCTGACTCTTTGGAAGTAAGAAATGAAGGGTGGCTCAAGACTTTTGTAACTACTGTACATACACCTCATGTTCAACAGTATTCAGACAGGCCCTCTAATGCCTGAGCTACTTTAAGGTGCCCCAGTCTGCTAATGGCACTCCCCAGCAATGGGCTGTTGAGCTCTCTGGGGTGATGGAGCTCCATCTGATACCTTTAGTATGAGCTGGACTGGTGTTTGTGATCCAGAACTAATCAAACATTGATATCGGATCTCAGTAATGCTTTTGTGGCTGCAATCAATAGTATTGCTGTTACTAACCCTCCTTCCAAATTAAACATAGTGATCTGGTGTCTACATACTTTTAGACATATAGTGTACATCAACCATGAAGACCTGAGAGTATTACAAATTATTTTTGTTCTTTGTTAATTAATTGTGTGTCCCACAGCAGTATAAGTACCTGCGCTTTAAAGGTTCCCTGCCACGAGTTGTGAAGTGCAGTGCTGTTCAGTCACTGTATTCTGTGAGAAATTATGTGGCGCTCTATTTCTTTTTTGGTAAGACCCAGTTTTGATTAAACTTCTTTAAAATGATGACAAGAGCACTGATTTAATTGTTTCACTTGAATGTTTTTCCCAGGATACATTCCCAGAGCATGGATCTCCAACATACTGAATCTGCAGATGGACAGGTATCATTTTGTGTGCAGAGATGTGTAAAAATGAAGGGACCCCTCATAATGCAACAGTATGAAGGAAGCAATTCAGCTGCAGTCATTTTTAGAATGTTTAAAAATTGATTATAATAACCAAATTAGGCATGTGTAGATTTGACTGATTCCTACAACTCCCAGTTAATGTATTTTATGTTTTATGATGCCATTGACAAACATTTGGGGCAGCTGGTGGCCTAGTGGTTAGGGCGTTCGTCCTGCGACCAGAAAGTCCGGGTTCGATTCCCAAGACCGCTAGGCACCGCTGAGGTACCCTGAGCAAGGTACCGTCCC
>JBBPCW010000001.1:14029642-14041869 GCA_037974425.1 Phenacogrammus interruptus
ATACCAACTATCATGCAGCATAGAACTAGCTTCATCACACACACTGTACCTGCAGGAAACACTACACACAGATCTGAAATCAGCATGAAAAACACTACAAAACTAAAGTATTTCTGGGTCTGTGTTTGAGTGTCCACCCTTTCACTAAAGTGTGTTTCAGACCATTCTCGGGTCGAGTTTCAGTCTTGCTGTCATTAAAGCAGATGAAAATATAATGAAACACTAATGAAAATATTTCAGCCACTCAAAACTGTCTTATAGTTAGATAATATTTTTTGTTGTTTTTATATAATTTTAAAATATATTTTCGTGAAAAATTGGCCTCTCTCTGTCAACATTAAAAAAACATTATGAAATGGGTGGAAAAGTAACATTTACACCTGCCTGCACTGTGAGTTACCAGATGCTGATATATTCTGTTATATTCTGGTATCATTTTTGGCAACACTTCACTGAAGACCAGCATTGATTTGTTCACCCTTCCGGTCGGTCAGTCAATGAACTGGCTGGTTGGTTTTTCGTTCAGTCAGTCAGACAGTCAATCAGCTGGCTGATCACTCTGTCAGTCAGTCATTCAACTAGCAGGTCGGCCAGTTGGTCAGTTGGTTGGTCAGTCCGTAAGTCAATACAAGACAGTGACTCTTATAGACAAAACTAAAGCTTTACAAGAATGGGAAGCACACAAAATGCACTGCGGTGGAGCTGACCTGTAACAGAGGGATGAAGTCTTCCTGTTCCAGGTAACTACAGCCCGGCTTGGCCAGCAAGTAAACAAACTTAGATGCATCATCATAGCAGCTGTGTAACAACCTGTGGAGACAGTAGATTCAGACTTTTACTACTTGTCTAAATTATAAGTGTTTATGGATCAGGGGTGCCTGTGTCCAGCCTTAAACAGGCACACTAAACATGGAGAGTAAAAGGCAAGTTGAATAAGGTGTTTTTCAGCAGGGACATCACCAAACTGTGCTGAACACTGGCTTGCCAAGCTTTGGGCACTCCTGGTGTAGAGCACATTAGGATGAATAGACGTGATTGGTGTCTGTGCTTTGAGCTATGCTATGAAATTAACAGGTAATGGAATGGCTGAAAATACATGACCAAAATGAAAGCTTGATCCACAAAAGGTAAAATATCAGTCAATGATTCAGAATTCAAAATGACTATATTTATATATATCAACGTACTTTAGTCCATGTTCACAGAAACCACACAAACGGATACGGGTGCCATGCTAACTGATCACATAATGCATTTCCATTAATTGTTATGTACATTAGCCTTGTAACTCCAGTGTAAAAAAGAAAAAACAAGGGAACTTTAGACACCAGACATCATCTGTATTTGATGAAAAGGGGAAAACCTGGGAGAGGGACTTGATTTGTGACTACAGCATAATTTAAATGTCACAGATAAGTGTGTGTGTGTGTAGAGTGGTTAAGGTTAGGGGTAGGGGAGACTCACTTCCTCCACGTTGCGATAAAGGTGTGGACAGAGACAAAACCCGTCCTCTCTCCTCCTGCACAGTTGAACATGGGGGCCTTCCAGTACAGCGGACACCCACATGCCTGAACAAAACAACAGTGTGTCAAGACTGGAACAATCATTACAGTCACTGCTTCTCTGCACAGCACCAGCATAACATGACTCGGTATCAGGTACCTGGTCTCTTTTCTACTGCAGATGGTACCCCCTTATTATAGCTGTTGGTGCTGCTAGAAACTGTAGCAAGGTTTTCATCCACAAGACAAACGCAGTAGTAATGGAAAATACTTTTTTAATTGTCAGGTTTGTGCGGGACATCCAAAGATATCTCTTGTCAAAAAAGTCAGTTCTCTCTGGCAAACCAGGAGTTTTTTCTCTTGATGTTTTGGCAACAGCCAAACAAGAAGTACAAAAAATATCACTGGGTACCAGGTACTAGGCATCTTATTTGTCTAATAAAAAACAAAGACAGCGAGTCAAGAGAGTACCAGGTAGTGGAACAGTATTCCAGCCCACTTTAGCTGTAAGACTGTAAAACATAGATTACTTTTAGGCTGTCAGTATTGACCAGACAGTGCACTGCACAAGATTAGACTGGGAAAATGACAAAAGAAAATATTGTTATGATGCAAATCAGTGCAGTCAAAGGTGGCACAGACTTTCAGAAGTGATCGAATTTTGTGTGCAGGATGACTGCCAACTAAACCATAAAGGAGATGCAGCCTGTAACCCAGGAAGTTTCATTTATGACTGAGTAAGAAAGAGCTAAGAGTCTTATAGTGTAACTGCGATTCAACACTATTAAGATATTTATGAGAATCTCTGATGATAAATGAGAACATTCTGACCTACAGCGCTAGCCAGAATGAACTGCATACTTAAGCCCCTGTATGTTATGCTGGTATCTGGTTCCTTGTATAGCATTCAGAAAATTGATCTTTTGTTAACCTCTTAGATCCCACCATACCTCTAGAACTTTTAAGTTTTCAGCGATGCATTTATTGCTGCAAACAAAACATTTTACCATAAAACGAGGAGAAATTAACTGAACAACAAGGTAAAGGACATTCAGATGAAGGAGTTGATCTTCAGTCTCTCATTTAGCCCTGCAGAGACAGCAGAGATAGCTAAACGCTTTCGCTGATTCCCTTGTGATCTAAATGGCTGTGAATGTCCACAAATTCAGTGTAAACCAGTGAAATAACTCAAGTCTTCAGTCCTGAAGCAAATGAAGGTTTGAAG
Source organism: Phenacogrammus interruptus (assembly GCA_037974425.1). NCBI lineage: Eukaryota > Metazoa > Chordata > Actinopteri > Characiformes > Alestidae > Phenacogrammus > Phenacogrammus interruptus. Next base: position 14,032,370 of record JBBPCW010000001.1, read on the forward strand.
AAGAATATCACTCTTGATGGAACTCAGCTGAGTTAGCAATGGAACATAAACTCCCGTAAAGAAGCCTCACTAACTCTAGCCTCACTTCACACAGACCGTAAAGATATGCTTCTTGAACTTACTTCTGTCTTAACTGCTATCTAGGTCAGGAGAAATCCAGACAGATTCATGTGTCTCTTAATCTGACAGAATGTTATTGCAGCATAAAATGTAAAATTTTTCATCTTACATACTTAAAATAATGGTTTGTTATGAATTGTAAATGTTACCATTTTAATAACATTACTGAATGCAATTATCCAGTACCCTAAAGCTTAGTTACCATTCTGTCATATGTGAAGCAGCGGGCAACCAGGAACACAGTGCCTGGGGAGCAGTGTGTGGTACCTTGCTCAAGGGAACCTCAGAGGTGCTTAGCAGTCTTGGGAATCAAACCCACAACTTCCTGAACGCAGGGCAAACTCCCTAACCACCAGGCTACCAGATGCCCCAAGAGAGGAGAGCACTGCACTGCACTTCTCTCAAAGAAGAAACTAAACCCTCATATGTCCTCTCAATGGTGGTAATTGTTTTGGCTCTATACCAGCTGCAGAGAGCAGCTATAAAGGGTTAGAAGTTCTTACTGCAAACTTTTCGTAAGTCTGTCTTCTTTGACCTCGATGGACCTTTTAACATCCAACTAAACATCTACATTGAAGAGCGCATCTCAATCTATGCAACAATGCTTGCACATTATTAACCGTTGGCATGTACCACATACAGTAGTGTGCAAAAGTCAGGTACCTGAGAAAGTTCTAATTTAAAAACTGTGTGGCTTCTCATTTAGTTATTTAGCTTTTTTACCTAGTAATATTAGAATCAATACAAAAGTATTAGTGTTTCATTATAATATTGAAACACTGCTTAACCATTGTTTGTGTTTGCTTAACCATTTCCTGACCTCTCCTTGTCAAAGCCCATCCATGGGCTATTTCCCTTCAAATACATGGTTTGGTTCAATCAGTACTTCATTAGTTAAAATCAGGTGAGCTGCTGTTGAACTTTCACAAATAAATGCATTGGCTGGAGCCATCGAGGAGAAATCTGGAACCTATTGTTTACATACAAACAAATTTTTTTACAGCTTTATTCTAATGTGTTTTGCTGGCAGAAAGACATTAACTGTTCAGAAATGAATTTTGCACATCTTTGTATGTTTATAATGTTACTCTACATACAATTCAGAGTATAACGTTAATGTACACACTCTTCACAGTATGTCTACGCTATCTATTATTTGTTGTTGCAATCTCTACCTCAAAAAGTAAAATAAAGTGTGTTTGTATGTGAAAAATAAAGGAATTAATCCTGATATTTTACTAAAGATACTTGAGCTAAGAAGTCACTTCAAGCAATCAGCAGCCAAATGTTAGACCAGTGATTAAATTTCATGTAAACAAAATGGCGCTAATGAGATATTCCCTAGAGCACTGGGAGATACTGTGTGAGTGCAGCTGAGGAGAAATCTACGTTGTCAACACAGGACACCTAGAAATACCAATTCTCTCTCTACACACCACTCTTCAAGCAAAACACAGGCATTCACTCCGTGTGCACCTTCGCAATCTTCCCCATCTCGTAAATGTCGGCCTTCTCCTCCTCGAACTCCGTGAAGGACGCCTCGATTTTGGTAATGATCTCATCATAATTGGCAGCACAGTTTGGAAGGCCAGTGGGGAAGTAGAAGCGTGGAATGTTTATGGAGGGAGGAGGTGGGGTGACCACCACTTTGGCTGGTGGTGGGGAGGGGGAACGTGGGGCTGGACTAGATGGAGCTGGAGCTGGAGGAGGACTTCCAGGTTTCTTCTCTGGTTGGATCTGGACAGGGAGACAAAGAGATGGAGGAACAAAGTCAAAAGATGCTGGAGGTCATATTTCCCTGTAAACCCAATGGGTACTTCAGACTTACAACTTGTGGACACTGAACACTGAATAAACTATACTAAAATAGATCTATAGCTTTAAGGAGTTACGACCCTGATGTTGATGTTTGCTTATACACTCAAACAAGAAAGGAGTCTCTGGAGTAATGCCACAAGACTTACGAATACCACTTGAGAACCTTACTTTAAAGCACCATCATGTAAATTAAATGTGTGAAGAACCTTTGTGAAGTCTAAAGCATGCCTAGATAATGTGAAGGGTCTGTACCAATAAAGGGTTTTCCTAGAATAATACACTCGCACTTTCATCTAGAAACCATTTTAAGAGCCCTAAATTACAACATTAAACAACAGCAGCAAAACTGATTTGAAACCTGTTAGAAATTTAAAAGCTTTTGGGATGTAAAATCCTCAGAGGAACCAAGTGCCCCTTCTTCAGCCATTTTCAAAACCATGTATTCCACAATAAAAACAACATTCTTTTCTGGCTGCAGAAGACTTTTCCGACTGCAGACTGTTCAACCAGGTTAAAGAAACACATCTTCACCAAAGTGCAGGCCAGTCTGTAATCAGTGCCACTGCAGCATCAGCAACATGCACAAGACAAACGTTCCACACTTACTCCAGATTTGAGGATGTTTGACATTACTATTAGGAAAGCCTGGTATTAACATGGTACTCCTACATGTTGTGACTGTCATATGCCTTGCATAACATTAGAGCACAGCTGATCATTTGATATGGCAAGGTTACAGATTAGGCTTCATTGTATTGACCATTATTATTGTTTGACTGGTCACTCCATGGCCACGACTCATTTGGTCGCAATTGGTCAGCATGTTACAGCACAATAGAACACTTGTATGTTGCAGCATCTCCAATGTCAATAAACTAAAAGGAATCAATATTCTCTGCAACTCAATGTTTCCTGATCCAATGTAACGGAAGCACCAGAACGGTACAATTTTTGCTAAAATGTCCAGTTCTTAACACACTTGAGCCAAGAAAAAGAGGTAGCTGGTGGTACATTAGCGCTCAGACATAAAAAGATGCATCACCTGCTGGGCTGCAGGATAAAGCCTTTGTCTGTCCACTAAGGTTCTGTAAAGAACCATTGAAATTGTAATCGTCAGGCCAGGATAGGATCCACAAGTTCTCAGGGATGTTCCATAAAAAACTCCACATGAGGACACAAACCTACAGATGTCTGGCTGTATATCGGTGTAATGTATGACTGTATTAATGTACTGTACTAAGAATAATAGTATTTCAGAATCACTATAAGCTGGTATAGGTCTACACTCTTGAGGAACAACCTGAGCTGCTAACCTAATTAATTTAGGTTAGACAGCAAAACAAATCAACCACTGTTCTTCATCTCTAAGCCACTGGCAGTAACCAAGAGGGGGAGGTGCAGTGTGCTGTTTTGGTCTCAAAGCATGGCATGCATACAGTTTAATTTACACACTGGACACCGTGAGTTACTGACAGCCGATGTCTGTTCTCACCATGCGTTCTCTCAAAGGACCCTTGCAACACCCGTTGAAGGTTAAACGTCTGCTAGGTTAAATGCCAGAGGCAGGTGTGTTGCACAGATCACACTCTGTACAATGCAAGTGTTTATTCCCAGCCTGAAGCAAGAATCAGACATGTTACTCCACAGTCTTCCTCTAGTTCAGGCTCCCAGAAATCTCTCACAGAAAGCCCAGACTTGCTGCAGGGGAATAGGGCTGCAGTAATTAGTTGTAGTATGTAGTAAAAAGTGTAGTATGTAGTAAAACAAATCCATAACATGGATGTTTACGTAACACTTTACCAAAATTTTCACAAGGCTACATGACACACAATCCTTTCATGTTACCTAAATTTGCCATAATAGTTGAAATTAGCAACCAATTAGCAGCTGTTGTGGCACTTGTTGCAAAATTCCTTTATAAATGTTTAAGCACATTTATGTCAGTTGTCATGTAAGGAATAGCATTATGAGTATTGTCCAACAAAGTGTTACAAATTTTCATTGATGCATTGTTGTATTGTTCACCTAAATAAGTGCGCTTTAGAATGCTCATATTGAAGCCCTATCACCATATATGTGTATATTTATAAGAAGCAAAGGGGGCGATGAGGTTTCTGTTGTTTTGTCTGTGCTATTAAAGAAGAAGAAATAATAGTTACATCCGACTGATCGACTGTAAGTTAATCTGTTACAGATATATTTATTAGTTGTGGTGCTTAATTTGGTGCAAGTTCTGGCTGAACATACAGAGCAGTGTACTGTATGTATTGAACACAACAGCTGTAGCTGGGGGGCTTGCCCACCCCCCTCCTTTCTGCCCAAAGCTCCTGTACGCAACATTCTCTGTTCTCTGAACACTGTATTCCTGAAGCCCTTTGCCACCCACAACCCCCAGCAGCACTATTAATAAACATGTTGGTATCTGCCTGTGAATAGTTTGTCTTCCCTGGCATGTGCAAGCTAGCCGCAGCAGTCTTTTGCGGAACTGAACAAGGCCCCTGCCTACTGACCTGCGCCTGCTGGAAAGACTTGAGCCTCTTTTTGAATCGTGATGGCAGGACGAAGTCGCAGCCCCGGGCCAAAAAGGCCAGCTCCCCTCGCAGGTCAGGGTCTTCCCTGAGCGAGGCCTCCTTTATCATCATGGTTGCGGTGTCCAGAGAGATGAATCAAAAGTGAAATTGATAAGATTACTCCAAGTGTCCTTGGTGACTTCCGCTTACAAGTTTGCAGGTGACTCTATCTGGGCAGTGCCACCCTATCTCCAATTTTTCTCTTGGTTTATCTTCAAGTCTCCCTGTTGATTTTGTCCACTCCACACAGCACACACTTACACTCTCACATGCACACCACCTTTCAAAACTCTCACTCGCAGGGTCCTGTCCAGGGCTTCCCGGTTGTTAGGTCTTGGTGCATGGAGAGGGTCCTGGAAATACAGCTGCTAGCAGGGCATCTGGAGCTCAGGAGCATTGCAGCACCAATGCCAGGCCTTCAGGCTCCTACCTTCCTTTCACAAAACATAAAGGCACAACTCGCAAACTCAACTAGTCCACAGCCAGTGGCTTCCAGCTCTGCGAAACATGACCCTTGTGGGGGGTTTGCCTCCCAGACAAGTCCCAATCTCTGCCTGCCCTGTCCTGACAAGCAAAGAGCTGAGCACAGGGGTGGGATGGGTGGGGATTGAGGGGGTCAGCTGTGTCAGATGTCCGTTCGTGCCTGAGTGCGTGGATCAGCAAAGATGCATTATGGGAAAGGAAGCCCCCGCCCTCTCTGGCCAGAGAGCTAAAGTTAGTCGGCAAGTGCAAATTGCTGTCGATCATGACTTTGTTTACGCACACAACGTGCAGAGAGAGAGAGGGCAGCAATAGCTTGGATACTGAGATCCAGCTTCAGCAAGTTCATGGGGTACACTTTGGGACAGGAGGAGGACAGAGGGTGCAAGCTTTTTTCTATCACTTCTGCACCCATGGAGCGCATGAATTCCAGGAGTGCACTACTCCCACTTGGACTCGCTTAGAGTTTCTTGTCCCTGAATCCGGGGTTCCCCTGTGCAGCGTATTTTGGCCATTTCCCTGCTATAACTCACTTGAACTAATCAGAGAGCTAACAACTCCTTTTGTTGAAGTGGGTGTGTGAGTGCAGACTTGGGAGTTGCTGGCCTCGAAAAAGAGACATCACACAAGGCACTCAACTGAATGCTTCAGGAACGGCGTGGTTCAGATCCACACACAGCATAACTTAGGGATGTCTTGGGATGGTGAGCACGAGGGGAAGAATGCCGTCCGGCTCTTGTGCAATTCTCCATTGGTGCCTACCAACATCTAATTATAATTCCCTGCAACGACAACCATGTGCATGTCAAACAATTCTGACTGGTCAGATCAACAGAAAGAAGTGTGACTTTCTGTGAAAGCAGAAATGAACTTGCTCGCTTCTCTGACTCAGCAGAGTCATGATCGTTTGTCATGAACTGTTCAAGATGAGATCTCTCTGAAGTGAAGTATCAATACTGGGCAGATTTCTGTAACAAATTTAGCCTAAAACAGCACACCATGTGCATTTCCCGTGGTAGGGTAGTAGGTTGAGCATGACTTTAATTTTTTTTACTATTACATGCTTATCTAAAGTGAAATCAGAATCAGAAAGCTGTCTCATTTTGGAGGCCAATATTGGTCGATTCTCAAATTTTAGTATCGGAAATTGTATTAGCACGGAAGTGATGATATCATGCCATCTCTAAATAACACTTTCCACATGTGTTTAACCCATACCTGTAGTTCAATCTACTTTTATCTACTTCTGTATATACACAAAAACATCTTGCACATCTACACTGACATCTTGTGCCTGCTCTCACGAATTGCCAGGCAAAAGGTTGTGTAAAACAGACATGCCTTTAATATCACAAAATGTTGAATCAAAGCCATGTAATAAGTGGAGAAGCCTGAGGAGCTTTTATGCAGACACAGTGTGGATAATACAGACAGAGGAACTTTAATGTTTTTGCATAACTGAGCACCCCCTCACCCAGGCCTGAAGCTCTTCTCCCCTTTCCTTTTAGTCTTATAAATAACTCCTGTGTACAGGAGGCCTCCTGACATTTCAGCTGCACATAGCTATCCCACAATCCCCCGCCCTGTCTCTGGCAGCTGTTAGACCAATATCAAACACATCAAGATTTCAGGGTGGCCTGGACTAAAGGCAGCTTTGACTGCTGCTAACACCATTAGCCAAATCAGTTCTGACTACTGGCCATAAGAGAGCATAGAAATTCAACCGTAAGCTCGCGCAATAAACATTCATGTGTCGACTGATCCAAATCCAAATCCACTAGTACAGTTCCACAGGGATGAACTTTGGTATCCATCTAAACTCCCTGTCTGCTAATAAACAGAGGAAGCTGACCTACAAGTACACAGCATGTATAAACAATGTCAGCACAATAAAATGTGTTAAGTCTACATAATCATTTATACTTCTTACATAAAAAATTCTCTTATTGTAAAACTAACCCCCAATGGGGAGACTGTACTTTAGCCTAGCTAGTTCAGTTTTTCATGTTACCCCTCATTAGTTTGTGCACCGTCATCCCATAATGCACCAGAGGATCTGAAGACAGAGGCCATGAATGGTCTCTTTTTCAAGGGAGAACGTAAATAACACTGCAAGCTTCACATTCTTATTTTAACCATACAAAGCCAGAATGGTGTTCAAATTGAAATGACATCTGTCGCTTAATCCGTTGATTAAGGTATTAATAGGCCAGAACTTCTACGCTGGCCCCACATCTTTATCCCAGTCCAAAATAGCAAGACACACCACTTCTCCCATTCCATACATCATCAGGAACATTCTAAGAAAGAAGAAACATGAATGTCTTTCGGGTCAGCGCTTCGGATCTGTCAAGAAACATTAAGTCTAGCCTCCAGCTCTGGAGGACAACAGCATTTTGACTTTCCTTGCTATGAACCATTTCAATTCCTCATCAGGTTCCTGTTGCACTGAACCAGGTGTGCTAGGAAAAGCACACATTTGGCATACAGGACTGGAACTGTTCTCCCTCTCCTAGGCCTCCCTCTCTAGCTGTCTCCTGAATGCAACAAGGATCTGACCCTGCCATCAGACTGGTCAAAGTCAGCACAGCATGTGAGTTATTACAGGAAGATCAAGCACGCATTGTATGAGGAAGAGCACAATCCTGGGGCTGGAGTATTTTTAGGTAACTGGATCTCCTGTTGCTTGAAAAGCCACGGCTGAGAGCCAAGCAGCCCCAGAGCCAGCTAGGCTTTCGTGACCCTCACCGATGAACAATATTGCCCCTGTGAAGAGTCACCTTGGCTGGGTGAATTTTTTGGAACCAGCAGTACTTCTGTTGGTCCTAAGTTCACGGCCGAAACCATTGCTCTCATTTCTCGCATGACTGACCCACAGTCTGAACCAGATGGGGGGACGACCCCTATAAAAGTCTCCTGGGGCCTTCAACTAGTTCTGGAGAGATCAGTAGGAGCATTGTCCAAAGAAGTGTTGAAAGGAAGTCTTTTTGTCCTCTTCAACATACGACTAAAATGTAAACATAAAATAATTAAAATACACAAATTTAAACTTGTCATGGTTCTTACAAAACCAACAAAACTTCCAGCAGGTACAGGATTGAGAGGGTTGGGGGTGTTTCAGAATCTATCACTTCATGTGTTTGATGATTTATCAAGCTAGAAAGCCAACACAAACATCGTTAGAATGACAGCACTGGCCCCGGACTACATCTACCTTCACTATCCTTGTTTGTCCCTGGTTTTGATTAGCCCTTTTAAATTAGCGAATTCATTAAATGAGTCAAACGTACAACCTTCCACGTATTTAATCAGCTGTGACAGTGGCTGCCATGGTACGATCATGCTGTTTTCAACAAAAATAGACAAAAGTACAGACAAGCAATATGTATTTAATTTACACGTTGGCCTTATCATCAGGAGATCCAATCCCAGTGATGCCAGATGTGATGGATCTCTCAGAATACCTGTGTTTTCTCTCGGCCGATAGGATTGCCCAGGACAATTTTTTTTTAGCTGACATAGCAGAATTAGCATTTAATGTTCTCATCCAAGCATGTTGAGCTGGCTTTTGACAGTTCAAGATGTTTTTGGGTTTCACATGTCTTGGAGCTTCACGTGTATGTGTTATCTGTATTGGCCTCATAGCTCCAGTATAAAACTAAGGAAGCAAACTTTAGACACTAAATAAGTTTGAAGTTTCTACATTTGGTGTTAAGTGTAAGGTTTAAGTATTGCAAATAAGGCCGAGCCACATAAAAAGGCAAATGTGAAGACACATTTAAAACTGTGGTATAAAGTTGCTCATTTCCACCACTTCAGGAGCTCTGAGACTAATTCAAGCCACGTTACAGTGTAAAGGCATCTGCCTCTCCAAGACACCTTTGACAACTAAAAGCCCTCCCAGTGCTGTGTTGTGTGTTATGAAATGGTCAGCAGGTGCGGGCGAAAGGTGTGGACAGGCAGAAGGACAGATGGGCAGATGAGGGTTGTCGCCGTTAGGTGTGAGTGCATTCGCTGAGAGCAGCAATATTGTCAGCAACAGGAAACCCAATGAGGAGGGGACAGTTAATACATGTTCTGGGACGTGCTGTAACAGCGTCATCTCTGGAGCTGTGGCTGCCGCAGAGAGCGTTCTCACATGGACACAAGCACCACTCCACATACAAACACCTGTCTCTGTCTTGTCTCGCAGTCTGCTGAGCCAAAGCCCGTCAGCCAGCTTGGAAATACTTCACCCAAAAATGTTAACGCAGGAGTGGCTGTGAGCCAGCATGGAGCTGTTAGCATGATTCATCTGCACAACTATCACTCATTGTTAGCAATGTTCCTGAAATCATTTATCATTTATACATCTTGTGCACAATTCGTACATCTTCTTCTTATTAAGTTCAGAGATGCTACCACTTTACTATCAACAACATTGCACAGAAACACTCCTGAGCAAGGTACCGTCCCCACACACTGCTCCCCGGGCGCTGTGTTCGTAGCTGCCCCCTGCTTCACTTGGTGAAT
>JBBPCW010000001.1:14051971-14068332 GCA_037974425.1 Phenacogrammus interruptus
GGGTTAAGGGTCTTGCTCAGGGACCCAGTGGTGGTGTGCTGAAGGTAGGATTTGAACCCATGACCTCTTGGTCCAGAAGCAAGTGTCCTACTCGCTGTGCTACCTCCACCCCAATGTTACATGTCTTTATTGCGGAAGACCATTAATTTGGAAATGGTTGAGGGGGACATATGCTTTTTCCATTTTATGTTTAGGAGGTGAGTTAAAATTAAACAAACAAGATTTAAAACAGACTGGATGGTGAAGTACTTTCAGACCATTCCACCCAAAGTTGATTCACGTAGTTCTTAGATCATTGCTGATTTATTTACGTATCATGAAGGCCCAAAAACACCCTCTGATTCTATGTGTGTCATACCATTTGGTCATGACAGACGCCAACAACCCCCACACCCAATTGTCCAATTGTGAGACATGTAAATGGGATACACTTGGGACATCTTGTGATTCATTTCCGGACACATGCATCACGATACAATTTTCCCAAGAACCAATATCCCTAAATTAATGATGGCTAAGGGAATACAACTTCTGCTTCCTTGTTTGATATTATGATACATATCATATAATAAATATGACACACATTTACAAAACATAACCCTAATAGTCACTGTTGTATCAAAGCCTATTATCTCCACAATGCTCTCTTTGGGGGTAGCTGTTGGTGTAAAAGGGTCTAATTCCATGTTGTTTTGTTTTGGACCATTTCCGGCCCATATCTTTTCCATTCAGGTTTTATTATAATGATCATATATTCTCTGGACCAATGTATCACCACACCCATCGAGTTTCAAAATCATACCCTTGAGATATCGTAATCCAGGTGAGCTCTGAATCTTTTAAAAAATCTAGATGACGGAAAGGTTCTGTCATTCACTTTTTTTTGGTTTATTTCCAGCCAGATGGGGCAAACTGAATGAGTAAAGGCTATTTATAACAGAGCGTGAGAGGGCATGCCTGGTTTAGCCTATGCTCTTCGTGTGGCAACAAACGATGCTCTGGCTTGGCTTGCATAACCCCTGGACATACACAAAATGAGCTTAGATCAAGTGAGGCGGTGGTGTAACGAAGGAAATTTTGTTTGCCTCCTTTGCTACTGCTTGCACCCAACAGGTCCAGGTGGCATTGTGCAACATCTGACAAGTGAATTCAAGACTAATCCAGACTTTAGCAAGACAACGTACATGTTGTGATTTGCTATTTCTTTTCATAAACTTTACAAAACATGCCATGAAACCAGATGCATATTTTCACGCCACCTCAACAGACATATTGTCCTCTCCAAAAGCTCACAGGACAATTTGATCACTCATGCTAAACATGGCATTAATAAAGAGACACCGAATTTTCCAAGAGTGAACAGGCATTTTCCTTTCTCATAATGATCAGAAGCATGCGGAGCAGAGCCCTGATATAACAACATGACTCAGACTGATACTGGAAGAGAAACAAGGTCCAGCTGTTAGCATTTATTATAGAACTCAAAATGTTAATACGTAATATTGACTAATAGCAAGAATATCTAAATGTTAATTGCTAATTTTGTCTCTTTTCTTGTTTTTATTCATTTATTTATTCATATTGAGTGTACATATGTGTTTAAGACCATCAAATTTAGTGCAGAATAACCACCGACAAAACCAAGTTAGACACCTTTACCTGAACTTCATATGGTTTATATAATTCCTTTAGACTCAACACACCTGATGCAGTGCACTGATTATCGAGCCTTCAGGCGCTAGCCGTTAATTCTAGGAATACTTGTCACCACGCAGTGCTGTGGGTTTCCATGGTAGAGTTAAGAAACACTGCTTGTGGCCTGATATGTTGTGTTTCTCTTCCTTTTATCATGTATTTCTGTTTGTTTGTTGTGGTTACCAAAAACATTTCACTTACACACGTATCTTAGACACACTATCATTTATTTTGTATAAATAATTACAACTGCTATAAAATAATTACACATTCACACGACATATTCACCAAAAATATCCCTCATAAATCTTTCTTATAGGTTCTCTTTTGCTGTTTTTGTGTATTAATATTGTGTGTGTGAATGTGATTATCTTATTAGGGGCAGAAATAATGATAAAAAATGCTATCATTATAATTATATTATAGATTCATTATATAGTATGGGTTTGTTTTTAGAATAATAATATTCATAGCTTCTAAATTACGTTATGTTGTTTTCTATAGTTATACAGTTCCAGTTAGTCTGTTTCCAGCAGCCTATATGACTTGTACTGTCCTACCACAAGTAGGTAAATTCTATAGGTAGCGTGGGAAACACTTGCCTCTCTCTCGGCCTCTTTCCTGTGTGTGTGTTATTTTTCTGTGTTTTTTTCTATGAGCTTCTATCTCTCTCTCTCTCTCTGGGGCCGGATTCAGTGGTGTGTTACTGTAAACGCGCTCCCTAGCTCCCGCTGGCGAAACTGAAACATTTCCCTGCCACCTAAAAGTACACACACACACTCGTCTTTATGAGAGGAGGCGCCTCGCCTTGCCCTGTGTGTGCGTGTTGGGCATCCGGGAAATGAACTGAAGGGGCGTGCCTACAACTTGAGATAAAAACCCCCATTGAGCGCGTTCAAATTCACGCAGCTTCACTCGCGTACTCAGCACGCGCAGTTCTCACAGAAACTTCTCTGGACCTCGAGAATTTCCTTCACTATGTCTGACACGTACGACGACATTCTTCGGGTGAGTTAACGCCTGGGCTCTCTTGTACTGGCTGGCTCGTTTTCCACCTACGTGGCACAGTTTGGTGCTCTTTTGTTGATGCTGATCTTTATGTTCTTCTTCTTTTCAGAACCTAGTCAACATTTCACTGAACGATTCCCTCCTCCATCAGCAGCATGCCAAGGTGATGCCCCCCCGGCGCCAGTCCCTGTTCTCGGCCAAGAGCGTGAGCTCCGAGCAGCTGAGCGAGGACTGGACCTTCGATATCTGGAGCGAGGGCACGACGAGTAAGCCCTTCAGGTCCGACCGCTCCCTGAGCCTAACGGAGAGCTATCTCTCCAACCCCGGCAGGCCCAGCAAAGCTCCGGAGCTGCCTCCTCCCCCCGGCTTCCCTCCCCTGGCACCCGCGCCCTCCAACCGCTACAAGACGGAGCTGTGCCGGAGCTTCCAGGAGCACGGAAGCTGCAAGTACGGCAACAAGTGCCAGTTTGCGCACGGAGAAGGAGAGCTCCGGGGCCTCTACAGGCACCCCAAGTACAAGACTGAGGCGTGCCGCACCTTCTACAACTTCGGATACTGCCCGTATGGCACGCGGTGCCACTTCATCCATGAGGAGAAGCTCCACCATACCCAAACGCACCACCAGCAGCACCCGCGCCTCCTCCGCCAGAGCGTCAGCTTTGCAGGCTTCCCAGGCTCTCGAAGCCTATCCCCTCCTGCTCCTTACGAGTCTGCCGGCTTCGCCCGGGCCCCCTCCGTGTCCCCCCCTCCTCCATCCATGGACATCCTGTCCCCAGTCTTTGGAGACGCCAATCGCGAGATGTTCGCCTTCCAGCCGAGCCGGAGAGGAGAGGTGGATCACCACGGGTCTCGGAAATCCTCCTGCTGCACTTGTGGCCACGGGAGCGCCCTCGGCAAGGAGAACCGCCTGAACATGCAGCGCTTCGCCTCGGACGAGTCCCTCTCGGACCGGGAGAGCTACAGCAGCGCGGGCAGCGCGAGCGGGTCAGAATCGCCCACCTTCGATGGAACGAACGGCAAGCGCCTCACCGTGTTCGCGCGCATGTCGGTTTCTGAGTGAAGACCCCCGCCCCCAAAACACGTGGACTTTTTTAGAAACACGGACCAATCTCTTAAGAGGCCTGCGATTCATAATACTGTTAATTGTTTCATCATAATTCCAGATGGTAGGAAAAACAATAACAACCCAGGCACCGTCAAGTCCATTGAATTGGCTGAATGAAGACTCTGGACTTTTCAGTAACATGGACCAATCAAGAGTCTCTTCAGAGGCCTACTATTCATAATATTGTTCGTTTTCTTTACAAATGGTAGGAAACAGTAATGACCCAGGCGCAGCCATGTCCACAAGGCTGAAGTGCAGCAGAACACTGTTTCTCAACGCTTTCTGTGGCAGCCTAAAGCTACACATTTTTCATATATTTTTATTTCTTTTTTCTTTTATTTTTTTTTTGTCTGTCGTGTCTTCCATTTGCTTGCTTGGCCATGGCATTTGTAAGGCAAAAAACAAGGCATTGACAAACACTGTAGTGACATACAGTGTAGGAACTAAGTGCTAAATAATGACGCAAGCAGAGCTTGTGTCCCTCTGTGTCCATTCCTGAACGGTCAGCTGCCATAACTGAAACTGATTAATGGGCTAGTCAACCAGCAATGTGACAAACTTGAAAAAACAAAAACAAAAAACATGCTGAATAGCTATATAAAAAAAGTACTCACTAAGAAATGCACTTTACACATCTGTACTGGGAGAAATGTAGCATTTAACCAAAGCATTATGATCTCATGTGCCTATATTGTCTTTGTATAAGGACAGCCGTTTGGGAGAAACTTGCTGTCCCCCTAGCACACGACAAATCTAAAAACGACATTTATGATTTGACTGTCGGACAAGACCTGTCAAATTGTACTCACGAAACCTCCTTTGGGTCCTTACTCGACTTGTCTTTCTTCAGGGACTGTAATGATACAGTATTTTCCACAGTGTAGATTGCTTTTGTTTGCATTGTTTTTTTGTAATTGTATAGACTTAACTAAAGTATTTATTAAGTATTTATTAAAGTAATAACAATGTATTTTGTACTTATTTATCAATCTATTTTTCAAGGTACAAGAAGTGTTGCCACAAAATGATGGATTTGTTCCTAATTAAACAAAATTATGAAATAAATGCAAATTACGTGGAAAGATAAGTTGGGCCTTTTCTTGTCTCCTGTTTTGCCATTCAGTACTGAACACTTTGTACAAAGCACATAACTCAGCACAGTAATACTAATAATACTGATTCCCAGCTGAATCTGCATCATAGGGTATATCTCAAGTACATACAAAAGTATAAATTATAAATGTAAACACTACTTGGAGAACTAGTCAAAAGTTTGGAAACACCTGATTGTATATAAGTTCCTCATTACATTCTTTTGAAAATATGCCCTCAAAAGATATTTCTTGTTTTGTCTGGTCAGCTTCATCTCATTTGTTAATAAACACACATTTTTGCATTTCAGGCTTCAACACATCCCAAAAAAGTTGAGACAGGTCTAATAATGACATAAAAGATTAAATAATGATGTGATTTCACACAATGGGTGTGATTATAATCATACAATCAAGGCTTTGAGCTGCAAAATGTCCAGTTTATCAAGAAATGTATGAAAAAATAATTGAAATGTTATTATTACTACAAGGAATTTGCATATTTGACCTTCTGTGGTGCATGATACCAACAAACATTTCAAGGAATCTGGAGGACTTTCAGTGAGAACAGGGCAAGTGATCCCAGAAACCCTTAGACAGCATCAAGAACCGTCATTCATCAATTGCTGATAGAACCACATGGGAAAAGGATTATGTTTGCAAAAAACTGACGAGCACTACAAAGCAGAGCTGCATTCACAAATGCCACTTAAAACTTTACTGTGCAAAAAGAAGCTTTTTGTTGACCATGTCCAGAACTGGCATCAACTTCTCTCTGCTCTGAGGCTTCTGGGATGGACCATCACACAGTGGAAACATGTATTGCGTTCACACAAATCTGTCTCGCAGATCTTTTTTGGAAGAAATGGACGCCGTGTGCTCTGCACCAAAGATGAATGTTATCAGAAACAAGAAACCCCATTCTGCACACATTACAGTGACCAGCCTGCAGTCCTGACCTGTCCCCAATAGGGAATGTGAAGAATTCTGAAATGAAAATATGACCATTGACCGCCCTGTACTGTTGCACAAGACATGTTGCACAAGAATGGGACAAAATAACATCTGAAATGATTTATTGCTTGATATCCTCAGTGCTAAAGTGTCGTGAGAAAGAAGGGAAACATAACAAAATGGTAAATGCTTAACCATACCCAGCTTTTTTGGAATGTGTTGCAGGCCTGAAGAGCAGAAGAGAATGTATATTAAAATGTATATTTTTTATGCTTTGGCTTGCATTTTCCATCCCCTCACAACTTGGGGCGGTAGTAATGGTACATGGTCTATTCTTTGCTTCCCCCACCCCAAGCACTACTGAAGACATTCCAACCTGCTTTCAGAAGCCAACAAGTACACAGTGTACGTAACAACTTCTTCAGTACAGTTCGAAAAGCCCCTCAGGTGGCTCTTTTGGAAGTTGCTTGAGAGAATGCTAAGCATGTTTAAAGCTGTGACAGAGTAAAAGAGGACTAGTGTGAAATAGTCTACTTTTGGCAAAATGTAAGAAACATTTGATTATAGATTCATACTTTATAGATTGATTATAGATTCACACAAAATAGCATTATTTCTTAAATAAGATTCTTTGGTCAGGAAGAAAAAACTAAAAGCAGGTTACTCCCAACTCAGCAGTCCATTCTGTAGAATTTGCCCATTATACCTTACCTGGAAACGTCTGTTGTGTAAACACAAGATTAAAGATTATGACAATATTTGGCACATGTGGCTGTATTTCATACAATAACATGTCATGTTCCTCTCTGCCTCCTTCTGATGAAAAACATACACACCTAGTCTCTGTACTGTATTATTTAGCAGTTTTTCTAGTTCTCTTTAATTTAAAAGTGTTTCACAAGACTTTTGAAGGGGTGCTGTGGTTAGTAGCTGATCCTTTCACTGCTATTAGGCTATACTGTTGCCATGAAGGGATGCGCTTGGTCTGCAACAGTGTTTTTGTAGGTGGTTCATTCATGTAGATGTTACTCTGACATGTAAGAACAAACGGATTCCCAGCAGAACATTGCCCAGAGCATCACACTCATCTTCTTCCCATAGTGCATCCTAGTGCCATCTTTTCTCACACACACCTGACTAATGTGAAGGAAAAGGTGATTCACATGACCCATCTTCTTCCATTGCTTCATTTTCCGGTTCTGATGCCCACATGCCCACTGTAGCTGCTTTCCGTGGTAGCTTTGTGTTGACTTTCTTAATCATATAAAATCTATATGTGTAATTATCTAAAAACCTTCTGACTTTGGATTTGATCAACTTCAAAAAATATATATTATGGCAACAAACAGGCTTAATTATTCTTAAGTTCATCTAACTTTGATGATTGCATTTGCATCAAATGAAGTTAAAATAGTAACTGAAAACTATTCACACTGATAAGGATTCAGTAAAGGAAAGGTTAAAAGTTAGCATCTATTACTGAGGAACTTTACAGAGGCTCGATTAATTCAAGAGTTTTTCTAACTACACATCTGACCTCAATAGTCCTGACCTCAACCCCATCCAACACCTTTGGGATGAACTGGAACAGAGACTGGGTGCCAGGCCTTCTCGTCCAACATCAGTGTCTGACCTCATAAATGCTCTACAGCATGAATGGGCACAAAATTCAGAATCAGAAAACTGTCTTATGTAATGCAAATACACCCAGAGGCAAAAACAATATAAAATTTGAAGTCTAAATCAAAAATCTGTAGAAAAAAATATGAAAACACTATACAATATGCACAAATGCAGTGTATAAATACTATATATAAGTAACTTACTGTTAAATCAAATCTGATGACACAGATGGTGGTTAGGAGTACGTTATTGCCCTTAGTAGAGATCAGTAGTATATCAGTAGTATAATAAGTAATAATATTAACATAGTAAGACTATTGCACATGAGATATTACACATTAAGTGATTCAGCATCCATTTAGAAAAACATCACATGACTTTGGAGATGGTAAGACAACTGCACGTAAGATATTGAACATAATGATAATGTTTCAACACCTGATAAGAACATTGCACAATATTGCTCCAAAATCTAGTGGAAAGCCTTCCAAGAAGAGTTTAAGCTGTCATAGCTGCAAATGGGGGACCAGCTCCATATTAAAGTCTTTGAATTTAAATGCAATGTCCCTGTTGCTGCTAGTTAGGCATCCCAATACTTTTGTCCAGTGTGGCTGACACTAGACTTATTTTATTTTAAGAGTGAAGGTCGACAAATACACCAGTAATACATCAAAAACATCACGGTTTCTGGCTGTGGTTTTCAGTCTGACTCCACACACACAGCATGTGTGTTTTCCTGGCTATAACACACCTGAATCAACTCAGCACCTTGCCATCAGGTTGCCATTACGCTGAGTCAGGTAATGTTGGAGGAAGAAAAACACAGTAAGTGTGTAGAGTCTTCTGACTCAAAATGCTTCACATGCTGATTCCATGACCGCTTGAGTGTCCATTATGTGTGCTGCATGCATCACCTGTTGCTTCTACACACTAATCCTATGTTTTTGTTGCTTCTGAATTTCCCTGTATTGGGTAACCGCTTTAATATAACTGGAGTTACATTAAACAACATGCCACGCATGAACAACAGCAGCATACTCTGAATGAGACAGCAGATTTGAAGTGCTTGTCACATGGCATGCTGTGGCTGGGAACGAGAAATGGAAGACCCAAACAAAACAATCCAGGTGTACTTTCTCAAATGTTATAACTTCAGGTTTTCCCACACATTGTGGCTTATGAGTGCAGTCTGTGCACATTAGGAACCCCTGTATGAAAAAGCATAAACGAAATGCCACAAATGTACATGTAAATCTAGTAATAATAGGATTCATTCAGCAAACCCAGAAAATAGCTCTAGTTTATTGTACGATACTCCACAGATATAATAGACTGCTTTAAGACAGTAAGAGGCAAAATCGATCAATACAGAAGTTTTGTAAAGTGAAGGAAACAATTGAGGTCATTATATGGACAAATATATTGGGACACACCTGTTTTTCAAGGTTTGGGCTAGGTCCCTTACTTTCTGGACCTCAGCCCCATCCAGCACCTTTGGGATGAACTGGAACAGAGATTGCAAGCCAGACTTTCTCCTCCAACTTCCATCAGCACCTGACCTCATAAATGCTCTACAGAATGAATGGACACAACTTTCCACATAAACTCTCCAAAATCTTGTGGAACTCTCATGCTAGAGCTGCGAAGGAGCACCAACTCCATATTAAAGCCTATGTATTTCAATGCAATGTCATTAACGTCCCTGTTGGTGGAATGGTCAGACGTCCCAATACTTTTGTCCATATGGTGTATGTTTTAAATATTTTCCAAATGTCTGCATGGTTAAATGGCTATCAAATTAACAAAGTCACCCAGAGTGGTTTAATGGGAAATGTGACATTCTACAGAAACCTACACTTCTAAAGAAACCTGTACTATATCACTTCAAAACACTCCTTGTGTCTTCAGAAAAAAAGCAGATCCAGGAACCTAGGGCAAAGCAACCGATGTTACTCTGTGACACACATATGGTGAAAAAAACAGAACGATTTGAAAAAGCAGGCTGAACATATTTTAACCAATCAGATTGTGGGGAAGAAATGCATGAACTTCAGTTCTTCCACACGCACAGGGCTTTAGAAGAACTTCTTTGGTGTCAGTAAAGAGTTAAAAAGACTTAGCAGCCCGTTTAGCCCTTCTTCTCTTATATGTCAGCACACACACACACACACACGCACTCACAAACACATACGCACGCACAGGATGTGTTACCATAACAACAGAGACGGTCCAGCTAAAGCAAATAACCAGCCAAAAGTGCATGCAGGATATATTCTGGACTGGTGGATGGAAGTTTTCGGCATGCCTGACACAGCAAACAGAAGCAGCTGTTTTATGGTTTCTTAAAGCGTGGCTCGAACGCTGTAATAACAGTGAGCAGGCCGTGATTACCTCACCGTATTTTGCATTTTGCCTCAGTATTCTGACAGCGACCACAAGGAGGGCTAGATAAATAAATAAAGGGTACTTCAGTGTGCTGGCCTTGAATAAATGTCCTTCTGCCTTCAGGGTGGAACAGTTTGAAACAGCAGCACAGCTGAACTTCAGCTGGCTTTGCAATCACTTCTGATAACGGACAAGTCATCGGAGAATTTATTTATTGTTCTAGTTGCTTTTGGGTCATGCTGTATGGTGCGCGAAAGGGTGGACATAGAAAATGCCCTTATTCTCAGCTCAAGCCTTTGACCTGGTGAGCATGGCATAATTGAGCAAGCATGAGGGCTTGTTTACAAAATAATTTATTCTCAGTGATCCCTTCTATTTGACTAAACACGTCACATTGTCAAGACGTCAGTGACCCAGTGGTATAGCCAAATTTTGCGTGGGCTGGGAAGGTGGCAGCTAGAAATCATTACGCCTCAGCAACATCTCTGTAGAGAGGGCGAGATGGTTGTCATGTCATCAAAAAACCCACTTTGTTGTAGCTAAAATTAGCTGACATCATACCACAGTGAGTACTGCCTACCAAACCCCACAGCTCTAGGAGCAGATGAACAGAGACTGGGGCTGAAGTTGAGGAAGTTGGCAGTTTTATTTCATTCAATTTTTTACATTTTCTTTTCCTTACCGAGGCCATCTTTACTAATTTGCCTGGCTGACTAGGTGATTAAAAGCCTATGCTAGGGAAAAACCGAGCTGCACAATTCACAACCTTTATAAACACTGCCATTTTCAGAACTGGTGATGGTCGAAGGAAGGCTTTTCTGTATAATTTAACAGTTCCAATCACCACTACTGTAAAGAAAGTGTCAATAACTCCCTGTGTCTGAATTACCAAAGACTTTGAAATTACAGTGTAATTCCCCTTTAAGGTTAAAAAGCAGAAGCTATTACTCCTGTCCATCCTGTATTGAAAGATTAACTTCATGTTGAATGTTTTCTGTGACACTGGAGGGCTGTTTTTTATGGTTTAGAGCAATGACCTATTGTGGGAATATTCATAGTGTCTGCAAATTAACACCAGTGTACAGACATAACTAAACAAAATTAGAAATTATCACTCAGGCAGCATCTTACTCTCCCAAAAGGCCTTTATCACACATTGCTCTGAGGCAGCTTTTTTCAAATACAGCCTTGAGATAAGTTAAGCTTCAGTGGTCTGTCATCTCTGGCCCCATAATAACTATTAATGTTTAACTGTCTAGAGCCTCTTGCGTTGCACTTTAACCCCACTCGTCTGTTCATAAACCTCCTTCTCAATACTCTAGAAAGCAAACAGCCTGACAGTGGTTTGATGCATATTTTAGAGTTGGCAGTGTGTTGCGATACTGTTATGAATAGCAAGGCTGAAAAAAACAGTAACTAGGCCTCGTATGCCAACACTAGTTAAGCTTCTGAATGTACTGCCTTATGACAAATGAAGTTTTGAGAGTGTCATCAAACCATATTCTAAACCGGTCAGTGTGTTCTATTACACACATCCAACAATATCTGAAAGTGTGAAGCTGTAGATCTTCTGTTTTCTTAGTAAAATTCACTAAACTTTACCCATATATCATATTATTAGGGTTCCTCAAAGATTCATGACTTAAAAAGATAGTTCTAGGGTTATTTGGCATAAAAGCTCTGAGATTCTTAAAATGTCCTACACACTTTCTCATCTCATTTTCAGTTTTAGGGTTTTTTTAAAGACTTATCCCCTGAAGGGTTCTTTAGAGAATGAAGAGTGATTATTTTATGGCATAGCTTATTTTTGAAGACTGTGCAGTTCAAACGAGTTCACAAGAAGCAAAAGGTCACAGGAAGTATAACAGCCCAGCTGAGTGAAAGTCCCAAGAAGGAACCACAGGCATTTTTCTCTGGTCCATATCACATTTTTAAGGTGTGCGGTTAAAGTATCCACCGAAGTGTAGTATCAAAGGTGGAAGTAGGTCTCATGCTTGAAGTAGCGTATTAAAGGGGAATTGCGCAAAAGTGGCCCGAGTGCAGACGTGCACAGCGTCATGGAAACGCATCTGCTTTCTGTTCTGCCTGTGCAAGGCGCTGTTAAAGCCTGTCAAATATCGCTGGCGGCCAAGAAAAATACAGGGTCAGGTCCTAGCCTGGAGAATTTGCGGAGAACACATACGGCCAAAAGTATGAGAAATGATGGAGAGCAGGCTTAAATCAGGGCCAGGCGCAGCCAAATCCATTGCATGTGTGGTAAAGTATTCTCAGTGTGGGTGAGAGGGGATGGTTTCCATCCCTAAATGTTTCAATCCTATTTCTGCTTCCTGTGAAACTACACCTATTTCAGGAAAACAAGGCAGTTAGAGTTAGGCTGCCTGAAAACCCCATGATTTAATGAAACGCATTCAGTCATCTAGAGTGGAGCAACTGTCTAAGTATTACCCCTTTCATTTGAGAGACTGGACCAGTAGTGCTGCATCCATCTGTGGGCCTGGAGTCCAAGAGACCACGATTAGCAATTAGCCCACCCATCACTCGAGTGCAATGCTAGCCAGCACAAGCATATGGTAGCTCCTGTAACAGAACTGGCGGTTAGTGTTCTCCTCCAAGCGTGTAATGCTGGCAGGAAAATATGAGGCAGGATCGGCTGGAAGCACAAGCTAGCCTTTACCCTCCCAGTGCTGGTGGTATTACGTGATAGGAGGAGTCATGGGTAACGTTGATGACTAAATTCAGCAGAAAATGAGGAAAAATAGTAATTATAATCCAGATGAAATAATAGCTCTCCAACACACCATGGACTAACATTCTGTGTTATTGTTGTGTAATTGTTGCTTATGGCTCAGCTTTGATTGGAGAATCATTTGGATCTATGATTTAAAGTGGAATGTGTACTTTGACTCTGAAGAATGATTTCTTGCTTATAGCATTAGGACATTTTCCTAGAATCATGGCATGCAAATTTACTGCTAGAAATAAATCTTTCATACTGGCAAAAATAAGGCTGTACTAAACATCCCTGCATTTCTAACTTTAGCTAAGGAATTACCCTCCCTTCACAGGCCCCCTTGGGCATTGTATTTCTAACTTTTACTCTGGTGACACTTAAAGTAAAAGTAAAAGTTTAAAGCTTAAGTAGGGGTTTTTCCCTCTTCTCTTCCAACGCCTGCCCTCTCCCTGCGTATTTACGTCACAGCCGAGCAGGCCTTCTCCTCCTCAAGCTGCTGAGACGAGTCCCGCTGGAGGAAGGAATGTACCAGAGTGTGTGCGAGGCTATAAAAGGAAATTACTTCCACTGCAGAAGCTTTGACGTCAGAGGCCAACTATTTCCCCCTTTTCCCAGCACTTCCCTCTGCTACACTGCACCAGAGGAAAACAGAGGCCCCTGTTGCTTCTTCTCTACCATACAAATACACTATTTAGTTCAACAATGCAACAGTGCACCTTTTGTCATTGTGTCTGGAGAAAGTTAGTCCATCATGTTTATACAGGATGCATATATTAGGCTGTGAACTATCACAGGTTCTTTAGGGGTGGAAATTAATTCCACATAGAAGAGATTAAAGGATGACATGTTAAACTACACTTACACTTTATTAGTCACACCTACCCTGTGTCCTGTAGGTGAGCAAGTACAGACCATTATCCTCTCTTTCCAAACATAATTTGTACGAGTCATCTTGAGCCCTATTCAGTGTTTGACCACAGGATCCCTGTTGGATATTTTTGCTTGACTATTCTTATCTCAGCAGTGACACTGTGGTATTTTAAAAAACCTATACCTAATACGCACAGCTGGTGGCCTAGGGAGTTGCCCCTGCCATCAGAAGGTCATAGGTTTGAACCCCAGGACTGCTAGTGGTTCCCTTGAGCAAGGTACTGTCCCCACACACTGCCCCCGGGTGCTGTGTTCCCAGCTGCCCACTGCTTCGCTTGGTGAATGGGTTAAATGCAGAAAAGTTTTCCGTGCTGTTCACACTGTGTGCTGTGTTGTGTTTACATATAACAAATAGACATTTTACACACATACCAGTACAACACACACCACCATGCCAGTACCATGCTGATGACTCTGCTATGCTAAGAATGTTCCTCTATTCAAATAATATTGGGTGGTCTTATGGTGGCCCCTTGCTATTGACGGACAGTGAGTGGCTGATAAACTGTGCACAGATGAACTACATTAAATAATAGCACATACTAAGTGCAGCTACATTAGGAGTGTCCTAGCTTATCCACAAACCACACACCAGCTCTTTGCAGGTACGATCAGAAACCCTGATACTGGTGCTTTTTGTATGCATATAAATAGCAGACAACCGTTTCCTACAGGGTCAGTATACATTATCAAACGAATGGTGATTGGAGGGACAAGGTTACTGACAACTATATTAAACATTTACACTGCCACTGCCTACATGCTATGAGGTACTGCTGCTATTTACTTCCTCGTAAGCTCAGTGCCAAGATAAGTGTCTGCCCTCAGCCCGCATAGTTTTGCCTGGCTTATATGCTTTCTTTGCCCTCTGAGAAAGAATAGATGCACCCATTATCCATGTTGTGCTGTATTAAATGCAAGAAGCCCCACACGTCCTGCCCCTATGTGCTCCGTATTGTCGCTGCTTGCAAATCAGTATGCTTTTGGCATTCTAAAAGGTCACAGTATCACATACACAGTCCTTGACATTCCAATCATGAAATTGTTTTGTCTTTAGAGTATTAATATAAGTATAAATATGGTGAACGGCAGCCACTTTTCCTATCAAGTCTCAAACAGGCCTTAAGTGCTTTAGAAGTAACAGACTGCCCAAGATTGGATGCGTGTAGCCTGGTCACGGTGTGTCAACATGGGTGTCACAATCAAGGTAGAAACTGATAATAATGTTGTCAAGTTGTGAAAGCAACCACTCGATACTACAGACATGATTAAGGATTATAAAGGTTATGAGGTGAAGCATTTTTTAGATAAAACATTAGTTGGCACGGATTTTGTGCAATGACTGGGGAGCTGCTTTTTTTTCATATATAGGCTTGGTTGCGTCAAGAATATGCCTCTATAAGGGCACACGGAGATAAAGGATCCTTAGAAAAGATAGAAAAACTGTATTTCTTTAACTAGACTTTGGTTTGCTTATCAATGTTATCTTACACTGCATATAATAAAAAACCTTTACAGTTATGTATTAAAAGAAACACACTTCATAAAGAAACCATAAGCAGTTTTAGGACTTGACCTGTCTGGAAAAGGGCATAAATAATTACAGTTGCATAACGTAAGTTACTTGCATCACTGGCTCACCAAGTCTCCAATACTATAATTAGTCACCAACAAATCCCTACCAGTAAATTATTCAGAAGGCTTCCTCGAAGAAAGCTGTCAAACCACAGACATAATCACCTGGAGTTCCAAAACATTACTGGAACAGGATCTGTGGTCAAATGAGATATAACACAACACAAGTGAGGCTGGCATTACTGTACCCAAGCCCCATGGTGAAGTATGGTGGTGGATATTTTCAGTGTATTTTTTTTAAGGTCCTGGGAATCATATTAGAATTCATGGCAACATGGACTTTTTCAAATACATTTATATAGTTCAAATACAAATAATATAGTTAAAATAGTTTAATTATTTCCATGTCAGACAATTAATAGTTTGATGCAGACTTGACCATATTGAAAGTTGGGTTCAGGCTATTCAATCCATTACTTCCAGTTCTAATTAAACTACAAGGATGTCACTATACTGTAGATGTGTAGGAGTAATGAGCCATCTAATGCTTGTTACTGTGAAATTAATCTACTAGTAGTTCAGTCTAGTATTAACTATGGCATACTTCTGGCATAACAGCTTCATGTTACAAAAAACATCTCTGAGAAAGTAGTTCTCCAAAACAAAATACACAATATCCCCTAGTTATTGTTGTTGAAATCAGTACTGTAGTGCGAGACCACTTTTTTCTACTTTTCTCACTTGGGAATACACAAAAAATCAAATATGGCTGTTTGGAGCAGAGGTGATTTAAATTTCCCTCACTCTCACATCCGCTGAGAAAAGTCTCTGGAGCTACAAACAATTGAACATGCAAACATGATCTTGTGGCCTTTAATGGCTGCAGAACTCCCCGCAATGCATAGAGCAGGGGTTCCACTCAATTCTCTATGCATTGCAGGGAGTTCTGCAGCCGTGAAAGGTCATGAGATCATAAGAAAGAATCTGTGTCATTTTTGGAGCGAGCCAGTGTGGGCATCTCTGAAGTAATGTAATAGAATTGCCATTTAGTGTTCTCCTCCAAGCACACTGCACTGACCATGGGCAATGGATTAGCAGCAGTTTGAATAGATTCATGTCTTAGATGACACATGTTGTAAATCTTACCCTCTCAAGAAAAATAAAGTAAATAAGTATATATATATATGTATATATATACATACACACACACACACACACACACACACACACACACACACACACACACACACACACACACACACAC
>JBBPCW010000001.1:14068432-14083157 GCA_037974425.1 Phenacogrammus interruptus
GCTGTGAGTACCTACAAGTTAGCCCAGCGACCCTCAAGCTTTTTTGCACGAGTTTCATGTAAAACAATATTTTCCTGGACTGGTATAGATACAACTAAAAACACTGTGTTTGTTTTTTATTCATCATATCACATGACTTTTTTTTTCCAAAATAAAAGACCTTTCATACTATGATAAACAATTCTGTCTTTCTGTGTGGCCCAGTACCAAATGACTCATTGGACCGATACCGGTTTGCAGCCCGGTGGTTGGGGACCTCTGAGTTAGCCCATGTGATCTTGTTCACACAGGAAACTCAAATAGCTGGTTCAAGCCTGATCTGTGAGCTGATTAACATGTGGCTCAACAGGTGAGGTCAAATTAAGGAATGGAGGCTTTGTTCAGCCATTTAGACTGTCCTGGTTTAAATCACACTCTCTTTTAAATGAAAACTAATCACCAAAATCACTGCATTCATTTTTAACCATTAAACCACATCTACCCAGCACCCATTGTGTGTCTAATCCAGTGGCATCAGAAATCTCAAAATAAAGACTCACAATTTCTCTACTGAGTTCTATCTGTCTTTCTATAGGGGGTTTCTTTTAGAGGCCATGCACTAAAAGGTTGCTTCGGGAACTGAATTTCTTTCATTTGTGGAATCACGCGAAAGACCTTTTCTGACACGCCTATTTAAAAATGTAGTAGGGCTGGGCGATTTGGCCTAAAATCTCGATTAATTAAACATTGTAACTCGATTACGATTAATGAACGATTATTTTATTTGTTTTTTGTTTTTTTGCCCTCATAGTTCACTGACAAGTTTTGTACAGTAAATATGCTCACATATTACAAGTGAGAGATTTTTGAATGAAGGGTGCATTACTTGATTTTAAATGTAGTAACTAATTCAGAGTAGTTCCTCAGTGGCAGTGATGAATTTGTATTCACAATTATAACACTTTTGCTAATCATTAATATTTTGTTACAAATGTGCCCTGTGGTGGGCTGGCGCCCAACCCAGGGTGAGTCCCTGCCGTGTGCCCAGTGGCCTTGGGATAGGCTCTGTGTACCCACAACCCTAATGAGGAATAAGCGGTAACAGAAATGGAGTGAGTACTTTGAGATGACAGAAAGTGTCCTGCTTTGTGATTGGTCGCGCCTTAGAAATTTGACGTTTATCTTTTTATTTCAGACCATAATCTAAAATAAATAAGCAGATCTTCCAAACGTCACTTTCTATGCTCTTAGTTGCAGAAGGTATTAAGGAGTTCCACTGAAGTTCAAGCTTTTACTGAAGTCGCTCTGTCTCAGAAGTAATGACACCTTTTACTTAAGTTTGAGTTTCGACTGCTCTACCCTTTGCTGAGCAGTAAGACTGAAGATTAATGGCTAACAAATAAAAGGGGATAAACTGTACCGTTACGGTTGATCTTTTGCTGAACTTCAATAAGAGGCCACTGCGCTCAGATTGTGAAAGCCTTGTTTTTTCCCCTCGGCACGCATGAAATAATGTTGTGCAATTCAATCGTGTACTTTTATGAACGCTCCAGGCATCGGGACAAATCCACACATGCAGTCAGAAGAGGGCCCTGAAAAACAGGGCTGAGTGGAAGAGTGGAACCGCCATCTGCCCGACACGCCCTCTTTCCTAAGGGGGGGAGTGGGGTGGGGGGTTGTTGGTTCTGAGGCACATGTGGGAAATGGAGGTGCTGTGTGAGAATCACAAAGACGACCATTCAGCTCTGAGAGGATTTGAAACCAGTTGCAGCCTAGCTCACCCAAACCGCCCCCCACCCAAACGCCTGCCTCCAACTTCCTGTTCTCTCCATCTGTAGGCTCACTTCCTCTCAGCCTGCGCCACCACCCCAAAACCTCTCGCCATCTGACAGACTCAGAACAGCTCTCGGCTCAGCACTCGCCTTGTATGTTCTAAACTCCAGTGTGTGTTCGCTTGTCATATATTATGAATATATACATAATATATGTTTATGGACAGGGTTTAATTCAGAGCCTCATTAAACGTTCACTCAAAGTAAAGCTGGTGTTTTAAAATAGAAAAAAAAACTATAAATTAAACTTTTTTTTAAGACAGAAATGTTCTAGCTATTCTGGCATGTATGTTATTGTCACTCCTTCATGACGTTACAGGAGAAGGAGAAATGTTCTTAACTTCTAATGTAAATGAATGTAACGAGATTTCATCCCAAGTACAGCCTATTGGCACCCTTGGCAGCAAAAAAAAAAAAATGTCACGGAAAGAAACGTCTTTGTGGTTTACCGGTTCAATCTCACGCTGAAAATATGAGAGAACGTTTATTTCAAGTTCAGTTTTTCCTAACAAAACCACATCTGTCTGTCTTAGATACTTTGTGCAACATCCATTTGCCAACAAAACAGCAATTAGTCTCTTATAAGGCTTGAGGAAAATGAAGGGCAATTCTCTTGTGTGCTGGGTCTTTTAGGAGCCTCCCCAGCTCTGCCCAGAGGTTTTTTTTATAACGTTTAGGTCAGGAGACAGGAATGACCGTGTCAAAAGCTTGCACCATTTTTGTATGGATTTGAACATGTGTTTTGGATCATTGTCCTGCTGGAAGATCCAACCACGACCCAGTTTTAGTTTTCTGGCACACATGATAACATTTTTTTGGGCTTAGACTAAATATTTATCTATTTTCCCCAGTGACCTGTTTATTGATCACAGTTCATGTGTAAGAGAGCAAGAGAGGGTGTGTTGAGGGGGGGGCGCAGACGATTTGGACTTTTTAGAAATTTCTATGTCTACCATTCATTCTAAGCACCAAGAGGGGAGGAGATGTACAGACTGGCTCGTAAAGTACACAGAGAGACGTCATGAGGAGGCATTGCGCAGTCGAGCCGGCCTAATAGACCAAACAGACCAAACTCCATGGAAACACCCCTCTTCATTCCAACGGAATCGGCTAAATCAGCACTATTTTCTAGGAACTATTTAACGGCCCTTTTTTTTAAGAATAAGTCTCCATCGTTTCTTTCCTTTAGTAACGGACCTGGAGATTTTGGAGGGCAGCTATAAAGATTGAATGAATTGTGTCTCCTGCTTTATCTAATTATTCTTGAGACTCGAGGCAGAAGACGCAAAGCTTTTGAACCCCTTGAACCCAAGACGTATCATCAAGTTATTTATTGAAAGACTTATTCAGCAACTACTGTGTTCAGTATCTCCAGTGGGTTATGTAGTTATGGGAATATGGTACAAGAGTGTGGTCAACCATATGGGGCCTTAAAGAAGGCCAATCTGTTGTGATGACACAACAGTCCATTGCCAGTTATCTATGGTCACTCTGACCTCCCAGCACACCCATGTTTCCCTTAATTACGGGAACATGTTTCAACATACATGTACGTGCTTGGAAGCAACCCTTGCTGTAGCTCCCAACTCCATGCAAGAAGGAAATGAATAAGCATGAGCAGTGTCTACAGTAATGACCTCTAGCCATATGAGTAGTATGACAGCATGAGGAGTAAAGTGTACAACCCGAAGGATGACCTTTTACAAAACTCAGCTTTAACGTCTACCACGAATGACATAAAAAACCATTTGGAATTCTATCTGAGAAACAAAAGGGCAACGCTCATGTGAGCATTCGTGTGTCAGTGTAGATGTGTATGTGTTAGACAGGCTAGGCTTCCTCTTTCATGGGCTATTGGCATGTACGCGCTTACGGGAGGAAATGAAGCAAGCGGGAAAGGAAGTGAAACTGGTCAGTCGCATGTTCACAGCTGCTATTCTGGCCAGACAGGCACTAATGTGAGAATTTTTACTGAGGCAGAGATGGATTGCTGACGTTTGTCGCATGACCACAAAGCAACGTCCCTTTAAACTCTATGAAAGACCATGTCTGAATACAAATCTCACTTGATGTTGGCACTACAGCACATATGGCACTACAGCAGTTAGTCACGGAACCCATGTTTCATTATGCAACCCAGTCATAAGTCATTTAAAGTCACTGCAGTGTCTGTGAAAAGTCTGAATCCACTTGCTAGAAACTTCTTGTGTAATATCTCAAAACATCAAACAGCACAAAGTAGAGAATCAAGCATAAGAGACTGAGTTTCCTTACTTAGATTAAGGCAGAGCCTAGAAAAAGTTTTCTCCACTGACACCAACATTTAAACCAAGGTCTGGTTTAATCCATGCCTGGGAAACCAACACCAAGAGTATAAAAAAAAAGTTAAAGCAAGCTGCAACTGCTTCTAAATCTTCTTCCGAAAGTTCCCCTTTGCTTTATACTAGCTAAAAAAAACAAGAGGTAAACAACTGGTAACTGGTAAACAAGCACCAGTGCGTATTCCCAGATTCATTACTCAGTTTAAATCACCAACAATCATGGAAAGTTCCCTTCTCTTCCCTTTTTTTGTCAGCTTACTAGCATTCCAGTACTAGTCTGGCTCAATATGTGTTTCCTCCTTTACATTAAGAAAAAAGTTACAATTTACAAAATATCTCACAAAAACAGGATATTTTAGCTGGGTCCTACCTCTGGTTTCCGAAGGTCATTGGCTTTTGGTCTTTTGCTCATGATCCTACTGCCCTCTAGTGGTAAATCCACGGCACTGCCTCTTACCAGAGCATTCCTCTAATTAGAAAAAGAAGCAAGACCACACAGTCATTAGAGCTCATAGTGGGATTTATGGAATCCTAAGAGAGTTGATGAGGTTTTTAAAATATTTTATGGGAATCAGAAAAATGTACTTAAATGTACACAATGAACTTAAAATGTGCCTAACCCGACCTTAACTTACCCCAGAAAACACATCAAACACCTTAATTTGAATTAAGCAGCACTTCACTTGTGAACAGACTCCTTAACTTTACCTTGAAATTAAATTTAAGGCATTAATTCAGGTTTTATTATTTAAAGAGGAAATTTACAAAAAGAATTAAGAGGAAAAGTCAGTAGTTTTACACCTTAATCAGTCCGCTTCCCCTCAAATTTTCCTTCATTTCCTGTATGGAATATTAAGGTTAAATTAAAGGTAATTTTAAGGGGTAAAATTGAAGGAGTTTCATAATGGCTCTTACATATTCCAAAATATTACATATTTTACAGAACCTATATACTTTTTCTTGGTGTGTCTTCTATTTATTCCTTGGATCACTCATTTTGGTACAGTACCAAAGTTCAAGGTCCTCATGTTGGCCTCCATTCCCCAACTCCCTCTCTGAGGGATTCCATTGTATGTGAGAGGCAGGAGAGCATATGTTTGACCCACAGTGCCGGTGAATGTGGCCATCTGCTCAGGATTCCACATGATCCGGGCCCTGTGTGAGAATGTCCCTGCCTTTGTACAAACTCACTAGGCGATGTGGGAGAATCTTCCTTGCACACAATGGAGAACAGTAAGGCACTTTAACCCTTTCCATGGCCCCATTTCTCAAAGGACAAGTCCAATAGGATTCTCATACAAAAAAACACTAAATGACAATACACTCTCTCTCCGTGTCCGCTGTGTATTTGTAACACTGGGCTTGTAAATAGTTATACACATTTTTAAATTTATTGGATTTAGAGATTTAAAAAAATGTTCATATTTGCAAATATACACTACATGGACAAAAGTATTGGGCCACATGACCATTACACCAATTGTGACTTAACGACACTGCTTTCAAATACATAGACTTCAGTATGGCGTTGCCCCCAACCTTTGCATCTATAAGAGGTTCCACTCCTCTTAAATGTTGGAGTGTTTCTGTGGAACATTGGACAAGAATGCCTCACTCAATCTCAGTTCCAGTTCATCCCAAAGGTGTTTGTTGGGGGTGAGGTCAGGGCCCTGTGTCCTAATGCTTTTGTCCACATAGTGTATAATGTAAATCTGTCAATTAGAGGAACATGTACATCAGTTGCAATTAGCAAAACTGTGATCATTAGACAGCTGGGTCAGAGCAGAAAAGTGCTGGCTGGTACCCAGCAAAAGTGGTCAATGGAAAAACCAGTGCACCAGCAACAGGATTGTGGTCACAAGTTTGTTGAAGCATATGGGTAGGAAAGGCTAGCCCTCTGGTCTGATCAGTTAAAACGTTACTGTAGCACAATTTGCAGAAAAAGTTAATGCTGGCTATAATATGTCAGAAGTTTGTTTCCCATGTAGATCAGTCAGAATGCCCATGCTGATCCTTGACCACCTTCAAAAATCATCTACAACTGGAGCATCCGAACTGGGCCATTATTTGAGATTCAGGAAACTCCAATAGTCTTTCACCTCTCAGTAGAGAAATATGTAAATGCCCTGCAGTTAGGCCATGCATCAGCAAACACTTAATGCAGTGAAGAGAGGTGGGAGGGAAAGCAAACTTCAATGAAACAAAAGCTCCATCATTTCCATACCAGATTAGATCAGCCAACCCTGCAACCCTCCCCCCACCTTGCTTAAGAATAACAAAAGGCGTCCACTGTCGACCTCACAGAAGGGCGTCATGCAGCCTCCGAGCCATACCAACAGTGGGTTATGTCCATGAATCAACGAATCATGAATCAGACTCAGAGATGCAACAATACACCAAAACTGACAATGCAACAATTCAATTATAGCGCAAAGCTCAAATATTTTAAATTTTACAGCCCATCCCCTAGTTTTAAGTTAAGAAAGCAAATGTGCATACTGAAGTGATTTACAACAAGGAACAGACTTTATTTTACAGCAGAGCAAAAGCTATCGGTCTCAATAAGGCACAAATCTCTAGACTGTTTTTTAAAAAAAAAAAGGTTTATTTTCAGTACAAAAAATTGTAGAAGAAAAAAAAATCAATATATTAAACTTAATACAAAAACATTATGAAACTTGTTTTCTATAAATACAATAAAATAAATAAAAAAGTCACATTGCTAGATTCTCCAACACTATCATGTAACACAGAAGCCTTGAAGGGCATCAGAACCATCTAGGCTATAAAATGATCATTTGGGGGGGCAGGCGCAAACAAGCCTAATAATGTTACGAGACAAGATCTAAGAGGCCAAGAAAATCTATAGAATACCCAAATATCTAGATGGAAATTGCTGGAAGCCAGCTAATGAATGATCACCAAGCCTGGAAACAAACCAAACAAACATGAAATGAGAGAACAACTTTTAGGTCCAATAATATTCTGTTGCTTAACAGTACTTGGAACTTTTGTGAACATTTAATTTCCTCAACCCAGCAGCCTGTAGAAGAAACCTCTCTGAAACTGGCTGTGCTCGGACTTTAAGAGATTGATCCCGGTCTCGATACATAAGATGTTGACGTCATAGAACAAGGTGTGAAAGCTCTGTATTGGTCATAACTTCTTTGGTTTCTTTTTTATATAATTCTTTTGAAAGATGACTGCTTAAATACTGTACCACTCCAAAAATCTACATAAGCTTCTTTTTTTTTTTCACCCACCAAAAACCCAGGCTGGGCCCAACTAGCCAAATCACTCCTCCTTCATAAGTCACTTAGAGTAATATCACACGGATCTGTTTGCCTAAAAGCATAACCAAAACAATTCCTCTTTGCTTCATAGTTAATACTTTCAATCTTTGCAGCCGATTGTTTTAGAAAGAGCTTTCACTGGGAAGTTAGCCACAAATGTCAAGTATTTGCCCATATATTATACAACAGTATACAGTTCAGTCCTCATGAGGGTACTTGGAACCTAGAGGAAGAAGCTAGCGCTGCTGCCGCTGCCCTCGCTGCAGAAGCCGTCATCAGGCACCGAGAGCTGGCTGAAGATGGGAAGCCTCTTGCCCGCGCCTTCAAAAGCGGAAGAGGACTCCGAGCCACTCAGGCTGCTGGCTGAACTGCTGCAACCACCTTCATGGTCAGAAAGCGAGGTGAGGGACAGGCTCCTGGAGCCCAGGGAGACCCCACTGGTCAAACTCTGCCTGGGACACCCCTCTGGCTGACTGGGTGCCATCTGAGAGGGTGATAAGGTGGGGGTCAGTTCTCCTTGGGAGCACCCAGAGTCAGGTGAAGGCAAAAACTGAGGCATGGACTCCCAAGCTTGCTCTATGCTAGAACTCGGGCTCAACTCCGGGAAGGCTAGGTTCAGAAGGTCAGAAATTGTGGTTGATGCTGGGGGCGAATCCAAGGATGCTGAAGGCACACGGAGAAACGAGGACTGCGCAAGTGGAGGCTCCAAGGGCCGGAAGGTAGATGGAAAGCCAGGGCAGCTGAAGCTCTGTTTAAGAGGGGGTGGTCGTTGGGCACCCAGGACTGAAGCCCGAGGCCGGGCGTGCACATCGTCATCCTCATTGTTGTGCACAAAGTGGCAACGGATGCCGTAAGGGCAGAAGCCGATGGAGTGGAAGGTGCGGCACGGCTCGGTTTTATATTTGGGATGTCGACTGATGCCCCGCAGCTCTTCTGGGCCATGGGCGAACTGGCACTTGCTGCCATACTTGCACACACCCCTTTCAGTGAAGGTGCGACACAGTTCAGTCTTGTATCGGGAAGAGGTGCAGGCAGCAGCAGAAAGTGATGCCGTGGAGGAGGGGAGGGACAGTGTGCTCGGTGTAGCCTTTTCAAGACAGAGCTCAGGGGATGCCCAACCTAGCCCTCCTGTGTCTCCTTCCACCATGCTGATGGCCCGCTCAGACCAGAAACCAATCTTGTTCCATCTGGACGGCAGCGTTGTTTCTTTGTGCTGTGCCCAGTTATGGGACATTGCCGACCTAGACTCTGTCCCAGATGATGAAAAGCAGGGGGATACATGCTTTTTGTACCCAGCTGCCGGAGCACAGAACGCAGAGGACTTTGGTTGCTCCCTCATATCGAGACCCAAAAGTTGCTGCATGCAAGCAGAAAAAAAAAAGACAGTTAGATCGAGAACATGAATCTGACAGATGAGTTTTATAAAGACTGAAACCACTAAAGGGGATTCCTTCACGTTGTGCATAAATTAAAGTCAGGAAGGAGTGTGTTATTGAAAGTGGTCTATTGGAAAAAGGCTATTCTTTGGGGACTGGGAGTCCTAATTTTCTGGGGTGGTAATACCCAACAAGTGTCAAAGCAAAGCCATAAAAAGCCAATTATAAACAGAGCATGATGCTAAAATATGGTTGGAATTATCTTTAATTCCAGCACTAACAAGCAATATGTTAAAACCATTGTACTACAGTTTGGAAGAGTGGACCATCGGTTCCCACGAACCACAGCACATTTTCTCATCGATTTCTGACCATTTCTCACAAACAGTCTTTACTATTTAATATGACTACATACACTACCCACACTTGTGAATGGATGTGGAACGAACCGTATACATTTAGTTCCCTTCAACTAATACCGTTGAGTCCAAGTTGTTTACTTTCAAACCGTGGCAGGCGATCAAATATTGACACTCTTTTCGTAGCAAACGACGCGCAAACGACCCAAATCTTCCGCTTTTCACATGTTCGGCTATTCCTCACAACTTGAGAAACCGCTAGAGATCTTTGCTGGTCAGTTTACAACTTTTTATACCCCAAACAGAGCCATGATATTACTCTGAAAAGTTCGTGGCCCACAGCGCACCGAGTTGCGACCTGTAGCCAGAGCAGCGCTGCTGGCTGTACTGAAATTAGCCTACTTGCTAGCGAGGATGTTTGGTCCCAATTTTTGGAGCCTTCAGAAGTTACACGACACCAAAAACATAACATTTGTACAATAAATACGTGTGCTACACAGTTAAGATAATCCGTATAATTATATATTTGTTTTAGCTAAAATCGTTTGCGAAGAGCGTACGAGTTACAGCGCTGAAATCAACAACTGTTTGGTTGTTTTTGTTTTCTCTACCTTGCATAAAGCGTCGTCAACTTCCATGAACTGGTTAAAAGCGTACGACGGCATGCTGAACCGCACCAGAATACGACGCCTTCGCCAGCTCAGAGCTCAGTGGGCTTCTTCCAAAACTTCCCTCCTGAACTGGAAAAGTTGCTGGCTGAGCCACGTGTGGTTTTTTGAAGCGGCCATACAGTCACACCCCCACCCACTCTTCGCATCCACGCCCACCGGTCATGACGTCCCACAATCTCTAGAGCATGCCGGAGTGTGCTATGCTGTACAAAAGTATTGGGACAACTCTTAATTATTTAAATCAAGTGGCTCCTAACTTGCCCAGACAACACCATACTTTGGGGGAAGGCCCTTTTCTATTACAGTACACCTTGCACAATGCAAGACATGGTTGCATAAGTTTCAGTGTGGAAGAAATTGACTGGCGTGCACAGAGCCCTGAACTCAACCCCATCCAACACCTTTGGGATAAGCTGGAATAGAGGCTGCGAGCCAGGCCTTCTTCTGTCCAACCTCAGAAATGCTCTACAGGATGAATGAATGGACACAAATTCCCACAGAAAGACTTCAAAATCTTGTTGAAAGCCTTCCAAGAAGAGTGGAAGTTGTTAAAGCTGCAAGGGGGGTGGGGGGGGTCCATATTAAATTTGAATGCAATGTCATTGAAGTCCCAATACTTCTGTTCATTTAGCCAGGTTTTTGGGCAAAATCAACTGAGAGAAGGTTAGTGATGGATGTAGCAGTTTGCCATTTTTGGAGTCATACTGCATCAGTATGTCATGCATTGCTGCAAGGCTGGCTAACTTACTGAGCATTGAAATTAACTTCAAAATGGTGGATTCAGAAGTTGTGGTAGTTCCAGAGCAAGCGCTTTGAATGATAAAGGCATTCTTTTACTCTGTTTGCCTTGACAAATGACTTGAAAAATTAGTTCTTCTTTTGAAGGATGCTTCTAACAAGCATTATTTGTAACAGAAATACACCAGTGTTTCTTTAATACGGGGGCAGCTGTTGGTTAAGGAGCTGCTCCTGTGATTAGAAGGTTATGGGTTTGAATCATAGGACTGCTAGTGGCACCACAGCAGCACCCTTGAGCAAGGAACTGTACCCACACACTGCTCCCTGGTGCCACATCATGGGCTGCCCACTGCTTCACTTGGTAAATGGATTGAATGCAGAGAAATAATTTCACATTGTTCACACTGTTTGCTGTGGTTTGGTGTGTTTATGTGTGACCATAAGGCCCGCTTTACTCACCTAGAATGGGTGAATCCACCTAATGCATTCTGACTTTGTATGCTGGGAGGACTTTTGCTACTGCACTGGTTGATATTGCATTGCTTTTTTGCCTCCCTTTATCATGTTCCCCCTAAAACATGACACCCAGGGAGAAGGAGATTCGCTGTGCTGTCTTTGGAATCAAAGAATTCCCGTAAGGTGCCTTACCACCTCGGCGTTGTCTAAACCAGAGCCGACAAACCCCAGAGGGCCTTTGATATGACCCAGAGAAGGTGTTGAAAGTTGCACCAACAGGTTAAGGTGCTGACATTAAAGGCGTTTTATATGCCCTGTCAAGACAAGGACAATGTAATCCCACTGTGATAAGAGACAGAGCTGGTTGTCAGCCAGGCTAGAGGAGACATGACGGTGTAACAGTTGTTAAAAATTATAGGACCCGGTCTGTAGCATCGCAGTCCTTCCTTAAGTGGTGCGTTTCTGCTGCCAACAACTGAAGCTATTTTTTCATATGTAGGTCCTGCAAAACACAATCAAGTAAAGAAAACCAGTCCAGTGCTGGCTGAAATACGAGCTGCAACTGAATTCTTCCCCTCCCATTCTGTTTACTGGTTTCCCTCCAAAGGGTTTGAAGTACTTTGTGTAGAGGAACACACACACAAGATGCATATTGGAGACTGTAATTTTACTCTCTTTACCTTGAAGTGCTCTACACTAACAAGGTTTCCTGCATTGTTCACGAAAACAGACAAAAGAATGAGGCTTAGACCAGGCCGAGACGTCAATTTACCAAAGACTTGTTGAAACATAAGAGTTCTTTTATTAGGAGCCGGCTTAACTTACTCTCGTCCACTTCCAAACCTTCAGTAACTTGATCTCAGCTGTGGACACAACTTAAATAGCCTGCATTTACACTTACAAGAAACCAGATGAAACCTTTTATAATTTGCAAATATATTTGTTCTGAATGTCAAAATGTGATTAACAACTTCATGAAATACCGCTGGCTGCACTAAACAGTCTCAAATCTTGCATTTGACTTTCATAAATTAATTGCTTAATGCTATACAGCAATTCAAAACATAAGGTAAAAATATCAGCTGTATCAATACTTGATTAGGGATTACAGTGTTCCCAATGGAACTGTATCTAACATGGATAACTGACATGAATATTCAAAAAAGTAACTACAAATTGAAAGGTTTTTTAAGTTTATTCAAAAGGCACTTTATGGACAATGCCTAGTAGGCCACTAATTTTGCTATAAGAAGAGATTTGATTTGGTATATGAGCAACAGTTGAGTGTTAGATGCAGTTTTGTTGTTAATCAGGCAGGCGAAGGCAGGGTGTGTGGTTAGGGGAGGTACAGTGGGACTTGTGTGTGTGGACCTCCTTCTCGCTGATTGAGCAAAAGGGTTTTAAAGCATAATGAGTAAAAAGTTCTTGGGCTAACAATGCTCTCGACCCCCCTTAAGGGGGA
This sequence comes from Phenacogrammus interruptus, assembly GCA_037974425.1. Taxonomy (NCBI): domain Eukaryota; kingdom Metazoa; phylum Chordata; class Actinopteri; order Characiformes; family Alestidae; genus Phenacogrammus; species Phenacogrammus interruptus. Next base: position 14,080,920 of record JBBPCW010000001.1, read on the forward strand.
GAGTGCAGGGGTTATGGTTAGAGGGGGGGAAGGGTGATTGTTTAGGGAAAGAGGGAAGATGGCTGAAGGCCCTCTCTGCTCTAATCCTTAATCACAACAGTGTCATGGGGCAAAGAGGAATGCCGCCCTAAAATACAACCCCTCACCTCCTCCCCCAAAAAATCACTCATCCCAAATGACCGCACAGACAAACCCCAGAGCTCCTGTCACACTGTGGGTGTGGGTGTAAGTACCGTTCCAAAAAGCACAGATCATTGTCTTATTACAAGCTTTATCATAAAACTTACACCTCATAGAAACTGTAATCTTTTATGTCCTCTTCTTCAGAATGAGGTCTTATGCTCAGCAAGTACATTTACAGCCATCTGTACCCATTCGAGGACTCTGCATTGTGACATTCCAGGGCCAGTGGTCCGCTAATGTTCAGAGAATGGTAGTGCCAGGCCAAAAACGTGCAATAAAGTGTTTTATGATAGTGTTTCCAACAAAGCTAACATCTATGATGTTTTTGGAATCCATTAAAGGAAAGATTCACCAAAAATAGTTTCTCTTTACCCTAGATGTGTTTGTCTGGACATGTTTGGCCCCCTTTAAATCTGTGCTGGAGCTGTAATGCCAATGTTATAGAAGTCTCCAAAATAAAAGATTTTTGCTAGCATAGATTTCCATTACTTGTTCATTATACTAGTTTTGTCAGTTACATTTGGGTTGAATGCAATGAAATCCATTCTTTAGTGGGCTTTAAAAATCATTGATCATTGACTTACAGAAGCATTCTGTTATATACACAGTAATCATACATGATTTTCTAGTTTGCTTTTAGATTGAGGTCAAATCTTCTAAAGCACATTGGCTTTCCACCTTAATCCATTCATGAGCAACATTCCTTTGCCAATAGAGTTCTGATAATGATGTCATCTGCCAGGCCGAAAGCCCTAACCTAAACAGGGTTCCAAAAATTCCTAGATTGTCACACTTTCATCTTTCTATGAGAGAAGTTTTATCATAAACTTCAATTATAATTCCGTCACATCATTTTTCAATTAACAACGTTGATGCATTTTACATCAGAATGAGCTCATGCACTCAACAATGTCTTCGCACATCTTTAGAATCCATTCATGTATTCCACATGATGCCATTTCATCCCAAAATGATGTCAATGAGTGTTCCTATGAGCACATGAAACTATTAAATATAAAAATAGGCATTCCAAACTTGTTTTAACACAAAACAAAGTCAGTACAACATCGTTTTGCCTCCTTAAGCTCTCTCTATCCCATAACAGAACATGAAAAGTATATTTCACACCCACTGTTCTTATGCTAACGAGAGAGAAAGGCAGGAGAATTGCATGAGAAAAGCACATGGGTGAAATGACAAAGGATTTTCAGAAGGTTTTCAATGCACTCCACACAAGACTTGAGAATAGGATTCATGTCTCTGGTAACTTTTGGTGACCTGTATTGTCATAGGATCTCTCTGCATTCATACTTGGAATGTGTTCCTAAATGTTCATTAAACTGTGATAGCAATTACGACCTTATTGCCCTATTCATTTTCTCATTCACGCATTTTTAGCACATTAACACTTCAGGTTTCACAACATGGTGATCCCTCAGTGAGAAAGATGGCCCTAAAATAACACTTAATCCTCTTCCCATAGCCTTTTCATATGATTAGCTCTTGTTTTAGTATTGGAGGCCATTCATTTCGCCTTGCATTTTAAGGCTTGCATTGAGTTGTGGCATGTTTTCCATGTTACCTTGTGTATTTCAGTTGGACCTTAGTTTAGTTTAGTTGAGTATATTTTTATTTAAAACAGACATGTGCATTCATCATAATTATATATTATCATTTCATTCTTGTGTTTGAAAAGGAGTAGGCAGAAGTATACACTTATTTGACCCTACCCCCACAAGTTTTACATCTCATTCATAAACAATAACAGAATAGTTTCTTTAATATAAATACAGACATAATATATATATATTTGCAGGATCACAAATAATGAAACACATTATTTCAATATCAATTACCGTCCTGGGTAAACCCCGTTTTTTTCATTCTTATATTTGTTTAAAAATGTTTTTTTATATATTTTTTTAATTGGTTTATGTTGTTACTTTCTTTTATTTCTTCTGTTAGACTATTCCATAACTTAACTCCTGCTATTGAGATCGACATCCTTTTTAATGTTGTTCTAGCATTTTGTATTTTTAAATTCCATTTCCCTCT
>JBBPCW010000001.1:14115575-14128746 GCA_037974425.1 Phenacogrammus interruptus
AATATAATAATAAACGTAAATCCAGTGTGTACTCGCAGCTTTATCAACAGCATTTTCATAACAACGAGCCGACAACATAACACGGGTAACATCCACGTTTTTTTTCCTGTGCACCCCGCAAACCGGTACCACATGACCCACGGCCCAGTACCGGTCCGCGGCCCGGGGGTTGGGGACCACTGGTCTAGACCATCAATGACTTTGAGTAGAATAACTTGGGCATAATGTGACACTGGTAGACTGCAAACAACTTAGCAAGTGAAATGATCTTATATCTAGTCTTATAATGTTGTGAAGATATTTTAAGATTGCTTAAGTTACTTCTCTTTATCATTATATTTAGAGAAATTGCCTTATTCCACTGGAAGATGACTGAAACTTTATATTATCTTGGTTAATGTCCTTAAAACGGTATATGGAATAGTCATAGTTCAGTTTTCTCCATCTTGTAGATTAGCTTCTTCATCTATATTTGGATAATGTGGGTTCAACCATGTTTGGATAAAAGGCAGCTGGTTTAATAGCATTATTAAAGGTGGAACATCAGCACAATAAGATGCATCAATAATAGAAATGGGTTTGTTGGTTAATTACAGTGGGAGCATTTAGATTTTCTCTTGTCTCTTGTTACAACAAGATGTTATTCATTATAGTTATTTTCAGCAGGCTTATCTTTTATAATTGTTATGTGCATTTAGGTATTTTAGTAGTATTTGAGGTTACAGTAGAGCAACCTAACCTATTCAGGAGACACTGGTACTCATAGAATGCCCCTCAGTCAGCAATAACTATAAATATAAATAATTGTGTCAGCAATAACTTTAATATTTTTATTAATACGTTTATTTGTATTATTTTAAAAGCCAAAAAAGCGAATCAATCAGATGTACTGATCCATTTTGTGTCAGGTCGGCTCTATAATATGTTGGCAGAGACAGAAGACGGTCAAAACCCCTTTAATATGTGTCTCAGAGAGTCAGGGGTAAGGATGCCGTAAAGTGAAAAAAAAACCCATAAATACGAAATAACAAATGTGTAGCAAGCCCAGCAGAACTTCAAGACACTAAAACTCAGGTTAGTTACATAAAAAAGATGTGTGCCAGTTTGCTGTGGTGTAAGTAAAAATAATCAGCCCATGAATGCTGCTATGCATTGGGCTGTCTTTACCCATAAATGGCTTGATAAGAGCTGGTGAATAACGCCCAGTGATGCAGTGCTAAAGCACCCAAATCAGATGAATGTGGTTCTATGCGCAACGCGAGAAGTTTTTTTTACTCAAACTTTTTTGCCCATAAAACCAATGTCTGGGCGTCTCCAAACACTGGTTTTACAGCAACCACGCAATCATCACATTTTCTCGCTGAAATACATCTAATTTTGCAACATCAAATCAAAACTATCTTATAATGAGACAAATCTGACACATTAACTAGATTTAAGATGATCTCACTTGCCACAATTTTTAGCAGTGTAAGCGTTCTTGCAGTGTAAGGATTAATAAACTCACTGTTACTGCTAAAACAAATGATATGAATATAATACATGTACTTTCCAAATTTTACATTAGGCCAGTTTAACCACATTTTAACTAAAGGTTTAAACACAGTTGAGACACTGGCACTGCGGATTCTACTTTAAAAACTGTAAACATTTAAACCACACTTCACTGCCTCACGTTGTCGATTGTGGCTGATTATGGCAAAACAATGGCCTAAATAGGGAGTAAAAATTGTCTCTACCAAACCAAAATTGGCTTATTATAGCAATAGTCAATCCATGAAACTATCAGCTTCCAACTAACACCAATAGAAACCTTCCAATCAGAACAGGACATCCCTAAACTTTTAGCAGAGAACATTGTTCAGGTCCTTTTTTTGCTCTACTTACTGAGCCCGAAGTATGACTTAAGCAAGAAGGAACCACTACATTCTGCTTGTTCCTCTGTAGCCTGAGACGTCACACAACATGCAAAAAAAGGTGTCCAAAATTTTGGCTATATTTTCATTGCTTCCGTTATCGAAAATGGTTTAGTGCCTTATAGTCACACTCAGACTGTGCAAAATAGTCACAAAAGTACTAAAAAGATTGTAAAAGTATTAAAAATGGAACTGTAAAAGTAATAATCACTGGCAAGGAAATACTAAATGAATATGTGAAATCAAAGCCTATTTCTGCTTTTACTGAAACGTTTGGATGCTCTCCTACATCATACAAATTGTGGTGCAATGAGTAAATAAGTAAGTACTGTAGTACTTCAGTATAAGTACTATAGTATAAGTACTATATAGCAAGTACTAGGTAAAACCACAGTTTTGGAGATACAAAAATAGAAATGATCCGTCAGATTTATTTTCCAGGAATGTTGGCAGAAATAGTTTGGTTTTCACATTTTTAATGCGTAAGACATTCCGAACACCTTCCAGGAGTCACATGGCATGTATGTTCCATTCCGAAATGACAGAGCTACAATCTATGTACAGCAAGTGTCTCCCAACGTAAAGCTCATGGGCTGGAAAAACAAAACAAAACAAAACAAAGTCAGACAGTCCTTTCAGGTAGGCCACAGACGGACTTTGGGTTCGAAATAGTCTCCTCAGCACAAGGTCATATACGCATGCTGGCACCCCAGTATAACTCTTCATTCTTGTCTTTCACCTTGACCTTTTTTTTCTTCTTCTTTTTTGTTTGAAGCACACTGCAAATTACAATGTCCTATAACATAAAGCAGTCTTGCAGATAGGAAAGAGCTTGTTGTACAAAATAAGAGGCGCGTCACAAGCAAAGTCTCGAGACTGGCTTCCAGTTTTTGACAAGAAACAGGAAAAAAATGAAAAAGAGGAGGAAAAAAGACGTGGTGGCGTCAGGAAGAAGCCGAATTACCCGAGCCGCGCCCCCTTCCAGTTTGCCACCCAACGGTTTGACAGCGTCGCACGTACGGACACACACAGATGTGGATGCCCCCGAGAGTCACAAACACATTATTGCGAATTAAGTGTGCTTTCGTCAATTTTTTTTTTTTTTTTTACATTTCTCCCATTCTTAAAAGGTTTATTTCAAAACAATATTACAACATGCATCCAAAGTAATCATATAAAAAGGAAACAATCAAACATGAGAGCCCTGTTTTTAAAACAAGGCCAGACATTTTTAATTTATATACACCCTGGCAAACACACCTGGACGAAGAAAGAATCTTATGTTGGCTTTTCAAGAAGAAAAGTGAGGGGGAGGGGGTTAGAATGTACAGTAGGAGGTTGGTATAAAGTTTGTCGTGGTTTTTTTTGTTTGTTTTTTTATTTCAAGTACCACCCAAGCTTTGAACGGCATGCACCTCTGACCTCCTCGAGCTTAAAGGGGTATCCATTCATAGAACTGGCTTGGGACACCAAGCTTTCTATGTGAGAGAGAAGTTAGAGCCTTACATGTGGATGCAGTCCCCAGCAAACAAACAAAAACAAAAGCAAAAAACAATCCCAATTGGTGAAGGAGGGTCTTTTAGGCCTGCAGGTTGTGAATTCTGCACCTGTCAAAGTTCGCAGCTTAGGGTGATGTGTCAAACTGCACAGCACAAAGTTGTACCTTAAAAGGAGCTGAATTATGGATGGACTCATTTATCTCTCAGTGCTTTAATGAGCTCTCCTCTAATTATAGTCTGAATAAGACCGATTCTGGTGGCTAAATATGGTCACGTTGCTGGTGTCTAGCTCCTCACAGTGAGCCGCAGAGAGTGGGTGGCGTGACAGCTGGAAAAAAATCCCGTTACTGGGTCACTGGCGACTGAACGCCACTGTGGAAACCAAGAGATCTTACGCCGATTTCCTCATCAACAGGCGATACGTTTCCTCGTGGGACACTTAGGGAGTCTCTTGCCATTCAAGTGCCCTTATGAGCAAAACATAAACCACCTCTTTAGTGGCAAGTAATTCACTGCAGCTTGGGTAAGCACCACCGAATAAACACGTGCATCAAATGAAGATGCTCCCTAGTCCATAACCCTTTGGACCGGCTGGAGAACGAGGAGATGTGGAGATGTCCATTCAAGCCCTGCAGACCAAACTGACCATGAGAGCAAGAGATGAGAGTCTACCTTGCTTCAGAGTCTGTGGGTAGACGTGCATGAGTAACCTGTCCTTGCTGTGCCAGATGGAACAGTATGTGTATTAATGTGTCTAGTTCAGGTTGAGATGGGTGGATTTTAGAGGGGTTAGGGGTTTCTTTGGATCTGCCATGTTGGTGTTGATGGGCTCATGGAGGCAGAGGCTGGGTGGGTGTGACAGAAGAGGGCACAGAGCTTAAGTTAGCGTGATATAGGCAGACGCTTTCTCCTTCAGCTGCCGCAGACACAGGTGACAACTCCAACTCCCTGCAAAGAAAAGCCACCACCATTGACATTAGTCAACATTCACTCACAGTGTTTGCTGATAAGTGCTGACCATCAGATTTTAAATGTGTAGGCTCACATTTTTCAAATACAGTAGATACAACCTTTTGATCCACACCACTGTAAAGCAGAGGTAGACAGTAACGAAGTAGATGTACTTGAGTACTGTACTTAAGTAGAGTTTTTGAGTATCTGTACTTCACCTGAGTAGTATTTTTTTTGGAAACTTATGACTTTCACTTCACTACATTTGAAAGACAAATATCGTACTTTTTACTTCACTACATTTCTATCAAGGGTCTCGGTACTCATTACTTTTAATTCTAAAAATGGATGTATGTAAACATTTTATTAGTTACAAGTAAAGGTTTTAGATAGTAATCACATTAACACGTGCAAAACGGCCTGTGAAATGACTTTGCCCGCCAAGTCCAAGGCAAGGCCTGTCTACTAATTAATTTATAAAGTTAACACGTAAAAACTGAGCTATGGCTATATCTATATCTGTGTTACTAGTAGCCCAGATAGCAAAAGACATTAATTCAGCATTGAATTACGGTCAGAGATGTTATATGGTTGAGGTGTACACTTCAACTTCAAGGGTAGTGTTTTCAGCATTAAATAATACTCAATTTAAGGAATTGTATACCAATACTTGGGGGATACCATTTTTGGGGAGCACGCAGGGGGGTCTCAAACATTCTAAATTATGCATCATATGCTTTGGACAATGAATCATGATGTTTTCATTACGTGCGAATATTGTTAGTGTAAGTGTAATATGTAATGATAAAAACATTGTTAAAAATAAATGACTTGTTTTCTTCGTCATATCGGGTTGTGTTCCATTCTGTAACATTTTACCGATTTCTTATTCTAGAGCTTCTACAAGCGAGTCAGAGGCATTAGGAATTGAATGTGTTGTGTCAAAAATGCAACAATGCTGTGAAAAAAATGTACTTTTAATATTTTAATATGTACGTTTAAGTATTTTTAAAAACAAGTACTTCAGTACTTTAACTTAAATAAAAATTTGACTGCACAACTTTCACTTGTATTGGAGTAACATTTGACCAGGGGTATCTGTACTTTCACTTAAGTACTGAATGTGAGTACTTTGTCCACCTCTGCTGTAAAGAAAGTCAGTATGTTCTCTACAGTGTACCGTTTCACATCAAGCTCTCAATGACTGAATTAGGCAGAAATGTAAAAACGGAAGAAGAATCAGTTTATATTTCCTTTCATAGAAAAACACAGTTGAAAGAGACAGCAAGCTCTCACATTTCACCAGCATATAATATAAATGCATAAGAAAGTAAAAAATGCATACCCTCTGGAGGTTCTGCCATAGGCGGGCTTAGACAGTACATGTGGTACCCTCGATCACAATCATCACAGAATAAAAGTTGATCCTGTAGGAATTGTACACACACATACACACACACACACACACACACACACACACACACACACACACACACAAAAATAAATGTCTCAAAAGCTAAGACACAAGTAAATAAACAAAGTCAAGGCCAAGGGTCATCAGTTCTGTTCCGGATGGACTGATGTCCAGAGTTCACTGATTTTACTCCTCATGAGTTAATTAGCAGGTTTAGTGAACGTGTTTATGGAGGGAAATGATGACCCCTGATTTTGGCTGTTAAACAGTTCAGAGTAGTGAACAGTACTAACATCATTCTCGGAGGTGCCACAGAGGCTGCAGGACTTGCACTCGATGCATTGCCAGCGGTAGGTTCTCACTGCCGCGGTCATGTTGACTGTGAACTGCAGGCAGGATGGGTGGCCTAAAATAATCAAAATACTGATTTTAAAGGGCCCATGTCCTACATTTGTCTTGTATTGTATTTTTCCCTGAGGTCCTCTTACAGCGTTTGTGTAGGTTTACATACAAAAATAGATCATTTTTACAGTTTTCCAAACCACTGCATGACTGACTGCCTGGGCAGGGCTAAACTATTGTAGGATTAATATATGGACACCAATCAGCCACAATGTTAAAACCACTGACAGGTGAAAGGAATAACATTGATTATCTTGTTACAATGGCACATGTCAATGGGAGGGATCAATCAGACAGTAAATGTGTAGTCAGTTCTCAAAGTTGATGTTTTGCAAGCAAGAAAAATAGACAAGCGTGAAGACAATCGTGACTTTGACAAAGGCTCAGACTGTGGTGGACAGAAGATCTCCAAAACGGCAGGTCTTGTGGAGTATTTCCGCAATGCACTGGTTACTACATACCAAAAGTGGTAGCTGTGATAGGATCATGGGTGCCCAAGGTGTACTAAAGCGCACAGGAAGCAGAGGAAACCCATTTGGTTTTATTCCAGAGAAGAGCTACTGCATGCTGGGTATGACAGAAAGGTGTCAGCGCATTGCAGTTTGCTGCGTAGCTGAAGACCAGTCGGAGTGCCCATGCCACTTAGGCCATAGAGCAATGGAAGATGGTGTTCTGGTCTGATGAATGAGGTTCACATCATGTGGACAGTTGGGTGTGTGTGTATGTGTGTGTGTGTGTGTGTGTGTGTGTGTGTGTGTGTGTGTGTGTGTGTGTGTGTCCACACCAGGATGCACTGTGGGAAGAAGTTGTTTTGCTCCAGGCAACATTCTGCTGGGAAACCTTGGGTCCTGGGCTTCATGTGGATGTTTGACATGCACCACCTGCCTAAACATTGTTGCAGACTAAGTACACCCCTGCAAGGCAACAGTATTCCTAATGGCAGTGGCTTCTTTCGGCAGGATAAGGCGCCCTACTTCGCTGCAACTGTTGTTCAAGAAAGGTTTGAGGAACAAAAGAGTTTAAGGTGTTGTCTTGGCCTCCAAATTCCTCAGATCTCAATCCGATCAAGCATCTTGGCATGAAATGGCGAAACTTTGAACTTACAGGGCCTACAAGATCTGCAGCTAATGACTTGGTGCAGACACCAAAGCACAATACGAGGGAAACCTAAACATTAGGCAGGTGGTTTTAACGTTATGGCTGATTGGGGTATTTCAATGGGTTGCTTTTGTGCCATCATAAAGAAATCCAGAGTGCCAGTTTTTGCAGCTTAGTTTCAAAATATGAACTGAATGGATTGGAAGAAAATGCTACATTTAGAAAGACTATTTCAAAACTATATCAATAAAATCAGTTTCTAAAAGGCAAGGGAATTTTGCTATTGCATGATATGAAGCCAATCCATTTAAAGTCAATCCAGAATTGCTCTTCATTAAGGCAGTTGTCTAAGGCCGAAGAGAGCATGCACTGCTACGGCCGCACCTGATCGGCCACAGTCTGCGCAGGAGATGAGGTCTTCCGGGCAGCCAGTCTTCTTGGAGCCTCCCAGACAGAAATCACAGTAGCCATTGGGGATGACAGAGCCATCTGCTGCTTTTTTGGCTGCAATGCAAGAGAGAAAGTGTGTGTGGAGGGGATGAATCCACTAGAGTTCACACTATTCCTAATGTGATTTTTTTTTTTTTTAAAGAAAGGAAATGAAGGAAAATGTGAAGTAAAGGAAAAGAACAAGGAAGAGAAATAAAAGGAAAACATAAGAAATGTTAAGAATGAAAAGGCAAAAATGTCAAATTAATGAATTGATAATGAAAGGAAATGACAAGAAATGAATTAAAGTGAAAGAAAAAGTAAAAGGTGAAAGAAAGGAAAATGATGGGAAAGAAAAACAACTGAACACGGGAAGAAAAATAGGATGAAAGCAAAGAAAAGTATTTGGAAATAGTAGGAAATTATTTCCTAGGACAGGAAAAGAAAAAAAACTGAAACACAGCAAAGGAAGGGATAAGAAGCAGTGCCAGTGTGTGTTTTTTTCTCTCCATATGTTAGTTTTCATTTGGGTGCACGGGCCCACTGATGCTTGGGCCTTTCCAGCTCAGCCACTGTAACAGTGTGTGGGTGGGGGAGGGGTGGGGAGAGGAGGGTCTATTCTCCGGCGGGAGGCCCCGGGCTCTGTTAAATATTGTCACAGAAACAGAGGGAGGGCTGGCCGCAGAGAGACAGGTACGCTGCAGGAGGCCAGTGGGTTATATCATTAACAAGGGAGACAAGACAGACTGCATGCTTCCACACCTTAGCCACTTACACGCCGGCTTCGGGAGACATGCGTTCTCGGCTGAGCGCGCCTGTCTCTCCGATGGGAGAATTAAAGAGTGACGCAGGATTGGCTTTAGGAAAGCAAATATGAGTACAAAAACATTGTTTAGGTGAGCTAATAGATAAGATGTTTGGGCTCCTCCAGAGAATAGCAAATCTTCACACGCACTTCAGCTCACTTCAGCTCTGCAGCACACACACACACACACACACACACACACACACATTCAGAGTAATCGCAACCACAGTGTGTTGCTGCTGGATGATTTGGAGAGAGAGAGAGAGAGAGAGGTCATTAATCCACTCCCCTCTCCAGAGATTCTATCAGTGGGGGGAAGGGTGTGTGTGTGTGTGTGTGTGTGTGTGTGTGTGAATGGTGGGTTTGGGGGGGCTGTTGTGGCTTTTTTTTATTCTATGGGGTTGTTCTGTTCTCTAATCCCCAGAGAGTGAGAGAGAAAAAGCCTCTGATCAGGATGAGAGGAAGAGAGGACTAGTCCGTGCAGTATTAAAAAACTGTGATCCATACAGGCTGCACTGAACACACACTGGAAAAAAAAAAACACAGTTCAAAAGCAACGGTGTGCTTTATCACAAAACAGAATAAAGCACAAAAGCATACTATGAGATACAATAGCACTGTCCATGGTGCTGAAATAGCACAGGGCTCTGCTATTTCTTGGCATGGACTTCTTGAAAAGGGGTCCACCGAGAAGTAAAAAATCTACACCCATCAGCAAGCTGCTGCTGTTAATGCAGTATTTTAGCCAAAAGTACTTTTACTAAAACTCTACCCTGTGATGCTGGATGGAGGATGCTCATCAGCTCCTCTTCCTCTTAAGGAGTTTTTCCTGCCACTGTCCTCCCATTGGCTCATTAGGGGCCTGGACCTAGATTTCTGTAAAGCTGCTTAGCGGACCATGTTTGTTCCAAATCTGCTATGCAAGTTCAACGGGTTTGAACAAAACTGCACAGCTAAAGACAAGAAGTCAGTACACGTACTATATGGACAAAAGTATTGGGACACAGAACCATTACACCACAGGAACTTTAATGACATTGCTCTCAAAACATAGATTTTAATATGGAGTTGATCCCTCTTTTGCAGCTATAATAGCTTCCACTCTTCTTGGAAGATTTTCCACAGTGTTTTTGAGGGAATTTGTGCCCATTCACTCTGTAGAGGATTTATAAGGTCAGGCACTGATGTTGGACAAGACAACCTCGTTTGCAGTCTCCATTCCAGTTCATCTCAAAGGTGTTGAACACGTCAATCATGTCTTTACGGAACTTGCTTTATGATGGAATATATAAGGTTATTCCCCAAACTGTGTCCACAAAGTTGGAAGTATGGCATTATTCATAATGTTTTGGATATGCTGAAGCATTTAGTCCAAACCCTGAAACACAGGTTTGTCCCAATACTTTTGTCCATATAGTGTACAAAATTATTGCTAGCTGGTTGTGAGCTGGTCAAGACACTATGCAACAAAGTGCATGGAACAGATTGTGTTATCAATCAGGCTTAAATGGTCTTTATTAGGAGCAAAAGAGCATTTTCTGTCTCACAGTGCAGAACATGTGCCACTGTCCATGGTCCTGATTGACATTCTGACTGCACAGCTGCTAAACAGTCCATGAAGAAAAGCTTCTAATGGAATAACATTAGAATGAAGTAGGGCCAAGACAACTGTCATGATTGACAGTGTCCAAAAAAAAACAGTTATAAGTGTGACTGCAGAAGCACTATTTTTAATAGCAAGTTTTATTATTATTATATTTATTCCACCTGGTTTTTGGCACCCCTTCTCATCAGAGCTTTTATTGAATTTTGACAAAACTTCCAACATCAAAAGCAGCTGAGTATTGTTCATTTAAAAATCATATTTTTGTCTGTGATGTCACAGCTAACATGACCAGAAAGGGACAAAACAAAGAGAAACACAAAGAAACAAACACAGAGCAAAACACATAGTAGACTCATAAACAGACATTAAAGCTCAGTTCAGTTATAAAAAAGATCTGTGTCACTGTTTGTTGTGGTTTAATTAAAACTAATGACCACATAATTGCTGGTACACATTCAGCAGTCCTTAACCATTAATAACTTAGTGAGAGCTACTGCATTAACACCTCCTCTGTGGTTTAGCAGTAGAGTGCCAGTCACTGAATGAAGAAAATCAGAAGAGTGCGGGTTACTACGTTGTGAAAATGTGTAAACTTTTTTGGCCATTAAACCAAAACTGGTTTTATAGCAATCACACAGTAACACTTCACATTTTCTCACAGAAATGCTACTAGTTGATGTTTCAGTTACATTTTCTTTATTACTTTATTTTGGATTTTCGCAAGCAAAGGCTAGGGCATGCTTCCGCTGAATCACGTAAAACAGCATCACATCACAAGTGTTGCTAACTTAACAATACTAAGCAGCTCAACATGCGACTACTACAAATAATAATAAATATTGTCATGTTCCGTCAGCGGTTGCTAGTTTATTTAGATTTTGAACTGTTATTGTGAAATCCTGAGCACACCGGGCTTGAGTTTTGGTCCACCATCAATCTGGCTATTGCAAATGTGAAATGTGACAATATATGAAATAATATTAATAGAATAGTAAATCTTATTATTATTATTTTATTATTATAAATAATAAATATATAACATAATAGTATTTTTTTATTATTAGTAGTTATTATTATTATTATTATTATTATTATTATTAGTAGTAGTAGTAGTAGTAGTAGTAGTAGTAGTAGTACTATTATTATTACTACTACTACTACTACTACTAATAATAATAATAATAATAATAATAATAATAATAATAACAATAATACTACTACTAATAATAATAATCATCATCATCATCATCATCATCATAATCAATCATCATCATCATCATTTTTTTTGCAATATCATATGGTTCCTGTCTGGTTAGTGTATAAAATCACAATGGTAAAGTGAGTTTGCATTTGCCCACCCTTTGCAGAAATTCTATGTTAACCAAACAAGCCTTTAAATCTGCACTGAAAGCAGGATGATTCATCCAGGACAAGGCAGTGGTGTGGAGGATCAGGTGAGTGTGCAGGCAGCAGTGGAGCGAGCAGGGCTGCGGCACACTGTAAATAAAAAGAAGTGAGCAACTCTCTCTGGTATTCAGACAGAGAGTGTGGCTACTAATCTCTATAATTAGTGCACGAATGAAGGTGGAGTGCTCACACGCTTAGAGTCTGCTGAACTACAGCACACCTATAGACTATGATTTTTAACATTCCTCTAAAAATGTCATCTCTCTCCCTGTCTCTTTTTCTCTCTCTCCCTTTCATTCTTTCCTTCCTCCCATTCTTCCTTTCGCTCCCATCCAGTGGCGAACGCTGAAATAATTGAAAGAACACCTCCAGTATTGTATGGCGTCTGATCCACATTAAAATGCCATGGCAACGACGTTCAAAGTGACAAATTGGCACAATGAAACTTAAACAAAAGGAGCGCGCGCTACACGGGTGCGACAAGAGTCTTGAGTAAACATTATTGGAAGGCGAGGAAATGAGGGAATGCGATAAAGCACACAAGAGGAATTCTCTGGATTATTGAGCGAATGTGCTCAGACGCTTCAAAGGCCACCGGGAAAAAAAAAATCTTCTTTATGCCTAGTCCTGACTGCCTTTTCATGGAGGAGGGAAGAAGGCAGGCACGCTAGTGGAAATCTGTTCTTTTGTCCTTCTGTCTTTTATTTCATCTCTCAACTGCAAACACCACGAGAATCCCCATGGAGAAACAGCCAACGTGTTAACACTCGTGTGCACACACACACACACACACTTGTGCACAGATGCCCATGTACTTGCTTAAACATGAAATGCTGAAATGTTTTTCATTCTGAATGTCTATTTCTTTATGCTCGCTCGTACTTAACACACAGAGAAAACACACAACCTCGGACAATGACTCAGCGGTTCTTATCATACAAAGCATGTTGGGCTGCCCTCTGGCCTGCCTGAACTAAAAAAAAACAGAAAAGAAAGAAAAGAAAACACAGCAACAGTTAAATTCCTCGAGGTGTGTGTAAAGTCTGCCGGCTACAGGCGCTGTCAGCAGCGTTTTTAAAGTGAGAGAAAGAAAGAGAAAGGGATGGGGTGAAAAAGAAAGAGAAAGAGGAGAGAGAGTGTGGGAGAGAGCAGGAGAGAGGATAAAAAGAAGAAAGACACACCAGGACAGAAAAGAGAACAGCAAAAGAGCATGAAAGATAGAAAAAGGGAAGACAGAAAGAAAAACAGAAATAACTAGAGAAAGAAGGGAAGTAGGAAGAGACACAGCAGGGCTGAGAAAAGAGAACAAGAGCAAAAAAGAAAAAGGAAAGAAAGAATGGAGAAGAAGAGAGTGTAACAGAGAGATAGAGAGAAAACGAGAGAGATGAGACAGCATGGGAGAGAGAAGGAGACAGAGAGGAGAGGGGCTCACCATTAGAGGGTAAAAAAGAGCAAGAGTGAAAGAGAAAAAACAATAGAAGATGGAGACAAAAGAAGAAATAAGGGGAGAAAGAAGAGAGGGAGAGAAAGGCAGAGGAAGCAGAGACAAAGAGAGAAAGAGCATGAGAGAGGAGGGGAGAGAGAGAGAAGGGAGAAAGAAAATGAGGTAAAGAAAGACAAAGAATGAGAGATGGAGAGCGAGAG
>JBBPCW010000001.1:14152998-14165917 GCA_037974425.1 Phenacogrammus interruptus
GTCCAATCACCAAATTAAACGATTCAGTGCATCACTCACATTTCACCACAGTTTGTTAGGATTCAGAATTATTTTTTAAATACACCAGGACTGAAAAAAGCTATTTATACATCATTAAAATATATTCACAAAAAAAAACATATTTTATGTTACAAAATAGCCAGAGGATTTTAATTTTGCCAAGGAACGAGTGCGTCCTTTGTTTTATTTTGTTTTAATTATAATGTCAGAATCAGTAAATTATAACCAATTCTAACACACCAAAATTAGCCACCATAAAGACGGCATACACAAAGCAAACTGAGCTTAAGATATACATTTATCACAGTATCTTTCTGTCTTCACCCCGCAGCAGGGTCTCTAACACCTGAAGTTAGCAGCATCAAGGGTGTGAGATTCTCACAGAAAGTGCTGATGCAGAAAGTTTCACTTACAGCCCCAGTTACACAAGTCCCTCTTTGTTCTCTCGACATGCCTATCTGGATCACACAGAGCGTTTCCTGACCTACGGCGTGAACTTTACATAAGTGTGCAAATAAGTACCCAGATACAGATAAGCACAACCACAGAAAGGTTGCTGTCGTTGTATTAAGCTATTGAGGTTTGAGTAGATTGAAATAAACACACAATAGGATTCCTCTCGAGTGTCTGAACTGCACTAGATGACAACAAGACATGGGCAGAAAAGGAGTAAAAAACTGTTCAGGAAGTGATCGAAGGGAAACAATGACTCTCAAACTAAGCATCCAGCACAATACTGATTATGTAAGAGAGTCAATGCACGGTCAACTCACAGTGAGCAAAGCTTTATAATGTTCATGTGGCCGTTTAATACACTACAGTCATTTCAATATTGATCTTGTTGTTTAGCTGTACAATAAAACAACTAATGCAAAAGTCGTATGTCTAAGTTTGAACACCCCGGATCAAATCAAATGTTTTGTTGATTTTCTAAGGGAAAATCGGTACATTCATTACAAAATGGGCACCAGTAATGCATTCTGCCTCATTAAACACACCTCATTCACTTTTTCTTGAATTATGATGGGGGCAATATGTCTAAATTTAGCACAGTCTGTTAAATATGGTTGGGTACATGTTTATTTGTTTATTTATTTATATCTAGTAAAGTGGCTCCTTGTAATCACACATGAACACATGAGAACACACAGTTTGGACGCCGTGGAATTCTTACTCTGCATTAAACCCATTCACCAAGTGAAGGGGGGCTGCTACCAACGAGATATATAGTGAACTGCCTAACCACTAGACCATCCATTATTATTAGTAGTATGTTTGGCTACTGTACTGCACTGTTCAGATTAAGCTGCTATTTATACTTGTTTATACTGTTTGTACTGTTACACTGTTTTACTTATATTCCTATATATTGTACAGAACTGCCCACATACTCAGGACATGTTTGTTCAAAAAAACATCATTCAGTATTTCTTGTGGTAACTTTACTGGCATATTGCCCACTTACTCTTATTTTATAGTTCTAAATTTGCACTGCTCTGTACATCTCACAATGCCTATTGCACTCTGTGGAACCTGAGCTTCGCCATTTTATCTCTCTGTATGCTTGTATATGGTTAAGAAGACAAAAAGTTCACCTTGACTTTGACTTTGATACCGTGACTTTCAGTGAGAACTATGGAATAACTGCAATCCAGGGGCAAGTCAAAAAACAACTTGTGAGCTCAAAGCAGCTGTGCCAATATGATGAACTAGCTTGATTACCATACAGTTACCATAGTCTATAATGTGACTTTATGACATTTCTGTCAATGAGTAAGTCAATCAGAATGTTTGATGTGAAATGCTGCAGCAAAGAGAAACTTTGTGACATTCTGTACCAAGGTGACAATGTGAACCAGGGGCTGCGACGAGTGTAATGCCAATACAGACATTTTATTTTCTTTCAAATAGAAAGTTTATATGTAATGTTGATGATAGAAAATGCTGATAAATAATCATTCACTGGGGCTGGACATCCATAGCCCTACCCTTTCTATGAGCCCCTGATACACCTCAGCTTTGTGGATACGATAAAGATGGCTCTCTGGTCAACCCTGTGAGCTACGTACACAGCTGACACGTGGCTAAATAAACACCCTTAGGCTGCAGCATCTCACTAGATTCTATGAATTATCGCCCGAGAGATCGCTCCTCAGCAAGAGTGTGTGTTCGTAAATCAATTTGGCAGGAAGAGCCTGGCGCTCAGACTTGTTTTGGCCTCGTGTTTTGTACCGTACCCGTCCTTTGGTGCGGTTCTTGCGCTTGGGAACGTCCTCCTCCATCTCCTCGACTTCCAGCTCATGAGGGAAGTCTCCCACTAGCAGCTTCTGCAGACATAAACACAGCACGCAATAGTGAGCCATGCATAAAAAGACAGCACTCCATTTGTATTGCTCCCTGTAGATTTATACACAAAGTCTGCACATACAAACCACTAGCACAGCATTCTGTTACTTTCTGTACAGCCATAACTTCTAAAAGCCAGCATCATAGAGACAGAAATATAAAATCACTCTTATAAATACAAATCAGCTGTTTCTAACAAACTAACAAGTCTGGTTTGGCTGACGGAAAGACATACAAAAGAAGACAGATGATGAGAAAGGAACCGGCAGAAACAAGCAAAGAACCTCACAGCACATCACCACTCCATGAGGCTCATAAGGGAGCAGCTGACACCAGCACATAAGACACCAGTTTGTCACCATAAAGGAGTAAACTGCAGCGTTGTGGCCATTAGCAGAGCTATTGTCATCAGACAATGACACAGCGAAGGGTCACTATGGTTGGGATATCATCGTCAATCACTAAAAACCCCCTAGTTTAGTATGTTAAGGATTCCACTGTATTACCTGGCCTACTCAGAAGTACACACTGGCAAACCTATTGCTGTGCCTATTTAAGATTAAAGACAAATAGTCAATCGATCACAGTTTTACCATATAGCAATGTAAAAAAGCCTTGCCTTATCTCCAAATATATAAGAATGGAATATTAAAGGTAGGGCTGCAAAATTGGATGCAATCTAATTACATTGCTATAAATTATGATTTCGATATGCCTTGCAACATGATATCCAGGACACGCAGTGTTTCTGATGTGAAGCGGCTAGGATTCATTCGCGGCTAGGATTGGTATGAGGTTGGCAGAATAGGAAAAAAAATAGATTCACAAGTCTTTTTTTATTTATCTGAACATACACTCTCACACAGGCCTTATTTTATGTAGGGCTAGTGAAAAAAAGGCAATGCAATATCAATACAACTGGTTATTAAACTGAGAAGCATTTTCTGTGTTGTAAAAGTACAGAAATATAATTAGAAATTGTGTCAATTAGTTCCATTCAGGCTATATTTAAACATTTAAATGCTACCAAAAAAAGAGTCAGTACAATCAAGTACTGTCAGAGTGTGACAGACTCAGGCACAAACTTGAGATAAGCTTAGCACAGAGATAGGCATTAAGATTAGCACGGTTCTGCTTTACATACATCACTTTGCACATTCACCCAACATTCATGACTTTAAAACCACTGACAGGTGACGGGAATAACATTGATTATCACTGAACAATGCCGCTTGTCATGGGATGGGATATCAATGGACACTTTGGCACTGGAACAATACCATTATTTCAAAAACTGTAGAAGGAGAAGAGGTGCTAAACTCAATAAAACGGATATTAAGAAGAAGAGGAATAAAACGAATTGGACTATGAAGAACTAATTATGGCATTACATTACAGATGTTCACATTAAAATTGAATCACAGTTTGTAGCTGATATTGTGAATGTGTTTCTAGTCAAACAATAAGTTATTAGTTATCTAAAATAAATGACAATAGATAAAGTTCACAAAAAGATAAAGTAGGTCTGTTGCTGGATAGTCTTGGGTATTATTTGAAATTTGCCACTTGTGATGTCACTGATAATAATGTCAAAGTTCAGATTCCTAAGCCCTTTCTAAAATATTTATAGCATTTGTAATCATTGCACATAAATGTCATTAGACATAAAGTGATATTGAAGAACATTCCAAAAGTTTCTAACACACTCTTAGACACCTAGCTGCAGTTTTCAGTGCTAAATCTAGGCACTAAATCTAATTACACTAGAAGAAGAAGTGTGAGTTCATAGAGCCCTGCACTAGAAGTGATACTGTCAGGATTGTGGAGATGACGGTTACAAAGCTTTCAGGACTGGAGGCTTGTTTTAAGGACAAAAGTAGTTCAGCACAGCACAAAACTATTCCAATGTCTCCAATAATAAGTCCATGCAATAACTTCCTGTGAACACCTTTGAAACTTATCACCATCACTGTGACCATTTTCTTTAGAACAGGACATCTAAAATCAAATCACTCGGATTGTTTGTTTGTTTGTTTGTTTAAGCACGTTAAAAATCAGTGCTTTAAAAAATCTGCTTTAATGTTAAGACTCAAATATGAAACAGACACAGATCCTCCAACAGTGATGTAACCCTAACCTCAGTCACTTACCGATCCTAACACAGCTGTAAAATCATAAAAACACAACTAAGCCACAAAAAAAGAAAAGAAAACTCATGCGCGCGTTACTGCGTATTCTTCCACCACGCACAGACAAACTAGTTCAACCACATAGTCCATAAGTACAAGGCTTACGGTGTAAGCCGAGTGAGAGTGGGAGTGAGTGTCGTATACTCAAAATATCATGTGTCCAGACTGTTGAGGGCCACCTGTATTTGAACAGGGCTAAATCTAAGAATGACTGTTACAGAGTCTTATTTTATGAACGAAAGTAGTGTATCACACCCATATTAGTTATTACATAAATATTTCCAGTGATTTCCATATTACATAAATACACTAAGTACAGTTGTCCAACTCTAAACTTGACACAGTCAACAACCAGCTAAATAACAAGAACATAAATGACATAAATCACCAGGTTGTGCAAAGAGTTTAGAGTTTTTTTGTCATACATATGAGTGGAAATCACCACTATTGATTTGGAAGTAATACTTGCAAAGCTAAAATAATGGGGGGCTTTCTATTTATCAGCTTTTTAATCAAATACTAAGTACTGTAGTACTGTACTTTTATTTAAATACAAGTACTGTTACACTGGTCATGATCAGGCGGTTTGGAATGTTACTGCCGTGCCATTTAAGGTAGAACAAAATTCTGCCGAATAAGAGTTCTCTGCTCATCCTAACTAAATGCGTGAAGAAATTAAAGACCGCCAGTCAGAACTGAGCCAATTTCTCCTGATTTCTTATCAGAAGAATGTTGCTACTCTATGCCATCTAGGACTCTACGCCATCTAGGGTTGATAACCAATCAACTACCTGCTTCAGAGCTCAACAGCCTCTTTTAATTTAATTTACAGTAATAAAAATATAGGGCTTTAAGAAGGACAAAACGAAAAACAAGATAAACACTTCACTGGGGAAATTCTGGACTGCCTGCCACAGGTGCATCAAACTGCAGCAGCCAATCAGCAGCAAGGAGAAATTAATAACATTCTCGGACTGGCTATTTTCAAAACATTGTGATTGCTTAGAGGGTCATTTTGCAAGCTTATATAACAGTATAACAATATATTCAAATATTATGAAAGAATATAAAATTATGTGAATGTATATATTGTGATTAATGAAAAATATTATATTATGAAGCCTTCAGTTTTACAGAGCTAAAAATGTACATGACTGACAATACCGGCCAACATTATTATTAGTATTATGTAATCTGATACAATCTAGAGGTCTTGATTTGATACTTCACCTGAGAGTGCAGAATTTTGCTCCAACAGGTTAAATGGAATTAAACAGAGTCTTAACTAAAGTGCAGAGGACGCACAGTCCTGCAAGAAAAGCAAACGCTTGAAGGAAAAGTAGAGCTCAAGAGAGATTCCTTCCTGCAGGGCCCTGCAGGGATACAGGCAGCAGATCACAAGTCTTCTCCCTGATCAGCTCCAAGGTCTGCAGAGTGCCTCTTAATTGAGGTGCAAATTGGCTAATTGTCGACCCCTGGGATAGATGTCACGTCTGTACCGTGCGCGTGTATGTGTGTGTGTGTGTGTGTGTGTGTGTGTGTGTGTGTGTGTGTGAGGAATGGGGGAGGCCGTGCTGAGAGTGATGAAAGCTCATCCAGGGCTCGTTCACAAGGACACACACACACACACACACATATACGCTGGTCCACTTTCACACATAAATACATACATGTCAAATGTAAACACACACACTGTCTCGTCTCACTGTCAATACAATGGCCATGTCACACTTTGTCAAACTCGCTCACGCAAAACAGCACAACCGTCGCATGCTCACACATTCCAGCGTGCGCACTTTGTAGTTAACGAGGAACTCTGCCAGTGGGGGTGTGTCACTGCTGCAGGGAATTGTGTCAGTGCCAAACAGAGACACAGACACTAAAGAGAGACTGGAGGGGAGGAGGGAAAGAGAGTGTACAAGAGAGAGGGTGGAGGGGGAGAGAGAGAGAGAAGCACGTGGAGTTGTAGAAGTGGGCATATGGGAATAGCAGTGTAAATCCTCAAGGGCTCAATTTCACAGAACTTATAAACACCCACTTGAGTATGCGCTCTATTTGAGGAAGTCGACCCGGCGGGTAAATAACAGCCGAGCGTTCGTACCTGACACTCGCTCATGGCCTCCTCCTCCTTGGTCTCCACCTTCTTGTCTAGCGGCTCTCCACTGAGTAGAGATTCCAGCACAGGACCCTCAGGAACACCACCTTCCTTCTTCAGGGCGGCCTCATAGTCTGATTGCACACACAAACATATACAGACCAACAGCTTTATATGGTTCTTTTATTAGCTATAAAAAAAGATCAAACATGGAACATCCAGGAATTTATGGCAAATTAGGCCCCTATCCTAAATTTTTGTTGTTTTTTTTCCCCCACAAGATCCATAAAGCTTTAAATCGTTAGTCATTAAACAGCCCTTAAGAATTAATTAGAAAAAATAAATGCTTGTTTAAGACCTGTGTTCTGATTAGCCAACTTCTATTGTGCCTCATTTAAAAAACTCACTGAGACAATCTTGTGTGTATGTGGGTGGGGCTAAATTACTGTAGTACAGTAAACATATCATTGCATACTGTACGACTCTATAATTTTTTTGAGCATATAGACTGGGTGCTCATCTTAGAATACCAAACAATAATGTACCTGTGTGCTCAAAAAACTTAACAGGGACTAACAAGTAGACATTTCCATTTATCAAATGCTGACTACACTTTCCACAAATAATGGTACTTTTCAAGAACCATGGCAAGTTCCTCCTCATCAATACCAACAGTCTCTGTGTCTTACCTATCTTGAACTCAATGGGCCCCAGACGAGGATCATCTAGGATGTTTAACCGCTTTTTCTTACGCCAGCAGCGAGCCGGGTAGGTGTACAGCTGTCCTGGAGCTACGCCTGCTTCCAAAAGTAAAAACAAATGTCTGTTGGAACAAATGGGGCATCCAGCAAAAAAAGATTTTTCACTTCTGTCAGGTTTGGAAGTAGCTACCTAAACTTACTGTATTTACGAACTTAAATTTGACTTGTCTTCAAAAGATACTTGTACATAACAGCAGATAACAGTAACCCATAGGGTGATATGGGTGTGGCTGCCTCTCTCCAGCATAAACTATGGTCAAATATTCTTCATTTCTTATTCTTCAGATGTATTTTGCAATCCTAATCTCACATTCTGATGTGCCCGGAGGCTTGGAGAACTGAACTGACTTGCCAAAAAAAATATTTGAGTCTATTCAAATGTCCATTACCTCTTCTCCTATTAGACGACCTTGAGTTTAAAGCTTAAGCTATCAGGTCAGTTCAGCACTCGCACATCCCGAAAAAAAAACATATCCTTGGCCTTTGAAGCTTCCAGACTCAATCTGCACATAAAGAAACCCATCTCCTCCACTCTCTTTCATGCACATAACCGAACCCACAGTAAGGTTCCCACCTGGGCCTCTGTGGGTCTTCTCCATCCATATGTAGCAGTTACTCTGTGCCACGCCTGTCTGCGAGTCCAGAAAAGGCAGGCGCATGGAGCGCTCCGCACAGAGCCGGGCGTTGTAGCTCCGGCAGTGTTCAATAGCTTCGCGATAGAACTCCTCACCCAGGCTGAAGAGAGAGATTCAGAGATGGTTTTAAGGTTTAAATTCATTTTTCAATGATTAAAATGTAGTTTCTCATCCACATTCATAATACAAGCAGAAACTGAACATGGCCATTTCTTTGTGGATCTTAAAGCTATGGTGCACCATATAATCAAAAATTTAAACTGAATTTACAGTTTTTTCCTTACAATAACAGTAACTGGTCGGCTGAGACGTGAGGTCTCTGAAGTCTGCTTCGTTAGTTTTCTGGTGGAGCTGCAAAGCTAATGTGGCCAATAAGTAATGGAAGTGGTTAAGTCAAATAAAGATGCTTATTTAGTTTGTGACATTGAGGCTCTTGGGATATAATTTTTTTAATCTTGTTATATATTGAATATTTTGAGACTGCTGTAGCAATAAATTAAGCTTATTTAATTTATTTCTGAACATTTTTACTTTACCTTTAGGCCATTTAATCTAATTACATCTGCTCTAATTCTATTTGCAGACAATTTGGCTTCTTTCAAGCATTATTTCTTGAGAAAGTTTACCTACATAGTGTCATAAAACAACCAAAACAATCTACGAACAGCTTTTCTAGTTAAGTATCGTATAATTTAATAACAAATCTTATTCAATATTCAAAATGAGAAATATTGGATATACCAAATAGACTTAATATGTTTAGACTTGTCAAGATACATTTTTTCAGTGCTGTTCACATTTGCCATTATTTACATTTACATGATAAAGAAAAGAACCAGTTCACTAGTTGAAAATTGGATAGGAAGGTTCATAGCACTCAAAAATGCACCAGTCAACTGTTAAAGCCACAAGGATGGAAAGCCCAGATACACGTACAGTCTCCAAAACAACATGAAATTGGGCCAATCACAATGTTAATAAAACTGAGAGGTAAATGTATCAGGCAGCAAGTGAGCAGTCAGTTTCTGAAGCTGTTGTGGTGAAAGCAGGAAAAATGCCAAGCATAAGGATTTAATTTTATCAACATATGTTCTCCTGTTTTTGTGGATGGCATTTTTGCATTGAATGTAACTCATGACAAAAAAAATTCAATCACAGTAAGTGAAGTTGTCAAGTCAATCAATTTTATATCTTTTCGATAAGAAGATGACTTGTCTTAAGCTCTGAGCGTAAAATTATTGTGTTTATTTTATTAATAATGATTTTAATCAGCTTACACTTGTTATTTTAAGTTATTTATGACACAAAACAGCAATGAAGAGTGACTGATCAGGTTATTGAAGGAGGTAGGATGTTAAATCTGGACATGTTCACTAGTTTCAAGGCGTTTTTTCCTCCTGTGATGTTTCACTTCAAAATCTGTAAATGCTGAATTACACTGCAGACAAAGCAGCCAATCATTAAACCTAAAAACCAAAATGAGATGCAAATAATGACTTACCAACGAAGTAAGCAACATTCAAAACGTAGCCCCTGACATGTCAAAATATCATAAAACTAGTCAGAAAATGTATAAGCATAGCATTTAAAATATGATAAAATATCTAATATTGTTTTCATACACAATAATACATTTCAGGCTATTCAGCATAGTCTGTTTCTCTCAGGCCAGTCTCTTGGTATGACCATTTTGCTATAATCTGAGAATAAAATGTGGGTTTAAGGCATTGTCAGTTGCTGGTTTTCTCCATTAGCAGATAAATCTCTGCTTACAAGAAACATTTAAATTGCATTTTCAATATATTTTCTGTAGTTTAATCTCTAGTTTATGGTTTTGGGGTTTTTTTTTATTTTTTTTTAACATTTTAAGAAGGTATGCATAAATTAGGTTTAATCCACAGTTGTTATACAGGAGTAAATAGAATTTCTAATTTAGCTGATCTTATGGTTCAGGCAGGTTGGCCTGGCAGAGGGCTGGAGTTCCAGTTATTTGGTGCCAGTTCCATGTTCAGCCATGTGCAAACAGTTGTAATTTCAAGCTGAAAACCTCTGGCTTTTCAGATTTCAGAACCTCTTCTACCTCCCACTCCTCATCCCTTGCCTTTTTTTTCGCTCCACAGACCTCAATCCATATTTAAAATCTCTCAAGCTCTTGCGGTTTTCAAGCCTGGACCACTAAGCTTGGTACAGAGAGTAAAGCTGCAGTAAAACTTATTACCACTACTACTGTTACAACTTCACGTTACACTCAACAAACCCAATGTCTCTTTTATAGCCCGTCTAGTTTTCTTTTCATGGCTTCCTAAATTTGTGGTGCACCACTGCCTTTCTATGGGGATGCATTTCCAGTTTATTCACAACTCGGACTATTTAGTCATAATAAATCTCACATTTCATGGTCCAACAGCATGAATGTAAAAATGTAACATCAGCACACTTGTCTGGACAAGGTGGTGGGCATGCAAGAGCTCACATGTAAAAGAAAGTGCCCAGTCGACATTTTAATTTTCTCCACCAGAGTGTGCAACGGGGGAAATGGATGTGAGCAAAGATGCTGAGGTGCATAGTATAAACACTGAGATTTTTACTGCAGGGTCTGCAACTAGACAACCCCCTCTGACTGCAAATAGAAGCCTGGAGTTACTTACTTTTCAGTATTAAAGTTTTCAATATAGAACTCTAGGTTTCTTTATTTTTTCTGTTACAATTCTATATTTCAACTAAAATGTGGGAACACTTAATTCATCACTCTAATGAAATACTGTCACTTACACCACCTAATTCTAAATCATTCCTATTCATTTCAACTAAACTGTAGGACAAATTATTTTGGTGCACATGTATATGTGTGTGTTTATTTTTTAATCAAAAAGTTCAAATCTTTTCTATTATGTTTCACACTGAGTAATGAAAAGGTATGTAAAATATACCTTTAATGTGTATTAATAGTACTGTACAGTTATGTACTTTAGTAGTACCATGTTTTACTTTTTAGTACCATGTTGTACTTTTTGAACTTTTCGGAACTCAATTTTACCTGTACCACTTTTTCTGTAGTATATATCCTTGCTTTGCAGTAAAATTCATTTGTTTCTGTTTTTATATATCGTGGTTTTACTTTAAAACAAATGGAAAAAGTCTGGAGTGCAGATAGTAAATGTTTACTGGATGTTGCTTTACAATACTAATGCTCAAATACTGAACATATAAATATTTATAGATAATTATCAATTCTGTTATCCAGATTTACTGATTTTTCAAAGTTGCTTGTTGTTCTAGCCCCATGTATGTATTTACTAGTGATTTCCAGATCAACCTATTATCCATTGGAAGGGGTCAGGTTATTAGAAAATTTGGGTGGTTCAAGTCAAGTGACAAAGCAGCAATTCAATTAAGTTTGTAGCTTCTTCCATTGCTCCATATTCAGTTCTGATGTTTACACACCCATTATAGGCACTTTCAGCAGTGGACAGGATCAGAGTGGCTGCCCTGACCAGTTTTGTTTCTATCTCATAAGCCAAAATGCACTATGTGTTCTAGCACTTCCTTGTCATAGACAGCATCAACTTACCAACAGTTTGTGTTAGAGTAGCTCTATGATAGGATCGGAATAATCTTTGCTCTGATTCAGTCACCTAGCCATCACAATTTGACCCATGTTAAAGTTGCTTAGACACTTATGCTTGCCCATTTTTCCTGCTTCCAACATACCAACTTCCAGAACTGACTGTTCACTTGCTACTTAACATCTCTTTCCTTGACAAGAGCCATTATTATTAGATAATCAATGTTATTCACTTCACCCATCAGTGGTTGTAATGGTGTCAAACTGGTAGACTTGATTAGAATTTAGACTTCTTTCAAGCCCTTAGACATACAACAGTGTTCTTGTGTGGTAGTAGCCTAGTGGATGATACACTTGCCTGTGAACCCAAAGTCGCAAGTTCAAACCCCCACTTTCTACCATTGTGTCCTTGAGCAAGACACCAACCCTTAGTTGTTGCAAGGGGACTGTCTCTGTAACTAATTGATTGTAAGTCGCTCTGGATAAGAGTGTCTGGCAAATGTCCTTAAATTGAGACATATGATACAAAATGATGCTCTCTAATTAAAGATACTGAAGACGTACCACCCCAGTGACATGAAAGGTACCACCTCAGTGACACTTCAGTACCTTCTGTCTGAGTGTGCGTGCAATGGAATGTAAATCACAACAACACTAAGTCTAGACATCAAAGGGTTACAGATATGACCTAGATTTGATATTTTCTTGGTTTGTACATTACTTCAACAAGAGCTGAGACTGTCAACACGTTCCTGCCAAGAAGAAACCATGAAAAAGATGGCAGTGTTTAAAAAAAGAAATCGAGAGCTATTGATCATGTAGAAAATGCCAGATCTAACCGTCTCTATACAAACATATAGCAAAAGCACACTGAGCTTTGGTGATACATCACAGCTCGCTTGAAAACAATAAGACGCACTACTAAGGCCAGAACCAGGGCGAAGAATGAAGCCAAATTGCATCATGCACCAATGAATACATGGCTAAACCAGCCCCTGGGATGGAAGCTGACACTAGCTTGAGGTGATGATGATGTAACTGTGAATGTAGTGGACACCATGATTGGGGGACTGATCCGTTTTTGCCAGTGGGGCCCTGGAGGACAGCCTTTGGGATCAGTGCTGACTCATCGTGACTTACATATCCACCCCAGCTCTAACCAAGTTTAGCCAAGCCAACGTAAAATGTGTCATGAGTATAAAACTTTCTCTCTTTGTTTTACTTTGTTGGTTACTTGATCAGTTTGGATCAAAACATCTAGAGTTCAAAAATGTGTTCAAAAAGTTATAGGAGTGCAAAAACAAACA
>JBBPCW010000001.1:14201408-14215343 GCA_037974425.1 Phenacogrammus interruptus
GACAAAGCTTTTTACAATGCAGAGTGCACATTTCCACATTATAAAACATTTACATAACTACACTGTTTAAAGAGATTTGTGAAACAGCTTTGTGTTATAGAATTTTATTGAACTGTCCCTCCTGGCCTTCCAGGTGAATTACAAAGTAAAATATGTAACACATATCAAGAGCTGTTGGGATATCTGTGTAAACATGCTCACTCATAACCTTACTCATAAAGCGAGTCTTGAATAAGGTCAGATATTGAATACCACAAAATAGTGTGGAATTCTAGCCCTCTAGGGTCTGCTTTTAATCAAGGGAAGCCTCCTGTTGATGATTTATTTTTGAAGTTGTGTAGGACCTTTCCAGGGATGTTCTGGGTTTTTTTTTTTTGCTAGATTGTAAAGTAGAAAAGATTGTTAATATTAATGATGTCTAATGTCTTATTGTTTCTAATGTCATAACTGTCTAAACCATATGAGTGGAGAGAAGGTATAACTCAATTGACATAAATGACTCGTCATGTAGGAAGTACATTTTGTGCTAAATAAAGACAGAATTGCTGTTTATATTCAGTGTTGTTTAATGCCCAGAGTCACACTGATGTTAGCTTAATTGTATTTATTAATCTGTAGATCAGGCTCACAGTCAAGTTTAGTTGACACAAACTGAAGAGGCAGAGAGATGTTTAAGTACAGAACGCTGCATAACATGCATTTAAATACTCCAAACAAATTTAAAATCACAGCATAGTGTTTACACCAAGTTATCATAGACCTATCATTGACTTATGTGCTCTTAATCTGTCCATATCTGCAGGCTTCGTAAAGGATGTGGCCCGGCCTGACTACTGGGTGCCAGACCACGAGATCACTCAGTGCCACGAATGCTCCAAGGATTTCACACCCAGTGTGCCCAAGCATCATTGTCGTGCATGCGGCCAAGGTGTGTGCGGAGGATGCTCGACCCAGACTCGGCCTGTGCCCACCCGCGGCTGGGACCACCCGGTGCGGGTCTGCGATGCCTGTGTCACACGCCTGGACACCCAGTGACCGCCAGAATATCTGCCGAGACTCAAAACGATTTCAAAGTGCCGTGACCAGGAGGCAGGTTGTTTTCTCATAATGCTATGGGGCATGTAGCGTGCCGAGTTTGTCTCACTTGCAGGCACTAAACCGCAAAGGTTAGGTACAGTGTGGTAACCTTTAGACTGAGGAGCTGGAGTAGATTAAGAATGCCTTTACTTGGACAGAGAACGAAAGGGAAAATACTTTGATTCAATATTTTAAAGATCTTTTTGTGCTGGCCCTTAGAAAACTGATCTGCTTTCCTCTCTCTTAACGCTAAGGGTTTACTGGTCATAAAGAAAATATACAAGGGATCAAACGTTCAGAGTGAAACCTGGTTTCGTTTGACTGATGGAACCATCGATAGGAATATTTTGTTTTTAATTTTTCTCTTTAAGGATTGTTGATGTATACATTTGAACCTAGATTTGCATTGAGCGGGTCACTTTGCACATTTAGTTCAGTCTGCTTGATCAGTGTAAGAAAGAATTGGCGTATGGTGATACCTTTTTGTAGACATGATCTTGTGCCGCAGCAGTGCTGTTACCAGGGTCGTATATAGTACAGCTACAAATTATGCAAGTCAATGAATAGACCTGGAGTTAATAGAATTTTTTTCTTAAATTTTGAAAGACCTTTGCATAATTTGATCATTAAGACCATTAAATGAACAGTCTCATTCAGAGTGGTTTGAAATGAACTACTTAGTTGTAGAAAAACTTAATGACACAGATGTATTTAAAGTGCTGGTCATAAGAACCAGGTCACAATGTCTATAATACAAATTAAGTCATTTTATTTACTGCTGCAAATGACTGCTGCAGTGAGTCCTAAGAGTTTTTGTAAATGCGAAATTTAAAACAATTACATTTTATTCTATTCAGTAACTGGAGGCCCAAGAGGTTTTTTTTAAAGAACAAACCTCAAACGTATCATAAAACAATATCTTGGGCCCCAGGCAACATACTTTGTCTTTTACAAGGCTGCTTTTAGAAGCATTAAT
The DNA here is from genome assembly GCA_037974425.1 of Phenacogrammus interruptus. Classification (NCBI taxonomy): domain Eukaryota; kingdom Metazoa; phylum Chordata; class Actinopteri; order Characiformes; family Alestidae; genus Phenacogrammus; species Phenacogrammus interruptus. The sequence continues at coordinate 14,203,462 of JBBPCW010000001.1, forward strand.
CACGTGAGACATCTGATTTCCATTGCTACCCCTGTGAACTGTTTTGACTCTGTTTTCTCCAGAGTGCCACATTTCAGATCTAACCACTGAATGACCGTTTATATATTGCAGTTAGGCAGAAACATTTTGAGGAATTCAACTTTAATAGAGCCGCCTTACTCCTACGCAAGCACACGTGCCTATGAGTTCAGGGCTTCTTCATAAAACATTGTGCTCCATTTTTCTTTGGCACCTAACCTCATAAACATATAACAGTCTTAAGCACTGACCTGTGCCAGCTGGTTTCTCTTAACAAGGTCACCATCTAAAAATAGCCAAAATATAAGATTTGTGGAAATAGAGCCAGTAACAATAAGCATTTGTGGTAAAGCGATACTAACTTTATAGAATATTGATAGTAGCCAGGATATGTACTTTTGTCTATACAACTCTCTACAACATCTCGTGATTGGTGGGCATCTTCACAACTGGAATTCAAATCTCCTTGGTGAACTCATGTATGAATTTAAATACTTCAGGCATAATTAGAAAGGTGTGAAGATGGCAGGTTGTTCAGGCATTTCACTGGAGCTATTCTCAATCAAAATAAAAAACAATACATCAGGTCCTAACTTCAGGCCAGGAACAAATTACATACAGCCACAATTTACAATATCGTATGATCTCAGCTCTTCAATTTGACCAATTTTTGCACTTTATTGAGCTTTTTCAGCTATTATCCTTTAGAGCCATATCAGCAGTAATGAGTATAGTGCCATTGTACACCATAGAAAAGGACATTTTGGGTGCTAAGGACTTGAATCAAGCCAATCATACACTCAGAAAAGTAAAGACTGTTTTCTGTCTATATCATATCCTGCTTTGTACATCAACTGCTTGTAGTTAGAGAGTACGGCACCAAAGTAATAGGAATCTTTAAGTGAAAACTTGATATTTACTAGATGTATGCTAATCTTTTCTGAAAGACAGGGCAGGGAGAAAGTGCCTGAATTAATCAGAGGAATGACTTTCCCTGACTTGATGTTTTATGATGCTGAAATACTCCATATGGCTTCTTACAGCACTTTAAGAGCAAGACTTTTGGACATGGATTAAGATTAGTCTTGGATTTAATCACCATTCCAGTGGTTTTCGACCATTCGGTCTAGTCCTAGGAACGGTCTTTTTCTGGAAAACTAGCCTAGTTTAAGGGAGGGAATCATTAGGGAACATTCTGAACTGTGGACTATTAAGTTTTTCAAACTAACCTGTGGACTGGACAGATCACTCTGGCCTTATGTGAGGTGATTGAACCAAAGCAATTATTTTAATTGCGCATTAAATATAATCCTGGTTTATAGGCTTTTCTGAATAATAAAGGTGTTTAAAAACATGATTGTCTTTTTATTACCAAACCTGTCTGTTGAAACCCTGTTTCACTTCGTTCATTTGAAACAGAAACACTGTGTAAAAGTTGTTACATGAGGGGAAAGAGCTGGGCTTCTGTTAAACAGGACTGGGTAATGGAATGCAATGCATTTTGGTACGTCCAACCATGTACCATAATGTAAAATCATTTACAATTTACGCAATGGCTCAATCTGCACCCATTCTTTGTGGACTTGTTTAGCGCCCTCTTGTGTCCAGTCAACCCAAAAACTTCATCAAGTGGTGGTTCTCTTCACTGCAAGTTCTCTCAGGTTGGCATGTTTTTGTACCATTTACCATCTGCCATTTTGGACACAGATGCTAGAGGGGCTATAGTGTGGAACACAAACTGCAGCAGTAGATGGGTTATGGTGGAGACGCAGGTCAGGTGTGTCTAATAAAGTGGCCAGTGAGTGCATTATGTGGTGCACAAAATATTGTGATGCCTGTCTATTACACCAACAGAAACTTTAATTACATTGTATTCATATACATAAACTGTAATATGGAGTTTAATCCCCTTTGCAGGTATAACTGCTTCTTTCACTCTTCTTGGAAGGGTTTTAGAAGATTTTGGAGTATTTCTGTGGGAATTTGTGCCCATTCATTCTGTAGAGCATTTATGAGGCCAGGCACTGGCGGTGGATGAGTCTGGCTCTTAATTTCCATCCCAGTTCATCCCAAAGATGTAGGATAGAGTCGAGGTCAGGGTTCTGTGTGGGCCAGTTAAGTTGTTCCACAACGAACGTATCCAGCCATGTCTTTATGGACCTTTCTTTGTGTATTGGGACACAGCCATGCTAGAATAGAAAATAGCCTTCAACAAACTGTCCTCAAATTTGGAAGCATAGCATTATGTCTTAATCTTAATGTTCAGCATACTGTCCTTCACTGGAAGGAATCCCAATCACTAAACAACCAATGTGTCCCAACACTTTTGTCCATATAGTGTCCCTTTCTCCATGAAAAAAATTACAACTCGCTACAAAAACAAAGAAAACATCACTCTGTTTCCTGTGTGGCACTAGATGAAGATTCATTGGAGGGTTCTCAGCAGCATATTAATGACAGATTATTGTTGTGATAGTTTAATGATCAATAAATCAAAGAATATTGAGTTTGGTGGAGTGAAGGAGGTGGGTGGTGGTACAGATGTCTTATTATTAGCTCAAATTCTGATTAAAATCACAGGAGACCTGCATACATTTCCTCCGCCTCTGGATAACTGAGTTTCCTACTGCCTTCACTCAATTAGAAATCAACACGTGCCTCCCAGGCACATGGCTCACAAACCTAAAGAGTGTTTACAGGGGTCATAGTCATCATTTCAAGACTTACTGGAGCCAAAATGCAGCTATTTCAATATAAAAGCCAGAACACACATTTTTTGCTCCATTGAGAATCCACTGAAGTGACCAGGTGTTCCCAGAGTTACCAGCAGAGAGCAGCAGCACTCAAATGGCTCCTTACATAGTGCACTGTGTAAGAATTAAACAGGCCCTGGTATCCAGGTGCAGTTGGTTGTTAGCTGGGTGTGCGCAACTTAATACTGGACATACACTATACAAACAAAAGTTTTGGGACATCTGATCAACACACCAACAGGGACTTTGATGACATTGCATCTAAAAACATAGACTTGAATATGAAGTTGGTCCCCACTTTGCAGCTTCCACTCTTCTTGGAAGGCCTTCCACAAGATTTCAGGCTTTCTGTGGGAATTTGCATCCATTCGTTATGTAGAGCATTTATGAGGTCTGGCACTGATGTTAGACGAGAAGGCCTGGCGCACACACTCTGTTCCAGTTCATCCTAAAAGTATTGGATGGGTTGAGGTCAGGGCTCTGTCCTGGTCAGGGAAGTTTTTCAGCACTGAACCCATCCAACTGTGTCTCTGTGGATCCTGCTTTGTGTGCTGGTGTACAGTCATGCTGGAACTGAAAAGGTTCTTCCCCAAACTGTGTCCAAAATGTTGGAAGCATGCCGTTGTCCAAAATTGTCTTGATATGCTGAAGCATTAACTGAAATTAAGGGGCCTTTCCCAAACCGTGAAAAACAGGTGTGTCCCAATACTTTTGTCCAGAAAGTGCATGGTTCACTGTTTGTGTCTCTCCAGCTCTCCATGGTTCTATGCGACACTGCCTCACAGAATTGTTTAACTCATAATGTCCTACTTGTATTCTCGTCTGTTAGTGGTTTGCTTAAAGTCCCCCAATTTTGATGATCTATAATGAATGGTAGATCTGTGTTGTGGCTCCCAAATGGAACTCCTTCCCTCAGAATCTTCAAATTTCACACAGCACACAATATAGGGTTGCTGGGAGCCATTTGGGATTTAGCCTCAGGCTTGGGCGCTGAACACGCGACCATTTAAGTGTGTCTTCTTTGGTTTTGGTTGTTCTGTTATCAGTGTTTATTCTGTTAAAAAAAAAGGAAGACATTCTCCATAGCTTATCTTTAGGGAGGCATTTTGTATACTGTATTGCTCTAGGGGACAGTTGGAGCTCCAAGGCACCACTAGATGTCCTCACTCTACAATCACATTCAGTTCTCACATCTGGACCATGCCGGCCACATGTATGACCCCTGCCGTCTAAGATTATAAATATACATCTTGTGAAAAGCTTGACCCCGTGTGTTAATGGTTGGTCTTTCATAGTTACATAATAAAAAGCCTCTTTCGTTTGCCTTCTCATGCAATATGGACAAAAGTATTGGGACACATGTGTTTGTCAAGGTTTGGGCTAGGCCCCCCAACTTCCAGGAAAGGGTCATCTTAAGACATTTTGGACAACACTGTGGATTATGCGAACCTACAGAGATTGTACATGTTATGTAGGATATTAATTTACGCAATGTAGATTTAAATATCACTAGTTTTAACACTAATCATTATATTTATTCAGGTTTTTTAAATGTTTGGGCAACCACAAGAAATGATTACCGTATTTTATCATCTGCCTATTGATCAGTCCATCATTCTGAAACCTGTGACGTTGCTCATGATATTAGAATCATGTATCAAAACTGTCTGCCACATGGATTAACCTTATTAAAAGAGTTCCATCCATTTTGATGAACAGTAGTGTAATTGTTTTTAATAAAAAATGTGACAAGTGGGTGTGTGCAGGTGTCAGCAGGTGTGTAGCTGATTGTGCAGTTGATAAATGTGCTTTAAACCTGATGCAAACTTGCATTTGTGTGAGGCATACTTCTTGTCTATGCCTCCTATAGTACCTACAGGCCAAAAACGCGTCTGTCTGTGTGTTTAATTATGTTATGGTGCATCTGCCCGTTTCAAACGTACCATTGCATGTCCCAGACAGCACGCACAGGCCTATAATACCATCAAACACTCCTCATAAAAAGAAACTGCCATCTGGAGACGCTGCATGTATTTGCGAGAGGAGATTAGTCAGCCGGAAGCTGCTATGCAAACACATTCGTACATTACTGCTACTTCAGATGACAGCATCACTCCAGGCCTGTTATTACATCTGCACTGCTGGTTGGAATAACTGTGTAGGAGATCAAATCAAAGCTAAAATGATTTGAAAATCACTTGATTGTTTAAATAGATGCCAGACGGGATTCGACCACTCCACTTAATAAAAATGCATTTTTATTGTGATCAGAGAAAACCTTTTTAATTATACTTTGTGGCTAGAGCTACTTTTAGTTACACTATATAGACAAATGTATTTGGACACACCTCTTAATTACTGAATTCAAGCGGCCCCTTACTTTCAGAGAAGGACTGAAGTATACCATGCTATTTCAGACAACAGCATGCTTCCAACTTTGTGGAAGAACCTTTTCTATTCAATTTAATTAAGTTGATTTATATAGAAATGTATACAACAGGTAAGCAAGCTTATTTGAGTCTTGGTGTGCGATGATGCAAGTGTGCATAGTACTATTTTGTGGGAAACTTGTCCTACTTGCTCCAGCATAAAATTAAAGCAAATTTTGGATAGTAAACACATCCTGACTGATGGATTACACTTGGGAGTGTGTGGAAATGTATTGCTTTCAGAAAGAAAAGCAAAGCTGTAGTGCCGTAGCTCTCCAGAGAAACCTGACACATGCTGCTCTCACCCCTTTTTTTCTTTTCTGTTCACTCACTGAGCCTGAACAAGAACAAGAGTGTGAGCAGCCTACATGTTTTAAACTCACAAAAACAATGCCACGGTTGGTTTCCTGTAAATAAGTTCCTCATAAATAAAAGTGTAGCTTCAGGGTAGGATATTACTCACGGCTGTGAACCGGGTCTTGTTCTGTAAGCCATTGTCACTTAAATTTATACCTCTTGCCCCGGGGACTCTTCTCCTATTCCAGGCTCTTTTGGGATATTTATAAATGAACATTTTGCCAGGAGTGTCCATAGCGACTCATCCCATGCTGTTTCTGCTGCACAGTGTCGGACTGTGCATGGGACATATTTAAACGAGTTTCCAGCACAATGACCCTGGTGGCGCTGAGGTCCTATTTTTTAACACCTCCCCAGGGAAGGGGGGATGAGAAAAGGGAATGCATTTGGGCCTTTTAAAACACACCAAAAGACAAAAAAATAATCAGCAAGCACTGAACTTTTTTAACCTTCTTTATAAGCTCCTTTACAAACAATCAAAAAATCCAGTGATGTAGGACAGACCTCAGCATGGAAAATCATCCTACATAAATATTGTGTTTTCCCCAAGGCCTCAGAGAGGGCAAGATGTGTAAGAATCCAGAATGGAAACCAGAAAGTGTAGTTCTGTAAGTAATCACTTAAAAAACCTGCTGTAGATTCACTGACGACATCCGCATCAAACTCATCAGTGTGAAATAACCACAGCATTACATCACACACCACCAAAAGAAGAAAATGTTTCATTTATTTTAAACAATTATGTTTTACATATGAAAGTATGTTTAAATGTGGATACTTTTGGCTCCATATTTTCACTTTTGCTCAAAATCTGTGTTTTTTTCACTTAGGGACAGCTTCTTTGTACATTTTCCGCCCTTTATCAAATATAATCCACACATTTTTAGCTTCTGATCAGCCGAGGGGGCTGCAGGACCCCCACATTTTAGAACAGTGCTTACTGAAATGTGACAAAAGAACAGAACTTTGTTATATTTTTTGTTGGGTGGAGTTAAACATTATTTTTCTTCATACATGTTCAGAATCTGCAAAAGCCACTCACTGTTTAAGCCAAGGCTCTGAGCTGAGGCCTTTTTTAAAGCTTCTCCCTCCCATTTTTTTAAAAATACATGTAAATATGTAGCTTGATTACATTAGTGATGTAAGCGGCTTCCAACTTCATAGCAACAACCTGAAGCTCAGCTCATTTATACAAATGTCCAGCAGGGTTAAATTAAACAGTTAAATGTATAAATTGTATGCAGACCAATTTAACAGGTTAAATCTAATGGATATAATTTAGCATGATGTTTAGCATTTACACTTTCCTGTCTGTTTTTGACCGATCACCTGAATACTGTAGTGTAGAACCAAGATAGTAAAAAAAAAAAAAACACACTTAAAAACACTTTTATATTATATTATTTATTTATCTTTGTACAATGTAATTACAATACAAATATGTAGGTTTAAATACAAAATTCTGTAAATAAAGATTAAAAATAAACTTCACTGGTTTGTTATCACTAGCCTACAGTTTACAATCAAGTTTATGAGGTAATTTAGTTTACTCATTTTCCAAAAAAAAAAAAGATTCCTACTTTTTTCATGGTTGGGGGGCAAAAGATAAAAGTCCAGGGCAATCAGCTGTATAAACTCATCCATTGCATCTTTATGCAGAAGATTTAGAGCAGAGATCATGGAAAAGCTTGTTGCTAGGCCGGATTACAAACGCATTTTCTTTGGGGAAAAAAGGAATTCCTAAGTAAACCCACAGTGCTGCCTACACAGGCTCGGTCAACCCTGTATTTAGCTGTTGGTGGTCAACAAACTGGATGGCAGCTTTTATAAGTTTGTATGATGCCGGTTGTGTGGTCTAAGTGAATCAGGTAGTAGATACATTGGAGTTGACCTGTATATATACTATAACTCATTTGGAGAGTCCTATAATGCACAGTGTGCAGTCTGGCTTTGACCATCTAGCTTTTATCCTTTTTTTTCACTGAGAAAGTCCAGACCCTGCGGTCAGATCGTGTCTAAACGTTCAGCATGTTCTCTCCCACCGCCTTGAGGTCTTACACTGAGAACCAGACCAGCTGATCTGTTTCAGTGGAAAAGGAGCAGAGACTATGGAGCCACACAGCAGAATAAGAACCGTGTTGGTACACAAACGCGCGACAAAACTGGAATGTTTTCCCGTCTCTGCCCTCGTCATGTTTGCAACACTGACTTGTTGATGGACGGATAAATGGCTAAGCGTCACTGTGGAAAAGTGAGTTTCATCACAAAAGGTATCTGCCTTTGATAAATGGCAGTTATTTGTTATATTTTACAGGCTGAGTAAGGAACGCAGAATAAAAAAAACCCATAATCCAAGAATGCATCTTATTGACAAGTTATAAATTAAGAGAGATTTGGAGCATGCGTGCATTGTATCAAATGACCGTCCAAACAAGGTGTCCAGTAGAAGTCCAGTTCCTCACTTTCCATAAAAATCCTTCAGAATGTTCAACTTCCAGACACTCAGCCAAACTCAACATCGACAAACTCATCTCATACTTCCTACAGCTTCTCTTTCTTCACACCACAGTCCTTTTTACCCTTTCCAGCACCTTCCACATTAAAAGAACTCATCAATTAGCCAATTAGCTCTCATTACTTGCATTATTAACAACACTCTCAGACTCTGGAAGAAGACCTCTTATAGCGGCTTTAAAGGTTACACATTCAAACACTGTGCCGTGAGTGCCAGAGAGAGTATGTTATCAGCATTTTCACTGCTTGTCAAAAGTATGAGGACACCATGCCTTTTGTTTTTTTTGACAGAGTAGCTCACAGTTTACCCAGGGCACAGATGTAGGCCAATGTAAGATTAGGACACAATCGAGCCCCAGCTTGCTGCATGGAGGACAGTGGTACTACCCACTACGCTACACCAGCTGCTATTTGCTATTATTCAGGATATTTTTGCATTTCTCAGTTGCTTCAATTTTGCATTCAGTTTGGGCAGCTGGTGGACTAGTGGTTAGGGAGTTTCCCCTGGAATCATATAATTGTCAGTTCAAATCCAAGGACTGCCAGTGACCTCACTGAGGTACCCTTATGCAAAGTACCATCACCACATACTGCTTCCTGGGTGCTGCGCCGCTGGCTGCCCACTGCTTTACTCATGTGAATGGGTTAAAAGCAAAGGACTCACGCAAATTTTTCTTCTGGGATTGATATAGTACATAAAATAAATAAAAATTGTATCAAAGTGTTTACAGTATATAAAACAGTAAGATCGAATCCATCAATCCATTATCTCAACTGATTATCCTCAGCCAGGGTGGTGGGTGTGCTGGAGCCTATCCCAGCAGTCATAGGATTAGGCGGAGAAACACCTCGGCCAGGACGCCAGTCGAGATCTCCCATGATTTAAAATTACAAACAAAAAAATTTAAAAATGCTAATTTCTTCAGCTTTTTCTAAAAAGGTCGTGTCCTCATCCGTTGGACGGACCCTGTTTACATTGCCTTCATGTTCTTCTGCAGATACGTTGCTGAAGCTCTCATGTCAATTTTACCTCAACTCTGTAGCAGCATCGACATGTGGTGGCCATTTGTACTGATCAGAGTTGCACTGTACCTGCAATCAATCTATTTGGTGTCCACTGGTTCCTGGCAAAATATGATAACCCCGGTGACTCACAGGGGTTGAATAATAATTAACAGCCACAGAGAGGGCGATAAATAAGGGGAGGAAAAAAAACATGCTATTTACACTCTCACACAGCATTTTCTCGCAGCTCCATCAGCTCTGAACATGCAGCCTCTCATCCGGTGAATCATATCTTGCCCCTGCTGCCAAATTATGGGTGATCTTGCGCCAAGCAGTTTAAAGAAAATATATGGAAACCATTTCACTTAGAGTCAAGTACACATCAGATTTAAGATACCTGCCACACTTATCTGAAACATAATAAATAGATATTTTGGCCATCCAGTTATCAGTCAATTTGCGATTCTTAAAAATCATGTGATTCATTTAGTAAACCAGAGCCATTGCTGATGAAGACAACGTTAAACTCAGAAGCATTCGCTGTCGTCTAAGTGCCTCAAATGTTGCGACTGTGTTCCCGGCTCTAAGAGTCTAAGTCAGTGGTCAGAACAACACAAAACACAAACCGGACAATCCCCTACATAAAAGTAACGACCTCAAAGAGCAGATGCATACAATAGTGATTACCTATGGAAAATAAAGCAGAATAAAAGAACAGGAGAAGCTAAAGCAACAGGATGTGGGGTATTTTCAGTCTTGTTTCAAGAGTCTATGAAGCCTGACCATATAGGTGTGAATAGGTGTGATTATAGCTCGATTTCAAAAGTCTTTTGTAAGTCATTAGAGAAAGGGTTGGATGCCTTGGGTTGCGATTTGGATTCAAGCGCTGCCCACTTGGCCTCAAAACGCTCTGCTTCCTGGGCATCAGCTGGGAGACTGGCCTGCAGGGTCTCCATTGGCCAACTGCTTGTGCCACCACTTCCAGTTGTACTGGTGCCATTCTGTGTAATATTGTTGGTGGATACAGTGGTAGTGGTAGTGGGAAGCATGTTGTGGGGGAGCCCATTGATGGCTGGAGAGTTGGCAAACGTGGTTCCAGGAAAGCTCCCGGGCAGGTTAGGGAAAGCCGAGGTTCCGCCACCAAGTGAGCCAGTCTTAGGCCCCATGGGCCCTCCAGTTGAGCCAGTAGCACTGCAAAACACGTTAGCCACCATTTGTGAGGGGGTAATTCCCACCACTGGCACACTGGCATTAGGGTAGGTCATGCTGTTGCCCACGGCAGGCATGTAGGCTTGCATTGGCACATAGGCCGGCTGAAGTGGTGGCTGGCCGTACATGCCGACAGGTGCAGGAGTGTTGTCAAAAGCCATTGGGAATGGCTGCATAGAGGTGGGAAGAGAGCCTGGAGGAGCCATAGGCATGGTGGGCACTGGTGGAGGCTGCTGGGTAGGTGGTGGTGGAAGGGTTGGGGGAGATTGCTGCTGAGCTTTTACAGCCTTGGCTACCTCCTCCAACCAGCGCTCAGCCTCCGATGGCGTCCGCTTGTGACCACTTTGTGCAATGGGAGGAGGCGACTGGACAGTGGGCTCTGTCTGGATCCAGGAGGTGTTAGCTGCAGAGGACAACAGAAGACGTGAACAATGAACATAAAATATTTGTAATACACACACACACACACAAACACATACATATATGTATACAGTAATTCCCCGCTTTTCATGGGGGCTATGTTCCAAGAGCACCCACATATAATGAAAATCTGCATTGTTGTGGGTAAAAAAAAAACTATTTTTATAGTCAAAACCCTACACATACCCTGAAAATATGCTTCCAGAACACTTTAATTTAATTTTAAACTCAGTTTAATGCATTTCCCTTAAAGAAAATGTAATGGTAATATGCAACTCGGAAGGTTGCTGGACAAAAGTATGTGGACACCGTGGCAAGGTGAACTGTTTTTGTGGAATAACTGCTGATCTACTCGGGCTAAAAATACAAACGAGGGCTCGTTGGAAAGGTCTCCTAGAGATCAATGGAACTGTGGAGTTTGAAGTGTCTTGCACCTTGGAGATCAAACCATGCCCATGGTTCTCTGTCTCACAAGCTAGCAGAGACAGCAATGGACAGACACCATCCAGATAAGACCAGGAACTCTCCATCTGGACTATTATGATAGTTCTCCTTCAGCTTTGGTTGACCACCATTTGGGTTGAGCCACTCCAGCCTGGATTGGCCAGAGAAGACGTTAGCTGGTCCAGGATGACGTGTAAGTAAGTGCGACATAGCAGGATGTTATGAACGTAACAGCAGGGTGTGTGGGCGAGATGGAAGCAAGTGATGGACAGAAAGATTTTTGATCAGAGTTCTGGGAAACAAAGATCATTCTGAATCAAGTTGCTTGTCCAATCTTTGTGAGTACCACTGTCTTCTGCTCAGTTAACAGTGAAACTGAAGGATTCCCTTTGACAATCTTTAGCTGTTGCCTAAAGTTCCTGGTAGAGGGGGCAGTGCAACCAGTTACTCAAGGCGAAGGAAGACAATAAAACTAAACAAAGGGAATGCTGCGTCACTTTTATTGAGGTGGCAATGACCATACCCTGAAGGCATGGTGCTGCTGAACTAATCATTTCCTGAAGAGATTGGAGAAGGAAGGGGGCAAAGCTTGAGGAACATTTAGGCTAATGGCAGAGGCAGAGGTGCATGCTAAGTCAGCCCTTTGAGATAGCTTTACAAGTTTTTGCAGGTCAGTCATTTTACAGGGTTCTTTGTTATCACAGTACAACAAAATGGAGAGCTATACGTACAT
>JBBPCW010000001.1:14237211-14257990 GCA_037974425.1 Phenacogrammus interruptus
ATCTATTGGCTTACAATGGAGTCTGAGTTTGGTGAAGGCGATGGTGGAGGAGAAATGGGGTTGGGGGAGTGAGGGAGCCACCTTTTCGGAAGCCTGACAGGGGTCCTTTGTTATGGCAGCTGGTTTCAGGGAGGTCAGACCAGCTGTGCTTCCACTGACCCGCCGCCCCTCCCCCTCGTCTTGCTCCCCAACTAAACACAGCCAGCTGTAGATGTAGGAGGCGGTGAGGAGGTCTTGGAAAGCAAGCTGTGCTCAGAGAGTACACTCCAACTCGATGCTGTGGCTGTGCATAGCATATCAGAGCGGAGGAACTGAACTGAAACTGAAACGGCGGTCAGTAAACTTCAACCAGACCCATCTGTAATGCCAGAGCTGACAACATCTGGCTGTAATGGCTCAGTGGTTAAGGTGCTGGACTTGAACTCTAACAGGGTTTCTCTGTGCAGGTTTGAACTCTGCTCACAACAATGTTTTAAATGTGTTGTAACAGCATGTACAGGGAGCTTTTTTTGGGGTGGCTGGTGGCCTGGTGGTTAGGGAGTTGCCCCTGCAATCAGAAGGTTGTGTGTTCAAATCTCAGGACTGCTACTGAGCAAAGTACCATCCCCACACACTGGTGCTGCGCCACTGGCTGCCCACTGCTTCACTTGGTGAATGGGTTAAATGCAGAGAAAGACTTTTACCCTGTGTGCTGTGGTGTGTTCACGTGTGACATACTCTTGAGTTCAAAGAACTGCCTCATCGTTGAGCTATTAAAAATGAATTTTAATAGTATATCAATGATTATAATTATTTTTTAAATCATTTGTTTAAGGAGTTCCATATTCTACCAGTAAAATGGCAGCCAGGAAGCCTTCAGTAAGGAGCTACATAAAACATGACTAAAGGTTCATCAAAGTATGTATATCAGAACAGATGCATAAGCATCCCTGTGTACAGGTAGACCTAGGCCTGAATGCCAAACATTTTATCTCACATAGCAGTATTTTCAGATAGAGCTGTTGCTCCAAGTATTGTTCAATCTTTAGCTATTAAGTCCAACACATTTGGGACGAACTGGAATGGAGATTGTGAGCCAGGCCTTCTCGTCCAACATCAACGCCTTTAAAGAAGAGGGGAGCTGTTTTGCTGCAAAGGAGGACCAAATCCTTATTAAAGTCTATGTATTTGAATGCAATGTCATTAAAGGCCCATACTATGTAATTTAAGTGCTTGCTAGCAGAATATTTTACTTCCAATCAGAGAGACAATAGGCCATGGACATGTGATTAGCCAGAGCCAGTTTATAGTATAAGTAAGAGGAGAGATTCTGAAAGATGTGGTGTTTAAGCTGTAGTTTATACCAGACTCAATAAAACACTAACTACTAAAGTCTATCATGCAACTGCAGACACATTAGCTCAGGAAGGCCCACCCAGTATAATATATATATTTTTTTATCATTATAATAATATCAGATTCAACAGAACTAAAATGAGCCTGTAACTAATCACTGAATATTTTATTGTATTTTGTGAACATCCTGATATGGAACTTTTGGTCAAAGCATTCTCATGAACCAATAAATATATATTTAACTTTGATAAAAATAATTCAGGGAACCTTTATAAATGTGTATGTACCATCTACAACCCTCTTCAGTAACTTGAACCTTGTATTGATTTTGTAGTCAATAATAAAGATCCTCTCCAGGACCTTCTTATTTCACGATTAAAAGACAGTAAATAATTTAACATGGGGCAAGGGGAGACACTGTCACAGCAGTAGGAGGGGGTTTGACTGTCATATGTGTCTTGGAGAGACGAATGCATTTACACTGCTATAACAAATATACCTGAAGTGGTCTGAACGATCAGATTACATCCAGCCATAGCATTTAATATTCATAACATTTATTTCTTTAAGGTTACATAGAATTCTACAGGATGAAATCATTCAAACACTGGCATTTTAGAACAGTCCATCAAATTATTTAGAATGATCCATTAAAGCTGAACATCAATCACATGATGAGGAATTTAAGAAGTTGCTGATTTAATTCTGAAAGGGATACACAGAAATATTATACTGAATCATACTGGTATCTAACAACCATACGAAAAAAAAATCATACGTTTAAACTGTTTGATATTTCAAAATGATAACTGATTTACTGTACTCTGGAAGTAGAACGTGCTTAAATTTCTGCATTTTATTCATTTGTAGTGTTGAATGTATTTCTTTGTAATGGTACATGTAGAATATCATATATCAAGGTCCTGAGCTGAGTAATCAAGATTCATTAGTTCGATCCCCATCGCTGTCTCAGACATGAAAAAATTGAAAAAAATCATGTAAAAAATGGAAGGAACAAAATATCAGACATAAGAATCTGCCCATGATTTCCATAACGGTATATCCTTTTCAACAATGTTAACTTGAGGCCCTTGTCCAAAGTCATACAGGAACCGTGTTTTTACTTAAACGATACTGTAATGGCACTGAACTTCTAGCACACTTTTCCATTGTATCCCTGATATTGGGTTTCTGACGCATCAACAGCGCAATTCTCTCCACACAGTTCATGGCAGGTCATTGTCCCAAAACCGCATCCATGGGGCCATACCAGCAGAACGTTTTGCTGACAGAACTGCTTTTGTTTTTGTGGTCTTTTACTATTCATAATATCATTTTTTTTTTTTTAAAGTTTCTCTGCATTCTTTAGCCATGTGACGAAAATCTTACCCGGCTAGCACGTTTCCAATGGCACACATTTGCATTTCTTACAGGTGTCACAGAAAACCACTCAAATTTATCTTCAGCCCAAATAGACAGTAGTGCTTGTACTCCGTTAACTTCCCAGTTGTTAGCTTGTATCTCCATTAATGTTTTTTGTGTGGACAGTAAAAAACAGTGGCCTCTTTCCATGCTGTGATGACACTTCGACCAATCAGAAAGCAGCTCGGCTGCGGCCCACTTTCGGCCCTGCCATAAGCATTGATAGCTCACGTATGGGTCGCTTTATTTGTAATGGAAAAACATTTGTTCATGGTACGGCGCAGCTTCTCGTGCCAGTGGAAAACCACCACTGGATTTTTACCAGTTCACACCACCGTTGTGAAAAATGAGACACCATTGAAGCACCATTTATCTATGATCTATTCTGTATTATATCACTTCAATAAAAATCATACTTGGTCAGTCCTGTGGAAGCACTGTTAATATCCACAATATGCTCAGAAAAGCTTATTGGGACAAAAATATCAATATATTATGAATCACTCACCGGTTATAATAAAATATAGTCAGCTAGGGGAAACATCTGACCAGTGACACAAGTTATTTGTCAAACAGCACTTGAATGCTGGGACTGATCACTCTCCGACTCATTCTGAGATGCTAATGAGGGCTGGCGCTCCACTCGCTCTTCATATTTTATAGGTTTTTCCAACAGCCTGAAGGAATTCTCAAACACAAACACTGTAAAATATTTGGAGGGGGAGGGGGAAAAAAGACAGTGAGGATTTCCTACGAGCAGCTGTTTATATTCAAGAACACCCATCAAGTAAATTAATGGGAACTTGAGCTTGGTGAGAATACTAGGGACTATCCAAATAACCTGACAGAGCTTTGAAATTTAGTGTTGAAACAGTGAGAAGGTGTGACGTGTATTTGAATTACACAAAAAATGAACTTAAGTCTTAAAAACCAAACAAAAAAATGCATTTCATTATTAATCTTTCTTACATGGAAATTCCATCAATATTTTGAAGCCTCCGACTAGGTCATAAGTCATTCAGAGTGGTTTGATGTGAAATGGTGCATTGCAGAGAAACTCTTGCTTACTTTTTTTCACAGTGTTAGTGATATGAACCAGCTGTCAAAATGCTTTCAGTGCAAATATATCCACTTTAATTAACCACAGGTGAGCCTCAATATGTCCTCTGAGTTTATATGTAATGCTGACAATGGTAAAATGGTGTTATATCTGGTGTTAACAAAAAACACCGCACTAAAAATGTGTTTACCCTGAAAACTAATATCTATCATATGATGTCTCCGGAATCATGCAAGGTGTTAATAAACACTTTGCATAATAATTACAGCTTTAACAGGCACCAAACCCTTTTGACGTCTGGTTCCTATCACTACCACTGTGAATTATCTGACTTGGTTTCTCGAGCATTTCACATCAAGCCACTCTGAATGACTATCACCTCTTTGTCATTTAATTACGCAGAAACTCTGAAGAACTGGGTAATTCCCCTTTACTCTTTGAAATGTCTAAATGTTTTTTTTTACTATCCAGGCTTCCGAAACAGGCTGGAAGCAGATCTGAACAAGTTAACGCATGACCAGCGTCTCTGAACGTCTCATCCTAAATATGTGTTAGCTAAGATGTGGTTAAAACATCATCATTTCATTGCTCAAAAAAAACAAAAAACAAAGCAGGGTGCGGGGTTAGATGCAATTTGAAGATCTGAGGAAATTGGGATGCTTGACAAACAGCACAAACGCAATAAACAATCTATGCAAGACAAGAAACCAGGAATATGCTCTAAGCCCTGCTACAGAGCCTTCACAAAACAAACATAAATTATGTGTTGTCTGCTTTTCCCATGATCCCAGTCAGTCGGAACACAAAAAGCAAACTGCAGATCACACCGGCTGGATGCGTAAACACTCATACAAACAAGACTTAGCATTCCCACCAACCCAGAGCAGTGTACAGCAGCGTCCAACCTCACATTTTCCACAGATGCAGCAATGCCCAAACAAACACAGATTGAAAACAAACACAAAAATTCCGCAGGATTAGAAAATGGGTAAACCAGAAACCCCCACAGCTTGTACTCATTAGGCCATCTAAATGCAAAACAGCCGTTTACAAATTTAACTATGTGGGAAAAAATCTCTCTGCAAGCACACAACACCCATAACAGCCAGCAATCCTATGTAATGCAATATGAACTTTGAAACACCTCTCTTCTAACGTCATGTCCTTCGGTTAGCTTAGTTGTGTCCAGTTCCCAACAGTACTTTGGACTCCAAAACAGCGAGAGGGTGAAGTCTAGGATGTGTTTCCTCTGAGTCACTAGAAGCAACACTAGGGGTAGCTGGTGGCTCGGTAGTAAAGGAGTTGCTCCAGTGATCACAAGGTTGTTGGTTTGAATCCCAGGGGTGCCCTTGAGCAAGAAGCAATGGCCACACACTGCTCCCTGGGTGCACTATCACTGGCTGGCAGCCCACAGCTTCAGTGGGTTAACTGCAGAAACTGTGTGCTTCACTCTGTGTGCTGTGCTGTAGTATGTTCTCATGTGACAAATGGACACTTTACACTATCTTTCCAAATTGCAATTCTGTTACTACGGCTTTGCTGGCAACTATCATGATGAGTGATGGGTGAGATCAAAACAAAGCCAACTGTGCTCTCTTGGACTCCCAGCTATGAACGGCTGTGGCACCACCAGGAATGGAACTTCTGATCTCCTGATGATGGGCCACCGCAGTTGTGTCACTTGGAAACCGTATGGTCATGTTTCTATCATTTGTTGACATTAAGTGTCAGTAAAAATTGTACCGAATGGAAAATGAACGTAGCAACTTTCTATCAGGGCTGCATAATGTCTGTTAATTATTATAGAAAATATTGGCTTTTGCTATATTGAAATCACAAAGAGCGTAATGACCTCAATCTAGCTGAGTCTCTGAGAGAAAGCACATTGCTATTACATTCTGCAGTAATACTATTGCAATGTACTATTGGTCAATAATGTGCTGCCCTACCATGTAATTAATGATTAATGTAGATGTAGATCAAAGGTGTAGAAAAAGGAAAAGATAACACTTTATAAGACAACAATCTTACTTTGATTTTAGGCTTGGCCCAATCATCTGGACCATAAGCCTGCCAGCTAGGAGTCCATTAACGTGTAATAGAAGGTGCTTATATCAGAGTACATCAATAGCTTAGCCACTTTTTTTTCTGCAGGGAAAGCTAACGACAGGAAATTACAAGAGACAACCTGCTTCTGAACAGGCACACGTCTGGTTATCATCTAGCATTAAACCTTTCAGTACCTGCTCAATTTACACAGTAAGAATGTCGTCTCCACATGAAAGGCCTCATAAATGGTACCTACAATAACCATTAATGTTTTGACCTCAGGCTTTTTGGTTTGAAAGACTAAGCCACTAATTTGCATTTAAAATAATGTGCTTATCTCTAGTCTGTCATGATTACCTCCTTTTAAAAAGTTTATTAAAATTGACTAGGAGTGAATAGTTGGTAGTTTGCAAGAAGATACTGCATATTTTAAAACAAGCAACTAATCATACTTTTGTAAAATACAGCCATTTATTTGAATTTTGTGTCCCATTGTTTTTTTTTCTTTTTGATTTTTGCCAATTTTCTATCTCAATTTAGACAGAACCAGTTCCCATTAAATAGCTAGTTCCCCACCACCACACGACTGGACGGCTCAACACACTTGGAGGAGAACAGTAATTGCAAATTCTAACATACATCCACATTGGCTAGCATTATGTACAGTGACAGGCAGAGGGTTAACCTACCCATGCTATTATGCTCTCTTGAACCCCCTGCCGTCTGTGGGGAATTGAAATCATCCCCTGATGACAGCCCAGTGCTTCAAAACCACTCTGGAGCACTAATTTGCCCTTAAAAAAACACAAATTACTCAACTAGTCATCAAAATAATAATGACTACCAATATAATCAATAGTGACAGCAAGAGGCAGTAAATATGACCAAAATGCAACCACATTTTCACAAAATTTATCACAATACGGCATTTCTCTATGGATTATGAACAAATCTGAACATGCAAAATGCACCAAAAAGCACAATTTTTGCACTGCATTGCACAAAGAGGAAAATCGAACAGAATAAATGCATAAAATATGTTAATGGCATAATAGGCTGCCATCCAATCACACTATTAATTTGCCGTTTAATGCCATTTTTATATAACTGGTGTTGCTGTTTACAGGCTTTCTATTTAAATCTGTCTTTTAAGTTATGTGTAGTTGTTTAGGTGTTCAGATTAATTGATTTTACCCATAACATACTTAGAATAGCATGATAATGATGTACCACTATACTAAAAGTAATGTTGCCCACCCCAGCAGGCCTCGTCTTATAGTAGAGTGATCATCTGCATGGCTTGGAAAAAATCACCACAGCTCCTTCTCCCATCACCTGCATATCTGACCTGTGGTCTTTAGGTACCTGCTCAATTTCCAGCATGTCTGTCCTCACGGCTCCTCTTCCAGGAAGGTAACACCTACATTTTCTAGGCTCTTGTAAAGCAGAGCAGCAGCAGGAGCAGCAGCAGCAGAAGAGGGAGGGAGACGGCTGCTAATAGCACAGACGAGGCGCTCACGAGCAGTATTGATTGAGGGCAGAGGGGTAAACAGAGAGAGGGAGGGAGAGAAGCAAAATGCAGAGGAGGATAGAGAGGAAGAACGCAGGGCTCTCCTGGGGGCTCTGCGATCTCTTTTCTCCTTCTCTCTTTCCGGCATGTTACCACTGCAGTCTTACCACAGGCTCTTTTCTCCTCTTTCTCCTTTTTCAACCCTTTGTTTTTTCTAGTTGTTTTGCAGCAAATGTGTGCTCTCACTCAAGCATTTCTCTCACTGTAGCATGAAACACATGAATGAGCACGGATGCCCTGTCCTCACACAACCCGCCAATTTACTCAACAGATGGATGAATGTAAAAGAGCTGTTTTTCACCACATCATAAAAACCAAAAATCAGTAATTGTTCATTAAAATATGCAGTATAGTGCAGTGTTATCTGTAGTGAATGTGTGCTTATTTTCAGACGAAACATGTCATTTTTCCTGGAGTGCCCAAACTTCTGCACACAACTGTCGACTTCTGAGGGTATGGGAAGAATATTCATTGCAGCTGGGGAGTTATTGACCTTCCTTCAGACCAAATGGATCCCAGCTGCTTGATTGCAGGCACTTGATTGCACTATAATAGTCTTTAGTACTTCTTTATTTCCTCATTATGGTGCTGATACAGCAGATAACAAATGCCCGAACATGCACCTGATCCTCTTACGTTAATGTTAATTTGTTTTTGTTTGGACCACAGCCTATACAACTGACTCGATGCCCCTTCCCATCTTCACATTTTACCCCAGAATTACCCCAAAAATACTTAAATACTTTTACTTTTTATAGCAATCAACTATTTAGTATTAATATTGTGTTCCAATAACACACAATGGCTTCTGTACACTCTCACACTATAAATTTCACACGAATAGCAGGCCAAATTGGTATATGTTCCAGACTGGATGACCTCTACATTTTCTATCATCGACTATCTATCTTTTTATTGTTAGGCAGTTGCCTCTGCAATCAGAAGGCCGTGGGTTTAAATCCCAGGACTGCCAGTGGCACCACTGAGGTACCCTTGAGCAAGCTACCATCCCCACTGCTTTCACTTGGTGAATAGGTTAACTGCAGAGAAGAATTCTGATCTGTTCACACTGTGTGTAGTGGTGTGGTGTTCTGTGGTCATGCATGACAAAAATGGTCACTTTACCTTACACGTTATAGGATAAAAACCTCTTTCCTTATTCCAGTACAACGCCTCTCGCAGCCAGAGCGAAACCCTGGACGACCCCACTGGCTCATCAGAGAGACGGACAATGAAGCTTTTTGTCTCTAGGCAAACAGACACAGTCTGGCAATGAGCACACAGAAAGAAAAAAAATGATAATGGAGATGAATGTTTCTCACCAATGGCAAAGCCATCCCCACTCTCTCCTTTCTCAGAACCATTAGAATATCCACACCCATGATCCACCCTTATATTCTAAACATCTTCTGCTTTTCCTTTCCTCTAAATCGTTCCTCCTCCTCCTCCTCCCCCACCCCCTCATGGTGATCCTGGCAGCAGTAGCTACAATCCACCAGACATTCAGAGAGATGGAATGGGAGAAAATGGGAAGTGGAAGAATGGCGATCTGGATCTGCGATCCTGGCAGCGCTTCTATCAGATAGTACTGTGATGTGCAATGAGCTTGGAGAAGAAAACATGCTTCACTTGTTGTTTCTAGCTGCAACCACCTTGCTGCTCCAACCACATCATTTGAAGGGAGAAGAAATAGAACGCTTACTTTTCCTTAGAAAGGCCTACTGATACATTAAGTGGCAGATAACACATACCGATACAGGCAACACTCAGTTTCATTAGTGTTATTGCAGAAAAAACAAGAAAAATACCAAGACATAAACAGAAACCAAGACTGCAAAGAATTCTGGGGGGTTCTGGCCTGTGAAAATGGAACATTTACACAAAAAACCCCAGATGGAGCATTGTACTTCTGAAATATCACAGGCAGCCTTGTCAAGTCACACTCAGTCACAAAAGAGGCAAAAGAAAACAAAACACATCTTGAACAATTTTTGTTTCAATGTATATGAGTAATGTAATTAATTAGGTTCATTTTTTAAATCACAGGACAGCCCTAGTTATGACAGCTGAAAACTGTAAGTCATAGTGGTTTGTTGAACACTGATTCACTAAAACTACTGGGAATATAAAATTTAAATAGAAAAAATATAATATTCAGTTAAACCCGCCAGAGGTCATCGGCCACAAAATGTACAGTAATATCAGCCGGTCAGGTTCTAGCTCAGAGAACTCCATCGATACTCCATCAGTGTGCACTGAGCTGTGTGTGACTATTGCAGAAATGCAAGTGCTGGAAGCGGGTGGTTGAGTGGCTCGCTACTTGAGGCCCAGCAGATGGACGGCACACAAAGCTCCTGATCGGAGTGTGATCAGAGGCTGCAGACCCTCTGGGGAATCTCCTCTCTGTTTAATCTGCATCTTCCACGCTAAACCTGCACTGCACAGAGAGTCTTGCAGGGAAGACTATCATATAAGCATATGTCATACGAAAACTTTTCATACCTATATATACATACATTTATATATCAAATGAATGTAAACTATCCATCCATCTCTCTCTCTCTCTCTCTCTCTCTCTACATATATATATATACACATATATATATTAGTTCTGGGCCGTTAACAAATTTTTTTTTAACGTCGTTAATCGCATGGAATCTCTGCGGTAACGGCGTTAACGCCGATAATTAAACGCCGTTAACGGCCCAGCTCTTATATATATATATATATATATATGTGTGTGTGTGTGTGTGTGTGTGTGTGTGTATATATATATAAGCTTTACTGCAGCCACAGAAGAAAGCTTCTCTGTAGCAGTCTGTTATTTCATCTGATTTATCAGATTGCAGATCCATCCTCACAAGGATGCAACAGCCTAAGAGCCATTTAGACTGTACAACTGTACAAAGGGCAGCTATGTCCTCTTTCAACTGCCTGTCACTCTTAAAGAGGAATTCAGGGACAGTAGAAGTGCAACATTAATAGAATAGTCATCCAGTAATATAATAACACAAGTTTGGGCCACACTGGTCAAATTACACAGTTATTTAATTGCTGGTATGTAACTATCATCCTCCTGTTATGCATATTTTAGCATTTACTTTCACTTAATACAGGGCTGTCAGTAAGTTGCTTGGTTGGATCAGGTGTGCTGGAAGCAGGGAAAACATTCAAGTGTGCAGGGCATTGGGTCCTCCAGGACTAGGAAAGACTGCAGTGAACAAGCAAATGCTTTTCTCCAGTAAAAGGACATGTATTTAGTGGCAGAACTTCTGCATAGTCATATGTTTTTCAATCAAAAAAGTTACATATACTGTTTTTTAAAAGAGAAGCATAGATAGATAGATAGATAACTAGGCCGTCTAGAAGTGAGCAAGCACACTTTGCATTTTCTCTGCGGAAATGCATTCTAGTTTGTGACTTAATACTGTGCGCAGAACCACCCCGGAACCATGATGAGACGTAGACTCCTGCATGGACACCCCCCCACAAACCACAGATCCTGACATGGAACCCCCCCTTGGAACAACGCTGAGACATAGACTGTGGCATGGACACCCCGTCCCCCCTGGAGGCCGATGCACACACACCCCCACCAAGGCCGAGACACAGGGAAAATTTGTAATTTTGGTGCATACCAGTTAATTCATTATATCAACCCCTGCCTATATACATGTACAAGTATCTAGTAATATATATACTTATGTTGCATGGGGGTGCTCATTGGAAAGTTGAACACTTCAGATGGTGTGAGATCCAGGGATTCCAAAGCCGTCCAGGGCCAGGGGTTCAGGATAGACTGAATTTATGGGCACGATAGGATTCTTTAAATTTAGTGAAAATTAGTGAGGAAAAGTACAAAATGTATACATTTTTCACATTTCACACTGGAATATCACATTATATAGCATATCTTGTATATTTCTGCACACATTTCACCCTTGTGTGTAGAACTCCTATTTGAAAGCCAGACAGACAATATCCTGGTTTCCAACAGCCAATCACAGTGCAGCAGTCAAACAGCCCAGAGTTGTGTCTAAAATGTACCCACAAGCATCTAGACAAATCAGATCAAATCACTCTTTTCGAGGAGTTTACGCTTGTCAGAGAAATCACGTTTTGAGGAGGAAGGGTTGTTGATCACAAGAACACCAGACCCACAGTGAAGTGCGGTGGCGGTAGCATCAAGAAACGGGGCTTCTTCTCTACAGCCTGAACTGGGGAACCACACTGAAGGAAACAAGAATAGAGCAATGTACTGGGAGACAATTTAATTTCAGCCAAATATGTCCGTCGGTGGATGTTTCAACAAAGCAATGTGTTTGCATGTCCATCAGACGGGTCCAAGTTGAACCAAAAAAAAATAGACGATCACAGACATCTCAAAGCTGTAATTACCAACAGCGATCCTCTGCAACGGTTCTAATATGTTAATATATTAATACTCGTGCATGTTAACACTTTATTAGCCCGTTAACACATTATTTACTTAACGCCCACAATTATTTTATCACGCATTAACAGTTTTTTTTTTTATTCTTATTTTGAAAGCTTGTTTTTTGTGCTTGGCCACATGACCTCATTTTAACAGGGACACTCGCTACTGAACAGACTGCTTCTTCTGCTCCCTGATAAAAGAAAAAATGCTTCTGCTGGTACCTGTTCTGAAAAGAAAACAGATAAATGTTAACTTGTTGTTGCTCGTAGGGTGCCTGTTCTGACTGTGGGCGCCGGTGTTTTCATGATTCACACTACCCTGCTGAAAAACACTCCCTTTTAGTTTATACAGTTCATACAGTTTATAGTCTGTTTATAACACTGATAATGAAATAGACTAATAATATGCATAATCAGAGGATTATGGGGATTATAATGATTATAAAGCTGTAATGCTCAGGACTCTGAGAGTACCTTGTTTTTCTATAACAAACTAGATAAAACATGAATGCCCTGGTTTTATATTTGATTTGATTAAATTTAATGTTTCAATTAGGTTTACAAGAAATATTTGAACCACAGCGGCGTAAATGTGTTAAAGGGAACACACTGTTTAAAAGATCCTTACTTGTTTAAAGTATTTGCAAAGTAAATGTTGTATGTTTGTTCATACAGCAGTACTTTTAAAATAAAAGTGTGCAATGCACTACTTCTAAATTAATTATTGACTTTGGCATATAGCGATATCATTTGTTTATAGCAAAAATGATGTGATTAATTGCAATTAAAAATTGTAATCGTTGCCCAGCATTAATTAATACTTTCCCCAAGTATGTATTTTTACACAAACACACAAATATAGATATACATATATAGTAGTGCATGTGTCACTTTTGAGTCACTTTGTCCTATAATGAGGCACAAATCATGTGATGACAATGGTCTCTTAGGAACATCTTCATGAATCATTCAGACTTCCAGACTGTAGGCCTATTAGCTGCCTCAACACCACTTCATCCCATTTCCACATTTTCCCCATGATTCATTTAGCAGCGCCGTTCTTAATCTCATAATTCTCTCTCCCAAAGCTAATTTACCAACATTAATAACTGCATTTATTCTCAAAGTTAATACAAATATGATCACGAACAGACTTTGCACAAGCACATGGACCATGTGAACATGTTTCAATAGAGTTTGATAGAAGAATGCTGTTGAAATGATCAAAGCTGATTTTTTGTTTTACAACTGAATTTCAACTACATGAAGAAATCCATGTGATAGTGTAGTAGATGATCATAAAGAAAGTTTTAGAAGGACTTTTGCTCGGTTAGCGTAGAGTGTGCCTCTCTGTCCCACTGCTAGTTCTTGAAGGTCACACCCAGATTACTACAAAGAGACTGACGTCTTCCTTCAGTTTCAGAGCCCAGCCCACAACTGACTGGCTGCCCTCTGACCCTGTGCTATTGTGACTCCAGCTGCTATATCCCCCTCATGTTTTCGGCCCGTCTCACAAAGGAGCGACTTGAAACAGCCATCAGGACAGGACAGGCCCAGGCATTAAAAAACAGTATAAAGTTAAAAAGAAACAGTGCTTTGAATTTCATCTCATGAACTACTAAACACTATACTGATGCATTTCATTAACTTTCTATATGAATACATTTCTATATTCATACCCTTTCTGTACTAATGAAATACACTATACTAATAAATTCCTGTACTCATTAACTTGCTATGCTAATAAAGTACATCAATATAGTAAGTGATGTAAAAGAAACGAACAGAGCAGACTTGATGGGCTCGATAAATTCAATACACTGCCCTGTACCTTTGAATCTGTGTAGGAGGTTCATGTTAACATCAACTTCAAAACATTTAGGCTGAGAAATGGACCATTTGAAAGAACAGTTTGGAACCAAACATCTAAGATGTTAAATCCCTCTTATGGACATACATTTCTAACCCAAAATGATAACTAATACAGTCTAATGAGAGGTTGAAGGTTTTTGGCCTTTAAATGCATCCATATACATTCATGGCACATGGTGTGGCAGGATTTTTTAAAGATTTATCACCATTTCAATCAGACAAATAAAAGCTCAAACCTTAGAAGACTTGTGTGGCTTCATTAGTAAATAAATGCATGGAAGCCATTCCGACCCCTGGTTTTTACAACTAGTAAATAAATCTGGATTTTTCCACATCACCTCAAACCACATCTCAACAATTTCATTAAGCAGAAAAAATACATACTTGATCTCAAAACTCACAACTTCAGCCTTTTCCCTCACAGCTGAGAAGCACTTTCTTAAACTGTAGTTTAGGTAAGGTTTCATCGAGGCATTCATTGAAGAGATTTACATTGAGGAGGTGGATAGAAAAAAAACTTTTTGTCTTAACGGTCTTTCACTCATGTGGAAAAACTGAAGACAACACCAGTAAACTATATTCTCTCCTGAGATAAGCCAGTATGAAACTGAAGAACTTCAGATGAGCTCAACATGGGAAGGTCATGCCAGAAACTCCCCAGTACATGCAAAAAAGTAAGATAACAGTGCTAAGTCTTTAATCTGCAACTTGTCCATATGGCAGCACCAAATTTATTCCTTTCCAAAACGTTTAGGATTTCGTTTTGTGTGGCAGGTAAATGAGAACTAAGATCCCTCTGTATCACTACTCAGGACATCCTGTGGCTGTGTTTTGTTGCAACAAATCTCATGTCATCCTTTAAAACACAATGACAGGCAAAACTCATAGATACAGTAACAGATGAAATGGTAAAGGAGGTGCACTTGCTGCAGTGGTGCCGCTTCTCTTTCACGGACGTGGGCTGCAGGGCAGCTTCATCCCACTCTCTTTACCGTAAGAGCACAGAAGCTCAGTAAAGAAGAACATGATCAGAACTAGAAGGGCTGTCTTTAGAGAACAGCCGCTGCATTGAAATGACATACACTATATGGACAAAAGTATTGGGACACACCAATTATTGAATTCAGGTGGTCCCTTACTTCCAGTGCTGGACAATCTTAATGCTTCAGCTTACCAAGGCATTTTGAACAACACCATGCTTCCAACTTTGTGGACACAGTTTGGGGAAGAACGTTTCAATTCAAGCATGACTGTACTCCAGTGCACAAAGCAAGGTCCATTAAGACATGGTTGTAGGAGTTTGGTGTGGAAGAACTTGACTGTACCTCACAGAACCTTGACCTCAACCCCATCCAGCACCTTTGGGATGATCTGGATCGGAGATTGCGAACAGGCCTTCTCGTCCAACATCAGTGCCTGACCTCAGAGATGTACTACAGAATGAATGGGCACAGATTCCCACAGAAACACTCCAAAATCTTGTGGAAAGCTTTTCTAGCTGCAAATGCGGGCTAACTCTGTATTAAAGTCTATGTATTAGAATGCAATGTTATTAAAGTCCCTGTTGGTGGAATAATGAGGCGTCCCAATACTTTTGGCCATAGAGTGTGTGCTATAGCTGAAGGAGGCTACTGTAATAATCGATCTACACGAACTGGAAAGGAATACAATGTGGTTGCAAAACCGCAGTAAATTATAAATACTGGTCCAAGGACAGTGTGAAATGAAGCTGGTGATGCAGAGGCTGGACTGAACAGGGATACAGATGGGTTGGCCTCAGTATAAAGATGTTTTAGTTCAGTTCAATGAGAGCTCAGCCCATGCAGTCCCAGCATAGAGGTTTTACTGCCCAAGACAAAAATTATGCATGCTAAAACATAAATTCAGAAAAAACGTCCAGAGGACTTACCGAACTGAAGGCTGCAGAGCTGAAGGAGACAACGTCTTTTGTGTAATCCACAAAAAATATATATAAATATAAAGAAAACCAATTTCAGCACATCTATATTAGAACTACGTGGGAATAGAACCAACCCCCTCGGACTCTCTGAAGCATTAAACACTTCTGCCAAAGACACAAAATAACAGAATGAAGCCAGAAAGCAGTATTTTAAGGGGGTGGGAGATTATCTCTACGCTTTTGTTATTCAGAGGCTGCACGGGTCTGGAGTGCTCTCGGAGCTCCACCCACCGGCCCTTGTCCCGCCCTGCGCGTTATCCCATTGGTGCAGAGGCCCTCACATGCAAATGAGCCCCATTCTGGAGAAAGGAGCTAAAACACTGACCCCTGGCTGCACAAACGTGCTTTAATTTCCATACAGGAGCAAAACATTTTGTAACAGAGATCAGTGCCTGACCGTATAAATGCTCTACAGAATGAATGGACACAAATTCCCACAGAAACACTCCAAAATCTAAAGCTTTCTAAGGAAAGTGGAAGCTGTTACAGCTGCAAAGGGGGACCACCTCCGTTTTAAAGTCTATGTATTTCAATGCAACGTCAAAGTCCTTGATGGTATAATTGGCAGGTGTCCCGAAAGTTTGTCCATATAGTCCAGATCAGTAAAAAAAACACCCTTTGGCATTTGCAAGAGCTTATCAATGAAACCTATCTTCTAACTGCGTGGCTTTCACTGTTAGCAACTACACGTAGCAGCCTTACTTACAAGCGTGTAATAACTTCCCCACACTAGATGATAATGATATTAAATGACCTTGTCCAGAATAAGATGATAAAGACACTGAATATAGCTTGACATAATGATACCCGGTGATATTTAATAAGGGGTTAAGTATGGCGTGATCAGGTGTAGAGTGGTATGAAGCGTATTCAGAAAGTAAATGAATAATGCAGCAGTTAATATCACATGTGCCTGATAAACAAGTGCCAAGTTTAAACAATAATCTGCTGGGACAAAGACCATTTCAGCATTTATAGCAGCTTACATAATTACAGAAATATCATCCTTATTGCAAGCCAGCTTTAGATCTGTACAAGTCTGACCATATTATTACCATATTATGATCATATTATTATTAAATAATTAATTTTATGTGGATGAGCGTCAGTGTATTATTATGACAAGTAGTTTGTACTTGTGATTTCTGACTTAATAAATTCTTGATCTAAACCTAAGTAGCATGAAGATTTCCAAGTTTAAGAGAGTTTAGATCATGGATATTGTTTTAAATCTAGCAAAAAGAAAACTGCCCCATTGACTTCCATTATAAACATCAGACCTTTCCTTGCCTGAATAAATAATGATAAAATAAAGTGATCATTTTGACCAATAACTACACTTACAAAACAATTATTTTAAATGTCGTCAGTGTTTCAAAACTATACTGATGTATCAACATTGTTTTATTGTTCTATTAGAAAATTAAACAATCTGAATCAAATAGAGAATGATTAGAAGCCTACATACTAATAAAACTCACCCATATACTAATAAACATCTAAAACATTAGTCTCAAATAACTTAACAATATCAATAAACATCCCAGAGATAAATTAGACACAAATGACTTGGTTATAATACACCTAAATATGTTTTCTTTATTTAGAGTTAATTTCTTGGTCATGACACAGAGTAGCAAAAGACAGTTAAACTTGTAACAGAGGATTTTGGAGACAGTCCATCCAAGTCCATCTACTTACAAACCCAAGAAGAGGCTTTTGAGTCAGTGCATGCTATAACCGGCCTGCCTGTTCTTGGCGTCTGCGGCTGTATGCGTTATATATGTCAAGGAACATGGATCTGCAGGGAATGCGCGCCCGAAGCTTGGAGCAGATGAGGAAGGAGCCAGCCATTTTGCGATGTAGGGAGTAGCTCTCCTCTGGAGGGGGTGTGAGTCGATGTCGGAGCATGACCGGGATGAGGCTGTGGATACGGCTTGTGGTGCTCTGAGTGCCAAAGTCAAAGACATCTGGAGAGGCAAACGCTTCCCCCAGGATCATCACCGCCTCAACATGGGCATCCTCAAAAGCCTAGAGAGAGATAGAACACTGATCTCCTGATCTTGACAATACAGTACCTTTAAGTACAGAAATAGCTTCTAAAGTAAATAAAAGTGTTCATTTTTGTCACATGTGAGCACACTACAGCATAGCACACAGTGCGAACTGAGCGAAATTGTTCTCTGCATTTAACCCATTCCTTGCTAAAAGGAACCTCAATGGTGCCACCAGTTGTCCTGAGATTCAAACCCACAACCTTCTTATCGTAGGGGCAACTCCCAAACCACCAGGCCACCAGCTGCCCCAAGTACACTACACAGGTTCAAAACCTGCTCCAACAACACTGTAATTTAATGTGGTCATTTCAACAGAGACACAAGGACAAGGGGATCAGTGGAAGGGAGCTGGGTTGTCTTTAACTATATTCCTTTCTTGCTGTAATTGTCAACCCTTTCAGTTCATCGTAAAGCAGACAAATCTAAGGACTAAACAGCGCAGACCCCTGGAACATTTAAAATGACTAATCATATTTCTGGTCTGTGTATGCAGCATATCCCAAGCATTCATTTATTAAAATAATGGCTTGATGTTTTAAAATTGACCTGGTTTCAGTCTAGGGCCATTATATTGGCATATATTTGTTAATAATGTCAGCCTAATCTCATCAGCACCTGTAATCTAACATTTTATTAGCCCTTTTTAATGCACATTAATTAAAGTTTAATGCACTCCTGAAGAGTGCCAGAAAGGGTCATTTGCATGCTGCTCTATGGGGTTATGTGCAAGTCCGAGTTGACTTTTCAAGGTGTAATTCTTATTAGAATTATTTATTTATTGCTTTTTAAAAGTTTTTTTTAACCGAACCATTTTTATATGTTTAAAAAGGTTCTTCACAGTCACATTTCATTTACAAAAAAAGGTTCTTCTGGGAATAAAGGTGGCCTTGGGGAAGGGGTGGCAGTGTGGCATTACATTACATGGGGTATGATGAAAAAATTAGAAAATTACCTTCGTTTCAAAGCCTGTGAGGAACTTCAGGTCTTTGGATTTCTGCAGAACTGTAGCTCGATCCCCAACTGAGGCTGCATGCACCACCTAGTGGATTTACCAATGTACAGCATTAAATAAACAGGTACGTGAAGGAATTTCAATCAAGACACCCACAGAAGGAAACTAAAAGGATTTTATTGATGTTCCTTTCGTAAGCACCTCACACAATACACTGTGCCAGTTATTAACAAATGCAATATGAGGTAGGTAATATTATATGATCTTGTGCCAAATGAGTGATTGACTATACTGTAAGATCACTGCATGTATTACCTGCGTTGGAATCAATAGTAAATTTACTCACAAAACTGTAAATCTATTTAGGCGCTATTCTCCAAGTCAAATTAGCACATGAACCACACCTGAGATCAGTGAGAAATGATATAAAATTTGATTGCTGCTAAACTATTCTTTTAAAACTATTGCACAGATGTGCTTATACAGATGTGCAGACAGCCAATCAGAATGCAGACCATGTAAGTGCAGCTATGGTGTGAATTCATTACACATACATTTTAAAACTGGATGTCTTTAGTTTCAAAAATTTGAGAGAATAAGAGATGATTTAGTTTGGATTGTGCATATTTTTCTTAGGCCTAATTCAAATGAATCAGGAGAGAAATAATCTACACAAAACTATTAAACTTCTTTTACCGCAACATTAGTGTGTGAGAATCTTAGCAGCTTTCTGTTTGCTGTACCTCTATATAGTCATCAGTGAAGGACTCTGGGTATTCTCGGCAAGCTCCAAAGTCCAACAGGTATATCTGTCGGCAAGATAAGAAACAGCTTGATTATATTTTATGTTTCTTAAAGCAAATGATTGGAGAAACACTACATTAACAAGAGCTACATGCTATTGTCACTACACCAAAAAAAGCAAAAGAGAGCAAATATTTTGCTGAAATATTTTTTCTGAAAATATTGTAGGAGTTGAATCAAAACCAATTTATCATATGCAATAAAAAAGACCATTGGATTCTTAAGTTATATCATGTACCAATAACAAAAAAAACCCCTGTGGAATATAGTTTCAGGAGCCCTCCCCACCTTCTTCTCCTCGTCATCGTAGAAGAAGTTGGACCAGTTGGGGTCTGTTTGCATGAAGCGAAATTCAAAGAGTTCTCTGAGACACAACTGTAAGATACTGTAGCAGATCTGCAAAAAGAAATACAAATAAATGCAGAGCAATTCAGAGGGTGAATATTAGACAATTTAATACAGCAAATTCTGTTTTGATTACATATCTAGTTCTCAAAAAACTTGAAATACAGTGACCCCTCAGTTTTACGTAGATCAGCATTCGCGAATTCATTCTTCTTTTTCTGAGAACTGAACTGTATTACCGCCACCAGTCCAGCGGCATATTTAGGGTTTACACTATAAAAAAATTTTGAAAGCTTTTTTTTTTTTTACCAAAACACAACAACACAGTTTTTCACTATACGCAGGTGTTCTTGGAACGTAACCCCCACGAAAAGCAGTGATTACTGTACTGAACAAATCATCTTACATATTACAAGTTATTTGAGTATAATAGTAGCAATAAATAATATGGCAAGTGATGCTTAACCTCTGATCAGAAGGATAATGGAACATTTCCCCTACAAGTTAACACTGCCCAGAATCAGGATTTTTGTTTCTACATGGACCATTTTAAGACCTCCTCACGGACAGATACTGTTTGCTCACTCACTTTATTTCTGGTCTCCTGATCCAAATCTACGCAGAGGTCAAGTGGGACACCACTAACTAGCTCCATAGTGATCACACGACTGGTTGTGAGCTCATTAATAACTTCTGGCACTTTGAACACTGAGTGTCCTTCCAGGAGAGTCCTGCAGAAGACATACATCACATCAGTCACTCCAACACACAAACACAATGCATGCATTGTAAGATCATAATAGTAATTTTAATATTATAATTGCACAATTGTAATTGCAATGGACACACAAACACATGCATATACACTACTGGTCAAAAGTTTTAGAACACCCCAATGTTTCAAGCTTTATTTAAT
>JBBPCW010000001.1:14272590-14285084 GCA_037974425.1 Phenacogrammus interruptus
ATGGTTGAAGGGTGTTTCGTCCGTTTTTATTATATTTTTGAAATATTCATTTATCGGCCGTTATAAATGCCGATACCTATAGTTTGGAAAATGCCTAATATCGGCCGATAATATCGGCCTGCCAATATATCAGTCGGGCTCTACTTGTTATATCTTTCAACATTTTTTAAAGTATTTGTTCTGAATGCAGTTTGTTCATGCATTTTGTTCAGAATATTAAATTGCACTTGAATTCACTTGTTTTATGAGAGAAGATATTTTATTTCATTATATTGTGCATTGTTTGAATTCTAAATAAATATTTTCATAGTTATGTAACAGATTTATTCTTTTAACTATGCATATTAATTTATGCAATTTCAAGTACACACAGTTCCAGCAATAACGGCAATATTATAAAAATTGGTATAATAATTTCTATTGGTGTGTTGGTTTCTGTTTTCATCCAAGTGTTTCCTCATTTTCAGTTTTGGCCAAAAAAAATAAATTTGATGCATCCCTAGTATCTAAAATAATAATATCTCCAAAATGCTTTTCTCGAAAAGGACAAACAGGCAAAATGGTGCCCAGGGCACATTGGGAAAGAAGTCTAGCCCGTCTTCTAAAGAAGAGCTCCTGTACTACAAACTAGCCGCAGTGAATTACAGCTTGCTGCATATGGAGCTGCAGACCAGTCAGAGTGCCCACTCTGTCCACAATCAAAAGCAGCTACCATGATTATATGAGCATCAGAACTGAAACATGGTCCAATGGAAGAAGATGGCCTGGTCTGATAAACTATGTTTTCTTTTACAGTACTTTTTAACTGATCCAGTCAAAACATTATTATTGACTATAACAGTATATATTAATGTCTTAATATTAAGTCTTACCATCTTTACTTATGTCAATACTATCATACTGCTGATCTCTACTACATGTAATAACAGACTCATAACTACCATCTATGTTGTTAGTAATTGACTTAACTGTAAGTTACTTATCTGTAGTACTGATATCCAGCATTTGTGTAAATAGCATAGTGTATTTCACATTTGTTTTTTCTGCAGATTTTTTTGTTTAGACTTTATATTTTATATTGTTCTTGTCTCTATGTCTTCAGTTGTAACATAAGCAATATCCTTTGGAATCAATAACATTTTCTGATTCTTATTCTTAGGCTAATTGTTTTCTTTGTAAATGTTCTGCAGCTACAACTTATTTGACAACCTATACCTTACTTCAAGAAATTCTATTCAGAAACCCAGCACTATTGGTCCACCCTGACAACTGTTTTAAGAACATTAACCAGCCTAATATCCGTTCTTCCTGAAGAATGGTGCTATTGCTTGAATAAGCTCTGTAGCAGCGAGGTCTGCATTTAGGGTTTAGCGGACTGCTGGCTTTTAGACTCAAAAGACAGGCTTATCCGTCATAAATATGACCTTTCAAGACACAGTTTCAAAACAGGCCTATCAGGCCGTTTCACATGCTATGGAGGTCTACACTAAATGGACAAAAAGTATTGGGACACTTGACCTTTACACCAACAGAGACTTTTTCGTGCCATTAAAACACATAGACTTTGCTTCCACTCTTCATGGAAGACTTTCCACCAGAATGTTTCTGTGGGAAATTGTGCCCATTTACTCTGTATAGCATTTTTGAGGTCAGGCACTGATGTTGGATGAAGGTCTAGCTTACAATCTCCGTTCCAGTTCATCCCAAATGTGTTGGATGGGGTTAAGGTCAGGACTCTGTGTGGCCAGTTAAGTTCATCCACACCAAACTCAGTTCCAACCATGCTTTTATGGACATAGTCCTACTGGAAAAGAAAACTACTGTGTCCTAATAGTAGGAAGCATGGCGCTGTCTAAAATGTCTTGGTATGCTGAAACTGCTTAACTTGGAGTAAGGTGGCCAAGTCCAAAATACCTGGAAAACAGGTGTGTCCCAATACTTTTGTGCATGTAGTGCAGCCGTGTCTGGAGCACAGCATCATTAGAAGAAGCAGCAGTAAGGTGGGGGCAGAGTGGGGGAGTTTGCAGCGACCATATATGGACACGCCATCGACTCTCTCTTCCTATTGGCTGCTGGCGTTTTGCAGCTGCCTGTCAACAAGATGGCCTTCTTCAGTTGCTGCTCGAAGACCATAAAACTATATTGGTTTTACGAAAACACCACATTTTCTTACGTGTCTTGAACCCGTTGTTCAGAAATAGGTCGGTCTAGCTTCAAAAAAGCTAGTTATTACTGAGGTTGAGACATATGTTGGGTAAAAAAGTGAGCCAGGACATTGTCATTGGCTTCGAAACTGCTAGGTCGCCTCGCAGTGCTAATGTTTTTGTAGCACATACGGCCTTGTTTTTTGTTTTTAAAGACGATTTTATTTGACTTTGTAGGTTCTTTTTTGTCTTGTTTGTTTTTGTGGAACGAAGCCATATCGTGTAAAGGTAAGAGTTAATGTGACATCGTACTGCATGTAATTTAGTCGTAAAAGCTAAAGAAACAAGCTAAGCTAAACTAACCTGCTCCTTTTTCAGAAAATGGACAATATGTCTGTCGTTGACATCGTGCAGATTAAACTACTGACAGCCCTACTAATGTGATCAGGCTTGTAAAGTAATGTCTTATCATTAAATATATCACTTTAAATTCACTGAGACTAGAAAGCATTTAACCGATTTGCTCCCCGGGTTAGCCAGATGGCTAAACTTACTCAGGCCCAGGGGCTTATCCTGCTAACACTAGCTAGTTTAAATACCAGTTGTGTTTGTTTTCAGTCCAATATTTATAACGTTCTGGTTGGTAGCTGTGTCACCACATTTCAGTTTTAATATTAACATGCGTTGATTGTTAGGTAAACCTGACTAACTTGAACAAAACCTGCTGCTTCAGCTTGTAAGAATGCATAATTGAATTAATATTTCTTTGCTTTCTGCACACTGACATGATCTTTGATTTCAGAAAGCAGTAAGATATCTAATTTAATTTAGTCTGTAGAGGAGTGTGTAGAGGAGGTAACACCAGGTCACAAGTTAGCTGAAGAAATTTGGAACAAGACGTTCCCTAAGCTGCTTTTGTGATCAATATTGTAATATATCATGCAGATTGGTGTTAATCTGATATACACGTTGATCAACATACCTTTAAATGTAGTCTGATTGCTTTTTTGCCTCTAATTGGATTGATTTCATTGGTCTTTTTACTAGACAGGATTTGCTGGTCAGTCAGACCTACTGTTAATCGTTTCATAAACGATATATGTTCATGTTAGGGTCACTTGCTTGATTTTTATTGGGAAGATTTAGCCACAGAGGTTTGCAGCAGGCAGAGAAAGTGTTTAAGTCTTTTCTTCGTGGTCTTTGAAAATCGTTACCTTAAAGAGTATGCCATCACCAGAGAGCCCTGTTCCATGTTCAGTAGATCATTTTGCCTGCTGAATAGCAGTCAGAACCACTGAAAAGACATTGAACCACCTGACTACAGTAGATAGCTTTATCTACTAGAGAGGTTTTTTTGCCCACCCATAAAATATATAGGTGAATATTTGAAGCTTAGTATACATATAACAGTAATGCTTAAACATCATATGAAGTGGACCAGTAATGAAAAATCCTCTATAAGTGTGAGTTTATCTCTTAAAGAGACCATCGTCCAGACATTCCAAGCGAGAGTCAATAAAATTGTGGTTTGTGGTTAACCTATAAACCGCCTGCATTGTGCTCTGATGAGCTGAGAAACACATTCCCCACAGTAGGCATGTGTTGCTGTCCTGGTGTAAGTCATGGCAGTAATACAGCCATTGTATTAGCTTGGCAGTAAACATGTGGATCATATTTATCACCACATTTAGGAGCTTAATAAAATGTACACAAAATATACCAGTACCACTAGCCAGCTTCATACAGTTTGGATTATATTTAGAAACAAAAGAGGTAGAATGAATGTCAAGTGTTAAATATTATTATGGATTAAGCATTACAGTCTTTAAATTTATTTTTACTAAGCAGTTATTGTTTTTTTACTGAGCTTTGGATGTAATGAGTAGCATGCTGTAGCTAATGCATATGCATCATGGAAGTAAAATTCTATTAAAAGATTTCCATTATTATTGGTTATGCTGTGATGATACTTGACACAAGGTTGTCAGTTTAAATGCTACCAGATGCATTAATGAAAATGTGCTTGTAGGTAGCTTGTCATATCTGATTTAGGAGTATGCACCCATGTCAGCAAATTAATATTGTAAATCTTATTTATGTATAACATCCATATGGTTATTTTATTTTGTTCTCTCTCCTCAGATTGTAAACATCGGTGGAGGGTGCAGACCTGAACAATGAGTGGTGACATAGAAAGTAACTGCCCTGCATAGTGGCAGATATGCTCTCAATGGGCTCACAATGAACCGTGACACCTTTTCCCACATACGGCTGTGGTGCCCACGTCCGTTCGGCACCTACTCACAGAATAAGCCATACAGCAATGGCACGATTGGGGGCGCGACAACGGCAACCCTCTGTAAAGCTGATGCTGCTGGCTGCACCTCCATAGAAACTGGCGGAGTTGTTGAAGAGCATAATGAGGATGTAGGCACTGAGAACACTCCTCCTGCCCCACCTTCCACTCTCCTGGCCCCTCCACCCCCTGCTCCCCCTTCTCCTACATCCCAGATGGAAGATGGCAGGGTGTTGCTTGATACATGGTATGTCATCAAACCAGGCAACACCAAAGAGAAAATTGCCTTCTTTGTGGCTCACCAGTGTAGTGGAGCAGGCATTCCGAGGCCTAGTGCCATGAAGGTGAAAGGAAACTGGGGCACTGACTGTACCAAGGCTAAACGTCGTCGTCGGTGCTCTTCCTATGACCCCCCTGTCAGAGCTCAGAATGTTACCTCGGAACTGCCTTCAGAGCCCTGTCCCCAAGAGGATGGTGTTGGAGTGAGTGAGACTGACCTCCTCTCCGTAGCTGAGATGGTGGCCCTCGTTGAGCAACGCACAGCTCTAGCCCTGCAAGGCATTGTGGCTCAAGGACAGACAACTTCTAGCCACCAGCAACATACAGTCCTCCAGAATTCGGTTTCAGATCCCTCACCTGTTGTATTCCTTTCAGAATCCGCTCCATCTGCACCAGCCTCTAAAAGTGACTTTGAACAGCAGGACCAACAGGAATCTCGACGTGTTGCACAGGCCATAGCACACTTTGAGTCTCAGCAGCAAAATCTTGATAGTACAATACTGCGGCCTCAGATTCATGGCTCTGGCAAAGACCGGGAATGTAGTGGTGAGAATGGGGGTAGTGGCCAAAGCCATGGTCGAGGGGAAGTTAGGATTGCTTTCCGGGTGTCCAGTCTGGATCCTCGTTCCCAGTCTGAGCCCGTTGGACGGTCCAGGTGTATGTTTATGAGCTGTGGGTCTGGAACAGGGCAGGCGGGAGCAAGGGCCAAGGAAAAGATCACATGTGACCTCTATCAGCTGGTTAGTCCATCATCTCGAGACCCAGGTGCCATCCTCACTGGCTCACCAAAGTCTGATCCCTTAGGGGAAGGCATCACCGAGCGGCCTCCCTCCACAGCTCCTGAGCTTAACCAAGATCAGAGCTCAGGAGAGAAGAAAGCTGTGGCTCGAGAACGGGTGACTGGCTTCCATGTTGAAGTTGTTGTCACTGGTGCTGTGGACCAATGTGTCTTTTATGGTAAGGACAGCACAGAGAATGTCCAAGAAGAGACTGTTTGCTTTGCTATGCCTAGTGGGGCCAAACCAGCTGATGCTTCAGAAGATCCCCCACCTGGCCAGCTGTTTTTTCTACAGGCCCCGACTGCTGAAGATGAAAGTAGTATGGGGGTCTCCAGTGGAATGTGTTCTTTGGATTGTGCAAATAACAATGGACCAGTGGGGGGTGCAGTAGAAAGGCCAGACAGCCCGATTGCCAGTGTGGATGATTGTGCTGACAAATCACTCTGTCGCCTCTACCGGCATGTCTCCCACGACTTCCTGGAGATACGTTTTCAGATCCAGCGACTTCTGGAACCGCGGCAGTACATGCTCATGCTTCCAGATCACATCATGGTCAACATCTTTAGCTACTTGCCCACCCGTTCTCTAGCAGCCCTCAAGTGCACCTGCCATGACTTCAAGGCCCTGATTGAGACCTATGGTGTGCGCGCTATAGATTCCCGCTGGAACCAGGACCCACTGTACCGCGACGACCCCTGCAAGCAGTGCAAACGGCAGTACGAGCGGGGGGACGTTTCGCTCTGCCGCTGGCACCCCAAACCTTACCACCACGACCTGCCTTATGGACGCTCATACTGGATGTGCTGTCGCCGCACAGACAAGGACACACCTGGCTGTAGAGTTGGACTGCATGACAACAACTGGGTACAGCCATGCGATATGGTTCAGGCCCGCGCCAAAAGAGATGATGGGAGGTAAAGGCTGGAGGGCGGGGATTCTGCATTTCTTCTCTCCTCTCAACTTTGCCTAAATCTCATGCCACTGTAATATTTATGGTTGAGCTCGCCTCCCCTTTCTCAGCTTGTTAACCTTGCTATCATGTCAGTATCAGTTCTTAGCAGTGCACCATACTTAATTCTTACTCCCATAATATGCAGACCAGTGCTCTTGTGTGAATACCGATGCTGATTAAATGAGGTTAATGTCTGCTGCATGGGACTAGATCTTTACACGTACTTGTGAATTGGTTAGAAATTCTTCTGGCTTGGCAATCTTTTCCTAAGACCAGCTCAGAAGCTGACCCCAACCTTGCAAGAGCTGCAGTCTAGGCACTGGCTTGTCTCGTGAAAGTAATTAAATGTACTGAGGTTGGATGGTAAGTTTTGTTTGCTGACCCTGGGGCAAAAAAGAGCAAAATGATGTCACTTTACAAATATCGGATGTCACTTTGTAATCAACCGTTTTACTGCTTGTTAGTGGGGTTTTTTTTAAATTTTTTTATTTTTTTGTGTGGGTATGAGTGTTTTTTCTTTA
Source organism: Phenacogrammus interruptus (assembly GCA_037974425.1). Classification (NCBI taxonomy): domain Eukaryota; kingdom Metazoa; phylum Chordata; class Actinopteri; order Characiformes; family Alestidae; genus Phenacogrammus; species Phenacogrammus interruptus. Next base: position 14,279,562 of record JBBPCW010000001.1, read on the forward strand.
TTCCTTTTGGTTTTTGAGAGATTACGAGAGCATTACTGAAAGTCTTCATTTCCTGTCCAGATTTTTTTTTCCTCTGCCCTATCACTGCACCAGCTAGGCTGCCACTACCTGTCTGTCTGCTAGTAGAGGACAGTCTTTGCTTTCTGTGGGTGAAAGAACAACACCAGGTTCCAGCCTTAACCTCATTCATTCTGCTCACATCAATCTGTAAAATCTTTCAAACAGAATCAAATGTTGATGCTGATCCTTTGGTTTGGGAGACCGTTGTAGGTTTCGCTGTCAGCTGATGCTATAGGGAATTTTGCCTCTAAAGTAAATAAAAGTTATTTAAAACTGGTATCTGTACCAAACTGCGTCACACTTTTAATTCAAGGATTTCATACCACAATGCAGTCTAATTTTTACCAATTCGAAAGTGCAAGGAGACACTGTATTGTAATTAAAAAGCTGTGCAGTATAGTATAATTGGACTATTGTTTTAATGTTGCACTGTAACCACAGATACACTATGCTTAGCTTGCCATGTGTACTGAAATACTGGACCCACATTTTCTCAGCCAGATTTTAAATGTCAACTGGGGTTTATTTATTTTTTAAAAAAAATTTTTTTTACAGTGAATACACCTTGGGGATTGTAGATAACAGGCATTCTTCCAGCATCAATGATCGTGTTAACATTTTGCATGTTCTTTGCTTCTGTTGTGTGCCCATAGCTGTGGTATAGTGTGTATTGAGATGTATTGCCTGACCGCTTACTGACTGCTTTAGAGTTTCACAAAATGCAATGGTGCATCTCCTTGAATACATGTACTAGGGTCCACAGGTTCCAAAGTGATGTGTATTTTATATAAAATATTCAGAGTTATATAAATTAATAGGCTATAGCTTTCACAAATCGGTATCAGCAAGATTGGTTATAACTTGTATAGGGTATTTACATATTTTTCTTAAAATACTGCGTTCACTCCAATATTGTTACACACAACTAATGTTACATGAACTCAGCTTGGGTCAGGAGAGGTGGATTTGAGAGAGAGAGAAAAGAAAGGATACAGATGCAGAGAGAACCACAAAGATAAACGCGGAAGAGTGTTGTTAATGATGTGTTTAACCCGTTTATTTAACTGGTTGTGGTTTCATATGCTGTGTTTGGTGCAGCCTGACCATATAATCACAGAACCAACCAGACTCCAGACAGTCATAAAATGTCAGTTCACAATTTTTCTTCTGTACGGCGCCTTTGCTGTATAAAAATAACCCTCTGATAGGCAGTAATGTGACTCTGTGAAATATGTAACTCGCCATCCCTGACAAAATGTAGCAGAAAACTGATCAGTGCACTTGTGCAGGCAATGGTATATATTTCCTTTTTTTCCACGACTGGAGCCAAGTATTTGTTTAAGGTTAAATCTAACAAGAGAAACCGGAGTTTAGCAGTGGTAATAAAATCAATTTATTTAAACCAGTTTTGCTTCAAATTGGCCCTGAAGCACTCTTTGCCCTGCTCCCAACACACTGAGCCAACTAAACCCAGCTGAGCTAAACAAAAAACCACTGATTTAAACTAAGTAAAATAAGTAGATGAGACTGATGTAAATAGTCTTGTAAATTAATGTTTATATACATTTGTTGATTTTTTAGAATTGGTTTCCTTGCTATGTTTTCTCAGTACAGCCATTGTCCAAAGTGTTGTACCATTCTGGGATAAACTTTGGCACGCATCTTTCCAGTTATGTAAGACTATTTCACACTTGAAACAAACAGTAGTTAAAAAAACACCCATTGTAAAATCTGGAGTGCCATTTTTTAAGGCTATTAACATATACAGTTTATTTAAGGCTTTCAAAATAAATCAAGCCAAGATGCACAACGATTTTTAGTAGATCTTCAACCATTCAAACGTCAACTTCTTCAGCCTGTAAGTGCCATTCACTGAAGTTTAGGCTTTTTAAATACAATATGTATGAAGTGGAATCGTGTTAAGAAAATGATTTTCTTTTAGTTTGGTTAGAGTTAGTATCAGTACTTGGTACCAGCTAATATGTGAGAATCAATACTGCAATAGAAAAGTGGTATCTGTGCATCTCTAGTAACTAGAGATGTGTCAAGCTGTGATCAGCAGAAAGTGTGAGGGGTGGTCATTTTCATTTCATTTTGACTGTGACAAAGGGTTAGACATGGCGATCCACCAAAAAGAAACATTTAATATCGATATCAGAAAAGAAAAAGGGTTGTGCCAGCTCTAGTGAAAACTAGTTTCTAGTCGATTGCTTTTAAGCGTAGAATCCCCAAAAATAGACAGCTACTGTCATCATTATAAGAGCATTAGCATTGACAAAGTGCTTCCAAACTGGATCTTCACTTATGTCTGGTAACTGTTTTGCTGCTTGAGCAACTTCCTCTTCAGTGGGCTCAGGAGCCTGTGAGCCACTTAAGCCACAGAACCAGCCAATAAGACGGACAATTGCAGTCTTCTCGCCTGCGGCTGCAACATAAAAATAGATGGTTCTCAAGATTTATTTTGTCTGTTTTGTCATGACTGTCGGGTAATGCAATGTACACTATACGGACAAAAGTATTATGACAGCTTTCACTGTTGTGTGTCTGTGCGAACTTGTGTCCATTCATTCTGTAGAGCATTTATGAAGTCAGCTACTGATGTTGGACCAGAAAACGTGACTCAGTTCATCCCAACGGTGTCGGATGGTGTCGAGGTAAGGGTTCTGTGTAGGCCTGTCAAGTTCTTCCACACCAAACTCATCCAACAATGTTCCCCAAACTGTGCCCACAAAGTTGGAAGCATGGCATTGTCCAAAATGTCTGGCTATGCTGAAGCATTAAGATTAAACCCTCTAGAAGTAAATGTCCTAGGCAAAACCCTGGAAAACAGGTGTGTCCCAATACTTTTGTCCATATAGTGTAACTGCTCACATGTATGCATTTTGTATTAGAGCAGGTGAAGTGGTTAAAATATCTTACTTTTATCATCAACACATGTAGCCTTATTTTTTTCCTCCATTTCCCTGCGAGCCTTCCGTCCTCGTTCTTCTTCCTCCCAGTCAAGATCGACCCTGTCTTCCTTAGAGTGGCGCATGCTGAAGACGAGACGATGCAGCTTGGAGGAAAGAATTGGGACAACTTGCAAGGTGAGCTTCTACGACAGCATAAAGACGTGAACAATCTCACTCATTACTTACATGTTCGTCGTTGATGGGTGGCGTGCTGTAGCTCACAAAGAGCACTAGAATGCCAGTGCAGAAGAAGAGCAGAACAGCGAAATACAGGTAGTGAACCCCACAAATTAATTTGGGGCAGTTGGAAGGAAAGAGGCAGCTACCCGAGCCAAAGTAGAACTCGGGCCCCATGCGGCACAGACCCATGAGCAGACCACCCATTAGGCCCCAAAAAGCCCCCTATCAAGAGAAAATGAATGCCAAGACCATTAGAAATATCATTGCTAAATCCAAATTGTATATAAAATTAAGGCACGCACTGTGTACTTTAAATCAGGTGCTGCCATGTTGTGCAATAAGAAGCTGTAACCTTGAATGATACTTAAGCAATACCACCACATTTACAAAAATAATATTTCTTATAGATTCATTTGAAACTGTTGTATGAAATCCGAGTCTGCTGCAACATTTCCTAGCTGTGAGTAGATCAAGCAACTCTTTACTTCAGCATTGGTCTCAATGTCCAGTTCCTGCACATCAGCTCGTTTATAGTTCAGCTATTCTATTTTAAGGACAAAGATTTTTTTCACCTTATTTGCTTACTTACAAACGGGCAATACATAATTAATCAGCATCATTATTTCATAAATGTAGCTGGTTTCCATTAGCAGGTTATATTCAAACGTCGACATGATTTTTTTGCTCTAGTACTCTGAGTAGCTACATTAATGTATTGGTATGCACACTTTCAAAAATGTTAAACTTTGGGTGCTGGAACCATTACAACCATTACAACCATGGGCCAGCGTCATCATTATTTATCCTTTTAATGTTTTCCTTTCCTGGGTGGTGGTACTTAGAGATCCAGTATGAAGTTTCTCATATTAGGTACGCATTTGCGCACTGAAGACTGAAAACTGGTGCGCATTTGCCGTACCACACACGCCAGTTCTTGCTTGCGTATCGCTTATGTCAGTCCCTGCTTATATTAATAAACATTGCAAAACACAAGGGTTTCATTACAAAACACGTCAAACTAAACCCATAAAGCACAATGACACACACAAGTCTGGAATTTTGAGTAAACATAATATAGATAAACATTATAAGCAGATTTGAATGTTGTTCATTTTATTAAATTCGATTGTCATGCAAGTTGGCCATAAACACTTCTCTTTTTCAATTATAAATAAATTCATTTCACATGGTTTCAACTTAAAAGGATGGTGTACAAATATGGTGTACCACACTTGTGCAGCAAAGGAACAAAACACTCCTTTAAACAGAATAGCAAATGTGCAGAGCCTTTAGGTGACATTAGGTTACTGTAATAACTACGAAAATTCTCTGTAATGCAAAACCCGGTGCATATGGTTCTAGTTTCAAAATTGTATTTTTGTTTACATATCAGCATTGGCAGTATGTATGTGAAAAACGGGTATTTAGAAATGCTACACACAGTTAATAGGAACATGAAGGTTAATTACCGGCTCATTGACTCTTTTCACAAATATAGCCAAAAAGAAGACCGCTGCTATCGGTGGGGCCAGGTAACTCGTAACTGACTGGATGTAGTCAAACAACTGACCACTCTGGGCAGCCTGGACCACAGGGATCCAGCAAATGCTGATCGCAACAATGCAGAGGACCCACATCCTGTTAGAAGAGCCAGCACATTAGACACACACACATTTTAAGGGCTAAACATCATAAGAGCTAAAAATTAACACAATAATTTGTGTTATTCTGCAAAAGTATTAAGCTGCTCAAACAGTTTTAAGCTATTTATCTGGACACCAAGTGTGTGAGTGACAGTAAAAAAAAAGATAGTGAATGAAGGTGGCAAATGATATAATGTGTCTTTTAGTGGTTTCAGTAAGGAAATAAATACAATTTCAATATAGTATCCTTACAAACATTGTTAGTGAGCAACGTCAACAGCACAGTGATAAAAACTGTGCATTTTAGCTCTCAGTGATACCCTACAAATATAGCTAATATATCTGGAAGGAGAACTGTTTGTTATTTTATTGCTTAATTAACAGTAATGAATATATAAACACAGATGATGATTATTCTGTCATATTTTTGTTTTTCAGATATCAACATCATTCCAGCTCTGGATTGTTTGGTCTGATCAGTAATGGTGTGGATTTATAGAGTTTTTGTACATAGCAACAACCTGACAGAGATACCATAGCAACCAGTTAGCAACACCCTATTGCCACCACATAAGAAATAGAGCTGGGATACTCTGATCCTTTTTTGGATTTGACTCCCTCTGAGTCACTCAGTAAAGTGATCCGGATCTGCGAATCACTTGAGTCACTTGAGTCACTATTGCCAAATT
>JBBPCW010000001.1:14295220-14313189 GCA_037974425.1 Phenacogrammus interruptus
GCCTCTCTCATCTTTTTAAGTGGGAGAACTTGCACAATTGGTGGCTGACTAAATACTTTTTTGCCCCACTGTATGTGTACCATTTGACATATGAATAGACAAACCTGTGGCACAGTTGAGTGAAAAAGGGTTGGACTCTTCTTGATGAAGCTGACTGTATTGGTAGTGTCTACAAGTTTACCATCCCTGGGGCAAAAGAAATGGTCAAATACTGTGCCCTCCACTGGTACTTCGATTTTGTAATGGCTCTCAAACAAGGCGACTCGTGTAAGAAGATCAAATTGTGGCCAGTGTCTAGAATCAGGAGCAAAATAAGATATTTCTTTTAGCCAAAAGACTTCACACTTAAATTCTTCTGAACGTTCTAAACATTTGGTCACATACCTTGGATGCAAGTGTCCACCAAAGCCCCAAATATAGGCCACCACAAAGAGGTTTCTTGCTAGTAGCTCAGTGTCTTGCAGAGAAAGGAACATATAGCAATTAAACATATAGAAATTTAGTCATGACTTTAATGATGTTGGGAACCAAAGAAAAACTTAGAATTAAGCAATGGAATCATTCAAATTAAATACTACTTTCAAAAAAATGCATTCGGAATATTACCTCTTTTTTCGGTCTGCTTCAGGACACATCCCTTGCCAGACGCTCCCAGAAGGGCATGGAGAATTTTGATGAATGAGGTTACTTCTTGCAGACCTTCAGTAATCTCTGGACTTGATTTACTAACTTCACGTCCATCACTAGCCATTACAGTGGCTAATGCATTTTGTCTGAGGGCAGCAAGAGTGCCAGAGAAAAGATCTTCCGCTAGACGGCTCCACATTTTCAGAGTGCTTTCATCCAGGATATGATCCCTGTATAGAGAGTCCATCTCAGCCTTCCATATAGTTTTCCACAGATCCTTTCCAGAAACATACACCAGGCTACACTTTGCCAGAGCTGAGGGGGTTGCATCTCGAAGGCTGGTGGTCTCAACGATTATTTTAAGTTTCTCGTTTGATGGCTGAACTTTCTCTCCAGATGCGAGGCACAGAAAGGGGTCTCTGTGGTCACCAAGGGTACTCAATGAGTCAAACCATCCAGGCTGACCTAAGGGCTCCCCATCCAACACCAGCCATTTAACATTTTTTGTCTCATTATTTTTCTTATTGCTTTTGCACAGATAATTAACTGACAGGTCATCCCATCCTGTGTCTCTTATCACTTTAGTGAGGGCTCCATCCCACCAGGTGCCTGGTTGTTCACAGCATCTACCAAAAAGTTCCTCATGGGGGAAAGCATTAGGAAATAAGACCACTGTGCTAACAGAACACCAACATGAATTTGACGAAGGCTTGGTGTTTACTTCCTCCATTGACTTGACTGCAAGTTGCCGAAGTGCTCCTGCTAGAACTTGATATAAAGTTGTCTTCCCACTTCCTGCTGGCCCAACAAGCACAACTGCCTTGGAGAACTGTAGTGTCTGATGCAGGCTCACAGCATTGTGAAGCATTTGTGTGTCAGCACAAAGTCCAGTTTGTTGCATCTCCTCTATGACAGCATTAATAAGGAGATTTTGCTCATTTTCTACAGTGAACTGTTGATACATAGGAAAGGATCTTGCAGTTGGAAAAATTTCTTCAAAAATGGTGTGGAACTGTGAGGCCCTCATGTTCTCAGTGATGGCAGGCAGTAATACCAACATTACTGCTTTGATTACAGCTTGCTCTTCTTTAACAGAATTTACAACAGAAGATTTACTCGTGCTCTTATAAAGGGATGAATGGTGCTCTTTAATTTCCTGTTGTATTTTGTCAGATCCTTTGAGTGATAGATCACCAGGTCTATGTCCATTCCATACAAGAAACGTGTCTTCATCATTTTTCCCAAAATTGTTGTAAAGATGTGTTCCAGAGGCATGTATAACGTTTCTGAGAAGAACAAGCCAGGAAGACTGATCTCGGCTGACAAAATCTGGAAGGCACAATGAATCCTTAGCTAGTTTAAAAAGAGAAACTAGACATCGGCTGAGGCTGGTCGCTTCTCTGAATCCCAAAGAAATGAGCAAAACCTCTGCAATAATGCTGTAATCAGGCTGCAGCAATGAAACAGGTCTCGAAGCAACCCGCAAGTTTTCTGGTATTTCAACTGAGTATCCATTTGATGAAATGATGACAAAGCCAAAGCTTGGCTTGGCTAAAATGTTTTTGCCCCCAAATTGTATCTTACATTCCATTTCAGAATCTCTTTCGCTGTGTTTTGTAGTGAAATTATTATGTTCTTTGAACTCTGGTGCTTTATCCTGAGTTTTTTTCTGATATGTTGTGAGACATTGATGGATGTCCATTAAATGTTGCCCCAGAACAGACAATGTTCCCTGTTCCAATGAATCCACAGAATCAAGCACCATCCATGCACCTGTTTGAAGGGCACCAATCAACATTTGGTGAATAATCAGAGAACTTGTGTTTGCACAACAACCCAAGGTGATTACTTGCTGCCCCTGTGCCCATCCCAACTGAAGTATGGTTTGTTTCTTACCAGATATGTTGCGTCCACTAATAAAGGCACACTGGTAACTGGTAAGGGCAAGAAGAATGCCCAAAAATGCTCTGTCTGTTGAGGAGGTGTTTACCATCATCCAGTTTTCAGGCCCTATATATTCATGCCCATAGGCCAGCTGTGTTCCCAAGACATCGATATAAACAGAATGTTCTGTACAGTCTTCCTGAGATCCACAGTTTTGACTGCAATTGTCAATGGTATTATATCGATATTTCATTAGCCGTTGCCATTCAAAAGATTCTGTACCACTCGTTACCTTGGTGAGCTCAGTGACATGTTGAGAATGCTTCATTGTTAGTAAAACCAAGGCACGGAGTGCTATCACAGTGTATTTGGATGCCAAGGAATGATCATTTGAATTTTCACCAATATCTCGTATGGCTTGACACAGACTCTCAAGTTTTGCTGCATTTTGTGACTTAATTTGTACCCACTTGGTTCGAGCTGGGCTAAGAAAAGCCTTTTCAGTTTCACAACACCACAAAACTTCCTCTGCCACCAAAAGACACTGCAGAGGGTATTCAGCTATTAGCTGCAAAAAGGCTGGTGGCTCAGTAACCTTTGAAGGTTTCCCCACATCCTTCCCTAAGGTGCTGGAGATGCAAGCATGGTTAAGAAAAGGAGTGACACCAACTTCCTTATTCACTTCATCCTGTTGTGGCATAGCGCCAAGTCGGTCAACAGTGCATTTCAACATCAGCTGTTTAACTGTTTCTTGTAACTTTTTCTCCAAAAGCCGAAGCCAAACTAAAGCATTCAAATTTGGCTCAAGTGGACAGAGGAAGGACAAATGTTCCCTTAGAGTCCCATACACGCCTCTCACCCAAATCTGGGTGTTGATGCTGGATAGATCTGTCATGTCATGTTCATCATTGTTGTCAATTTCAAGCCATCTCACTCCTCTGAAGCATCTCCGTACCAGAGAGAGAAGCGAGGAATGGGTCAGGAGTGGTAATAAAAGGTTTATTACCTCTCTGTCGCTGAGAAAGCATAGCCTGGGGAACTCATCACGCAGTGAATCTAACATATGCAACAACTGACTGGAAATTTCTTCCATTACTGTGAGTCCTTCAGTGCATAGAATGTGCAGATTTTGTCCCTGAAACTGAATACTTCTCTCTGTGGTCTTCTGCAGCTGTACAAAATTCAGCACATGTGGGTCGCTTAATGTAAGCTGTATCATTTCACGAAATGCCTCATCCACTGGATGGAACTTTCCTAGCTGCAATACAAGAATGCATTTGAACACTCACATTTACAAATGTTTTCAATAATTTTTTAAAAACACAAACTCTCAAAATACATGGCAAAAGATCAAGAATGATCAAATCAATGAACACAGGTTTACTAGCACTGTTGTAAGAAAAAACAGCCCCAGCCCTTGATGTTTCTCCCTTTGTGCTGTACAGCACCATTAATGCAGTATATCTGTAATTCTTTTAAGCTACCATCAGCTACCTGAAAGTGTTTTTCTCTGAAATATTTACCATCTTCTGAAACCTTTTATAAAACAGTTTAAAGAATGTCATTGAAATTTAATTTCATTTAAAATGTACAAACAATATTTGGGGTCACTGTTTCTTTGTCATATATTTATAAAGGAGGAAACAACTTACCAGCTCTGCGCTTTGCCTGCTGATTGATGTCTCATAGAATATTTTGCTCAGGAAAACCCACTTCTGTTGGTATCTTTCATGGAGATCTAGCAGTTCCTCTATGGAGAACAATAAGCAATACAATGTTATTTTTTCTGTTCAAGTAGTGACTTATATAACAGAACTTTTTTACACATACCAAGTTCCTGCAAGAGTTGCACCCAGCGTTCAACCTCCTTCCTAAATTCAATAGAATGTGGAGAAGCCAGCATAGTGGATAGAGTCATAATGCTGTCCTCAGTCAGAGAGAGCAGCATTTCTAGACCTAATCAGAAAAAAGACACCCAAACGTTATTTTGAAGCATTAGTTTTCTGAAGATATATAGCCTGCTTCATTGTTTATGAAATCCTTTTTGCTTGTAAAAAAAAAAGCAGAGCATTAGGGTAGGGTAAGGCATAAAGCATTAGGGTAGGACACAGTAAGTTGGAGTTGGAATAAATTGAAAGGGTCCTTTAAAGCATGAACTAAGGCATGAACTAAAGTAAAGTGTGAACTTCTTTCTCTGCATTTAACCCATTCACCAAGTAAAGCAGGGGGCCGTCACCAATGGTGGGACACCCGGGGAGCAATGTGTGTGGTGGCAGTACCTTACTCAAGTGTACCTCAGAGGTACCACTAGCAGTCTTGGGATTCGAAACCACGACCTTCTGGTCACAGGGGCCAGCTGCAACTCAGAAAATAAGTTGCTAATGAAATATTGTTCCCTGTACGTACCTATGATGGTGAAAGTTCCACTGTCCCGGGGCTGTTGCTGTGGAGCATTCGGGGCATTCTGCCACACGGTAACGATGAACTTGGAAAACCTGAAAACTGCCCCTTCCCAGCTCCGCTGAAGCCTCTGGAATTCATGCTCCATTTCTGCAGCAGTTCTGGCCTCTTTGCAGACCTAAGCAACAATAATCAACAATATAAAGCAATAATCAAGCAAATATTTAAATTCATTTGTTTTACAACACTAAAAAATCTGTGGTTGTGTTGATGAACCTTGCTTATTTCACTCTGATGTTCCAGTAATCCTTTGGACATAAGATCAGCCACAGTTATATCATGTTCTGCAGCACAGAGTAGACTCATGCCTAGACAGAGAATATCATATTAATAACAACTGTGTTTACATTGTGCTCTGTATTTGATACTACGAAATAAAATATCAATAACCAAATAAGCAAATTAAACTTAATTAAAAAAATAATATTAACAAACCACAAACATGATTCAAATGTAGAACAGCAAAGAACAAAACTGTGGTATTATGGGACCACACAAAATTTAATGTTGAACTAGAAACTTACCTGAGCTGTTCCATAATCTTACTCAAGATCTCAATAGTGTACAGAGGAATAAGAAGATAATAAAAACTGCATTCTTACATGTGTCCTAATATTCTTGTAGGCTTCTAAAATTCCCTTTATATCATCTTTATTCCATGGCTGAAACCTATACATGCAATAATACACTGTTGCTCTCAAATTCTGGTCTCAGTTACAAGGAATGTGCAAAAAATCTGTATCCACAGCAATTTCACTATTAAACAGAGTTCACTCACGACTAGAACTGGGTGATATCACTTAAAATCAATGTCACAGTTTCAAGCTTTCAAATTTTTACGATTAATGTACGATTATTTATTTTTTATACATTATTTTGTACTACCCTCATAGTGTACTGGTAAATATGCTGAACTATTAAAGCTGAGATATTTTTCTAATGAAGGTGTTTGAATGTGTCACGTATGGACTGCCTGACAATATGATACCTTTCTGATTTTAAAATAATTTAAAGAAATGCACAAGCTGAAGAACTGATGGGTGTTGTGCTTAGGTGCCTCTTTAAATTTCATCTATAGTAGACGAGTATATATTATTTCAGATGACATTTCGGTAAACATCTCACATTACTTGCAAGGTCTTACTTTTAAAAATTATTTTCCAGTGTTTGTACTTCAGTGCAGGGCTGCTTAGCATAGCCAATACAGAGAGCTGCTGGTTGAACCTCTGAAGATTGTTTAAGGTTTCTTGAAGTACTGCATCATGAGGGGCGATGACCTTCGCTAGAAAGTCTGACTGTTGAAGCCATTCAGTGATCCTCTCCTGGGCTCTTGATACAACAAACTGCCAAGGAACACAAGATGTTAACTGAAATTGAGAAAATTAAGAGAATTAGGTAGCTTCATGACAATCATGTGCATGATAAGTGCACCTTGCTGAACAAAAGGAGCCTCCATTCTTGAATCTTGGCCGTAGACAAAGCCATTAGCTCCCAAAGTTCTTTCCGTGCCTCAATATTCTGCTGGGCTTTAATCACAAATGTGAGATCCAGTGGATATCCTAAATGGGGTATTGACAAAAATATGAAACATGCGCATGCGTAACCTGTGTTTCATATTCAGAAAACAAATCCTACCTCTCAGACTCTGGCTGCTCCTGCTCAACTCATTCAGCTGTGCAACTATTATATTAACATGTCCACACATAACATGGAGCTCAGTAATTATTTGGTCAGTGCTCTGTTTTGGATCTACATAAGGTCCTGTGGTGCCTTTATGGATCAAATTCTCTAGTTCTTTAGTCATTAAAGAAAAAGTACTGTCCATAGTGTTAGTCATGGAGGGCAGCTGCTGGGTGACTGCGTCTGTTGCTTTCTTCAGGAGAGGAACAAACTGGTTCCACAGATCAAGTGTCTACAATAACAATAATACACAGAAAGATAAGCCATATGTTAAGATACTTTTTATTGTTAATATCAATATGTCAGAGAGGTGCTATTCCAGTACACTATATGGAGAAACGCATTGGGACACACCTCTAAAATACTGAATTCAGGTGGTTGCTCCCTTCCAGTGAAGGGCAATCAATGCTTCCAACTTTGTGGATACTGTTTGGGGAATTATCTTTTTTATGCCAGCATGACTGTGCCCCAGTGCACACAGACAGAGTTGGTTGTGAAAAAAACTCTGACCTCAACCCCCAGGCCTTCTCGTCCAACATCAGTGCCAGACCTCAGAAATGCTCTACAGAATGAATGGGCACAAACTTCCAAAATGTTGTGGAAAGCCTTCCAAGAGGAGTGAATGCTGTTGTTGCCCTGAAGGGGTGACCAACTCCATATTAAAGTCTGTATTTAAATGCAATGTCATTAAAGTTCCTGTTGGTGTAATGGTCAGGCATCCCAATACTTTGCCATATAGTGCACATTTAATACCCTAGCACTGAGTAAGTGGGTCATTGTTAATGTTTCCTACCTGCTGCATTGAGACAACTTCAAGTGGAGTCTTCTTTCTAGAATACAATTGGATTATCTTCTGAAGAAGGCAGAGGTCGTCTAGTTGTTGTTGCGTAGTAAATGACATCTCCTTGTAATGTTTCACCTATACATAAAAACAATGACTTCCTTAAAAAATGTCTTCAATTTGCAGTGAATGTGGTATAGTGTAATCAGAGTAATTAATACCATGAGAGCATAATTAGTGAAGTCACTGAAGTCTTTGGGTTCATGCCTCAGCCTCTCTGCAGCTGTGTTCAGTTCAGATGTCAGGTTTTCTGAGCATAACTGGAACTCTTCAAACAGCAAATTTAGAGACTCCTCCTCAATGGTGATAAGCAAGCGTCCTGGTTAAAAGAACTTGAAGAGTCAAGCAACAACCAATTTGTTCTGGAAAATATGGATCTAAGGGAGATCTAGCACACATTAAGATACACACCTAGAGTCTCTCGAATATGAGAACAGGTGACAGTGAGGAGCTTATTGGAGGTGGTGAAAGCTGGAGGCATGGCACATACTTGATCTCTCCAGGAGTGTACCTTCTGGATATGCTCCTTATATTTAAGGGCTGGCCACCCTCGCATGCTCTCCAGTGAGGCTTTGCTCCACTGACTAGTGAACAAATGGGCATCTACCATCCAGGAGTGCTTTTCACACAACTGCTGGATTTCTTGGTGGGCTTCCTAGGCGGCAAGAGCAGACAGACACACTATGAAATGATTTTCCCCTTTTATACACATACAGATACAATTATTTGGAGAACAGATGTTATTATCACAGTAATGTCAGCAAATAACCTAATATTCATTCATTTTCTGTAAAGGATTATTCTTTACAAAGGTTGTGGGTACCCAGAGCCTATCCTGGGGCCAACAAGCGCAAGGCAGGGACTCATGCAGTGTGGAGCGCTAGCCCACCCCAGGAAACACACACCATTTACTCACACACTTACACCTATAATCAATTTAGAATCCCCAATTTACCTGACACGCATGTCTTTAGACTGTGGGAGAAACTGAAGACCCTCAAAGAAAGCCACACCACTTTGGGGAGAACAAGCAAACTCAGCACACACAAGATCAGGACCCAGATTTGAACCCCCAACCCCTACCCAGTGCGGGGCAGAGGATAAAGAATGATCAGACTTTAGCATTATAGCACAACACATACCTGTGCAATTCTGGCTTGCTCTTTTTCTATCTCCTGTGTCCCAGCATGGAGGTCCAAGTGCCATTCCAATTGCTTTCTGGACAGGGGATAGTACTGCCCATGCACTCTCTGCCCTTGAACTCTAAGGGAGGTCAGTTTTGGGATCACAAATGTTGTTGTCTCCTTCATAGAGGAAAAGCTCTCACCACTCGTCAGTACAGTTCCTCTGTCTTTGGATGCTGAAAATAATACACAGCTAATCACAATATTTACCATAAATATGGTAACACATAGCAATGTTACTGCACCAGAATGTCATGGCTAGTATTCTTTTGTTCCAACACTGTTGGGTAAGACAAATATTTGACAAAGAATGAATTTACCTCTACGGACAGAATCACTGATATTACATGCATGGCCAGCGTGTGAAGAAAGGTCTTGCAAACCAATGCTAGGGAAACTACCCATCAAAGAATCTTTAGAACCTGCTGACTTACTGCAGGAGTCAAAAACCTGTAGAGAAAAGCATCATTAGCAGCTCAAAAACATGCCAGTTCATTTGTAACTGTAACTACTAATGAAGCAGGAGCAATAAAGAACTGCCACAATCCTACAGTCTATCTTTACAGAGTTCCAACTCACCTCTAGTGCAGAATCACTCACTGATAAAACTGCTCCAAGCAGTACCTCCTGGAACAGGTGCGTAGGTGGAAAGAGCGTCAGCTGACCCTCCGCTCCAAATGTCAGTTCTGACTGGAATAGACCACCTTGATGCTCTTGTTCCCTCTGAAAAGTTTAACAGAGTGCAACCGTCAAACAAAATGCAGTATGCAATGACTTAAACGCCCTAGACCAAATTATGCTTGATAAAAGGAGTGCTGGGTTTAACATATGAGGGAAATATATAAAATATAAAATATGCCCTAATTTTTGCATAGGCCATTTTATGTTGTATTTGTTTTCTCAAAAATACTCAAGAAAACAAACACAAATTGTGCATTTAAATGTTTAGAAGTTCATTCTCTGTAAAGTAATGAATAATACACTCAATTAATACATCAATCAGGGGCAGCCAAACCTTAAAATAAACTGTACATACATACACACATATACATATCACGTATGTGCTTCTACCACTAGCACTGCATTTTGTGCTAAACTGACTGCACTGTTTGTGCACAATGGCAGTGATTACAGCTGGATTAAAGTCCGCAGGTGGATCTTTTAAAGGAGAGAATATCAAACTAGAATAGTCTCTGACCCTCAGGCACAAAAAGTGATCCCTATTAACAATGTACTTTTGAAAATGAATCAGTGCTGTAGGGGCTGGAACCTAAATGAGGTGATCGAGATGAACGGCAGGGTTTGGCTTATTCTGTGCAGTTATTCCTTGTTTCCTCATCACCAGTTAAATGTATCTGAAATTTTACTGACTTGCAGTGTCTGATTCTGCCAGGAATCTTGGCTGCAAAGTGGGTAATGAAAACTGTCTATGCACTTTCCGGAGGGCTGCATTGGGTGCAGGTCTCACAAGACTTTGTGGAATTATGCACATGAAGTTATGACATTAACAACTTGAGTTATACAAGGAACTTCTAAAGTAAGTAATGCACTATTTGTGTGAAAATGTGCAAATCATGGTTTTAACTGCAAACACAGAAGTGGCTAAAACAGAAGTACGCTTCCATTTTTTATTATGTCCTTTAGTAAAAGTTCTTGAGAGGTTGGAGCCCAGAGACTTAAACTGGGCACATATTTCCTAATCACATAGTGTTAAACACCGGAGTCCACCTTTCTACTAGTTCCAACCATTCCTGCTCCTCACTATTCCAGAGATCACTAACCGGGCAGTTCAGAGGCACTAGCTGGAGGTAAGGAGAAGGGACAGCATATAGATGGATGTAGGAAGGAAGGCTCAGTCAAGTCAAACAATCTGGTGACACACCAAATATTTGCTTAATGCTCATTTAGCGATTCACATACTGCAAGCATAACATAATTCACCTTCAAAATCTTATTGTGGAAGGTCATGATCTCGCTATGAGAGATAGTAACAATGGTTTGAACAATAATGCAGTCCATAAGAGCAGCAAAGTTTCCCAGCCTTTGGAGGACTTGTTCAGCCTGGTTCAACTCCTTGTTAAGAGCATTCGTGAAGGCCTGCTGAAGATGCATTGGGTGGCTACATTGATTCAGCTGAGATTGTTCTACTTGATGCTGTAATTGCTGGTGGGCTTTGTAGCTGGTCTCCTGAACCTAAAAGTGAGAACGAAAAGCAAACCATTTACATAAAAGCAAATGTTTGACACTTGATTAATGTGGTTTTAGTGATTTAAAAGGAGGCTAGAATGGAGCTAGTTAGGGTGGATAAACCTTCACAGAGAGTAAAGTATATAACAATAGCCTGTACATTTCCTTAAGACAATCCGTCATGTTTTGTTAATTTTCTAAATGAAAATAAGTTCATTTAGAAATTTAAATGCTGAAATTAAGTGCACACATACTACCTATTGCTGAGATTCACATAGCAGAAATAAAAACTTATCAATAAATATGAAATGTGCCATAAGGCTAAGTTTTTTTAATACAGAAATTCAGAATTCAGCAAATAAACTATAAGAAAATAATTGTGTAAAAGTCAGTAGAGGATGTGCATTTATTTTCATTTAGAAACAATATATGCCAATCCATTAAGGTGTGAATGAGTTTAAATATGATCAAAGGAAAAAGGGAAATTACCATAGCTAGTATCAGAGAACGAAAACGTAAGAATTCCTCTAAAACACCTCGAGATTCCTTATTTCTTTTCAAGAGAGCTTTCTGGAATTGTAGGAGTGTGTATGTCCTGGTCTCGTCCTGTGGAAGCCACTGGCCTTTCTTAAGCTCTTCAAGCAATCTATGAACAAACATGCAGGTTTAGATTGAGTCGATATGCACTACATGGAGAAAATTATTGGGACACACCAGTTTTTCAGGATTTGGGCATGGCCCTATACTTCCAGTGAAGGACAATCTTAATGCTTCAGTAGACCAAGACATTTTGGACAACGCAATGCTTCCAACCTTATGGACTCAGTTTTGGGAAGAACCTTTTTTATTCCACAAAACAAGGTCCATAAAGACATGGCTGTTCGGTGTGGAAGAACCTGACTGGCCCCCACAGAGCCCTGACCTCAATCCCATCCAGCACTTTTGGAATGAAATGGAACAGAGATTATGAGCCAATAGCAATGCCTGACCTCATAAGTGCTCTAAAGAATGAATGGGCACAATTTCCTACAGAAACTCCAAAATCTTGCAGAAAGAATTTCAGGAAGCGTGGAAGCTGATATAGCTGGAAAGGGCGGAGCAACTCCATATTAAAGTCTAGGTATTCGAATGCAGTCATTGAAGTCCCTGTTGGTGTAATAGTCAGGCTTCCCAATAGCTTTGTCCATATAGTGTATTTGTCAAGCAAATGTTACCTTTTATGTAATGGATTTATCCTGATGCATGGTGAAAGAGTTGTAAAAGACAAAATACCTGGTGAAATGAATCAATGCTTCTCTGAACTGGGGCACTGCTATCAGGAGTTGAGACTGAAGAAGCTGGCACTTGCACTTAAACAAGATCAGGCTCACATTTCTTTTCCATCTGTAAAATAAGAGATGATTGACTGTTGGTCTAATATTTGAAATAAAAGAAGCAGCCCAATCCCACGATGCCACAATATATAGGAGTCCAATCCCATTATCTCACAATGTGTAGCAGTATAAGTGCAATATGTTGTTTTTTTCCATACAAATAAAATATGAAATTCAATTACCGTTTGAAAGTCTTGCGTAGTAGATAGTCTCGGAAAAATGGAATATCTCTCAAGGCCTTCCATAGGATTGCTTCACGATACCATTCAGTTAATGTTAAAAGCCCAATACTGCAACCATCCTGCACATGCATTACTGAGGTTGAGGAGAAGATGTAGTGATCTGAGCCCGCTTTGTTGCGTGAGACCACATGTAGGTCGTATGGCCTAATATAAAAAGGAAAGAAAAAATCACATTCATTCTAGATCAGAGACATACTTTGTATATACTTCTGTATGTATGAGAACTCCACTATTCCCACACAAATCAGAAACTGAAACATGTATTATCATATTGACACACATAAAATTAGTGGATTTTTTTTTATGTCGAATACATTTCTGAAGATCTTTTGTTATGTGTATAAAGCTGTACGCAAGAATACATTTTCTCAATAAGTTAAAACATTCTTTAAAATCTAAATGATTTTTTCCTGAAGCTTGAGTGCACATTTTCTTCTTAATATGAATATGAACAAAATGTGTCATTAGAGTAGAAAATGTTTCAGTGACAAGCTTGAACCTTTACAGTAACTCACTGTAAAACTACAGCACAAAAAGTAAAATATGTTTTATAAACATCTGTTAAAAGTTGTTTCAACTAGAACATGTGATGTGGCAGGACCAACTTTCATTGTGATGTCAAGCAATGGCACAAAAAAAAACCATGTCATTTGATCTGACCTGAATCTACTTCTAAAAACTGTAACAATAAACATGTGCACACTTAAACCAGAATGGTACCTGTAAAAAGCACTCTCAGACTCCTTTAAATGGTAAAACCGTAACTCCCCAAAATGTCTTTTCTTGGCAAAGATCTCAAACACCTCCAAGCCGGTAAGTGAGCCGCCTTTGGTCTTGCTTTCTATCTCAGTTTTTGTTCCCCCTGACTCTGCATGTTTCTCTAAGGGTACATTGTCACCTGTAGAACTGAAGAAAAAACAGACTTGTCACATGGAAACAAAAATCATAAGTACACTATATGGACCAAAGTATTGGGACTAGCTCAGTCATACCCATTGCAACAGGTGTATAAAGTCAAGCATTCCAAGACATTTTGGACAACGGCATGCTTACAACTTTGCATAGTATGGGGAAGAACATTTTCTATTCTATAGCATGACTGTGTCTGAGTGCATAAAGCAGAAAGATATGGCTGGATGAGTTCGGTGTGGTAGAACTTGACTGACCCAGACAGAGCCATGACCTCAAACCCATCCCAGAGCTGATAAATGCTCAACAGAATGAATGGTCACAAATTCCCACAGAAACACTCTTGTGGAAAACCCTCCAAGAAGTGTGGAAGCTGTTATAAGGACCAACTCCATATTAAAGTCCCTGTATTTAAATGCAATGTCATTAAAGTCCCTGTTGGTGTAATGGTCAGGCATCCCAATACTTTTGTCCATTTATCGTATCACGTCTTATCGCTCAAGTATTGTTTGAATGGCTTACGTGGACTCTGCTTCCTGTGGGTTTTCAGTGATGTTTACAGGAATATCCGCACCAAGAGCCAAAGCCATCAGACAGGGTCCTTCCGTCCACAGGGACTCGCCTATTGCCACCTGGGGCCCCACTTTTGCTACCAGCTGGGGAAGCTCAAGCACAGACAGGTCAGCTGGCTGTGATACCTTAGGCCTACTCGGAGTCCGACCTAATGGAGGTTCACCTATGAATGCTGGCGAGAGGCGTGTGAGAGGAGGTAAGGAAGATCCAGGTCCAGAACTATGAGCTGATGACCCGTCCTGGCTGGTTCCTCTCAGACTGGGAGTTCTGACAGTGGCTCTGATTTGAGCCTTTGCATGGGAGTCTCTTTTAAATGCAGACATAGCGTTTAGTAGTTATAATCAATCAATTATAAAGGAAGACATATTCAAACTAACTGAAAATATAAAGTATTTGAAATGTTCATGTCCATTTTCACACCTGATGGCTCCTGCAGGCCTGGAAGTGATAAAACATTTTACCGTCATTTTACTCATCAGGCTGAGTTTTCCATTTTTAAGATAAGAAAGAACATAATTTATTTCGATGGAAATTCTTGTGTCAGTGCAACAAGAAATAGTAAATAGTAGCTGAACAGTTAGTGAGCTGTAATAACAATTGTTAGCATCTATGAGGGCTGTAGCTGCAGAAATACATTGTTTAAGGCATAAAAGTGAATAGCACTGTAAAATGCAATTGCTACAAAACGAATAAAACTACAAAAACACTTAAATGCAATATATAATGTGTTGTTTGTCTTTGTTTACTAATTACCTGTAGCCCAAATCCAGTTAGCCATCGTTAGGGTAGTGTGTTTTTGTGTGTGTGGGTATGTGTGTGTGTTGTTGTGTTCCCCTGGTTACTAGTTAGAAACGGTTGCCAGAGCACAACAAACTTTTGGCAGGCAGTGGTAAAAACAGATAATATTAATATTCTTAGAAAAAACTACAAACAAGAAAAAACAATAAGCAAAAAAAAATTTCAGGAGCCTTAACACTTTAAAACACTTAAGATTTTTGAACCTGTTTCACGAGGTATCTAAAATATCCACCAGAGGGCGTTGTAACACGACAAACAGCATGTCGTGCACGATATACACAATATGGACAAAAGTACTGGGACACACATGTTGTCCTTCCAGTGAAGGACAATATTTGTGCTTTAGCATACCAAGACATTTTGGACAACGCCATGCTTCCAAGTTTGTAGACACAGTGGCACACTCCAGCATGACTGTGAGGTCCATAAGTCCATGGCTGGATGAGTTTGGTGTGGAAGAACTTGACTGGCCGCACCGAGCTCTGACCTCAACCCCATCTAACAACTTTGGTATGAACTGAAACAGAAATTGTGAGCCTCATCCAACATCAGTGCCAAAGAGTGTATCTCTTTTTTTTGCATATTTTTTATTTCAACTTCATATTTTATACTGCTTTTGTCTTTGTGTCTCTGCGCAATCATGAGCAATTTCTTATGGGGTAAATAAAGTTTCCTGATTCTGATTTTGAATCAGTTTATTACAAGTTCAGCCACGTTGATGGAATTAGTATTTTTTTTAATTATTAATTAATGATGTCTACTTATAATTTCACTCTTACATCTAAAGCAGATATCAAAAGTTTGTCTGAAAGCAAGTGAGCAGCTTTAGAATCACTATCATTAAAACACTTTTTTTGGGTATAAGATGTTTGCAGTGATACTCTTCTGACAGCAGATAACAGCAGCACACAACTAAAGAGTTCAAGCCTCTTCCTATTCCTCCTATTATCCCAACATTGAGTGAAAAACACTAGAGGGAGTCCTAACTGAATGGGGGTGAATGGGGATAAATGGGATTCATGGAAACAATGTTAATAATATTACATTACATAATAATATTACATAACAACAGATAAAAACATGCATTACAGACAGACAAAGATAGATAGCCTGTTTAAAAACAATCAGTTATTTTGCATGAAAATCCTTCCCACCTCCATCAGACTTTATAACTCCTCCCTCTGTCACACATCCACACAAAAATATGTGCCATAAACAAATTCTATTTTGTTGTGCAATTTCTTATTTGGGGTTTAAGTCATTACAATTATGCACAATATCTTATTATGTGCAGTCTTATAGAAGTTTACTGATGTACTACTGACCTCTACTACACTCAATAGCATGTCATTTGCACCATCCCAAAAGTTTCCCAGACAGGGACTAAGCGTTCCTTTCAGATGTCTATCTTTATTAGAATGCTCTGCATATAGTACATGGCCTACAGTCTATACAGTACATAGTCTATATGCAGAGTGTGTGGGTAAGTGTTTCCTGTTTTGCCCCCACCTCGCTTTGCAACATACACCTGACTGTGTGTGTATGTGTGTGTGTGTGTGTGTGTAGGTGTGTGTGTGTGTGTGTGTGTGTGTAGGTGAAATAATAAACAAGCACATTAATCTTTAATGCTTTTTAATGAGTTAAGGCACAGAGCATATAAACATGTAAGACATACATCAAAAATGTCAATTGACTTTAATGGCAAATACATTTTTATTTGTTCTGGTTTATTAACCTTCTAAGAAAAATACAAAATCTAGACAAGTTATTTAAAAAAGGTTTTTGTTTGTTCAAGTTGAGGATATCTGCAATGCTTTCACATTTCTATATTGCAAGTCAATAATGGATTACTGCTACTCCAATATCATTCAAACATCATATAGGATAATGAGCCACTCATTGACCACTCCGCGCTCATACAGTGCTTTTCACATAGAACACAATGGAGAAGCGCGCCGGCTCAGCGTATTCTGGGCCTCTTCATTCCGGCAGCACCTCCTTGTTATCAGGCACTTATCATCATTGTTAATATTAGAAATAGGCAACCGTTTACTGAATGCATTGTTAGACTTATACTGCTGAAGGTTTATTAAAATTGTAAAAAGATGAAAAGTGTATAAAAAGAAAAAACAAAGAAAACATCCGTTTTCAAACTGCGGAAATTTGCAGTGCCCATACATTATTGTACAGTATAAAACGACCTGCTGCTTATCAAAGCCCATTCAGCACACAGGCTACTGACCGTGTGACATCTCGGAGCTCCCTGTGCTCAGACAGGGCTCTTCATATCGAACACTATGGAGTAGGGCGCCAGCTCGGCGTACTCTGGGCCTTTTCCTCTGGAAAGCGGGGCTTTGCTAAAGTCTGGAGAGTATGGGGTCTGCATGAGGCCGGCCAGAGACTCTCGCTGCTTCCTATCCTGCTTGGACCAGAAAACCATACATGAGCTGTTTTTAAAATCATGTTTCCCAACTGTGGTCCTGGAGGTCCACATCCCTGCACATTTTAGTGCTTTAATACACCCACGACAACTTATTAAAGGCTCCACATTTTATATTCTTGCATTTTAGTTTGTCCCTTGAGGTGCACTTTGGACGTTTATTTACTCACTATAACAGCAGTCTAACATGACCGTTTTCCAACCTCTATTGTTAACTGGAGTTATACATGTAAACGTAACTGTTCTAATTGGGTTGCCCTCATTGAAAAAGCAATCTGGTCCTAAAACTTCCTTCTACCCTCACTGTAAATGGGTGGTATGTGAATGCATTGGTTGCACTGGTTTGAATGTGAATGCATTGGTTTTCGTGACACCACAAAAACAGCGAGTTCCAAGCGAGCTGTTTTGCAGCTTAATTTTCATATATGAGCATGTAGACTAGAGACTTTGGAAACTTTTATAATCGTTATGTTATAAAAGTGTCCTACATGTACATTATATTAAAAACAACATGGAAAGTTTGTTTTTCCAACAAACTTTTATGGGGTTGTTAAAGAGCTGATTAGCTGGATCAGGTGTTTTGGGAGCAGTGAAAACACTAAAATGTCCAGGGCAGTGTGTGTGTGTGTGTGTGTGTGTGTGTGTGTGTGTGTGTGCGTGCGTGCGTGCGTGTGTGCGTGCGTGCGCGCGCTTGGGATACACTGGGTTACCACACAGTTTCCAAAACCTCAGTCCAGATGACCTTTCTAAATAATCATAGTTCTGTGAAAA
>JBBPCW010000001.1:14313289-14323706 GCA_037974425.1 Phenacogrammus interruptus
TGTGTGTGTGTGTGTGTGTGTGTGTGTGTGTGTGTGTGTGTGTGTGTGTGTGCGTGTGTGTGTGTGTGTGTGTGTGGCTGGGGGGTAGTTAGGAGCAGTTGGGGTGGCTGGGAGTGATATACCAAACAAAAAGTGTTGTTAATCAGTGTTTTAGTTCACTTCTTTAGTATATATATATATGGCTTCAGCTCTGATAGGCAGTCCAGAAGTATAACTTTTGAGTGAATTGGGTGGGGCTAAACAGATATATGTAAATTAGTTAATGTGTGTGAAATAATGAAAATGATTTCAGAATGGGCTGTTTTGGGCTTTTATGGAGCTCCTTTTCAAGCTTTAACAGCGATTATCTAATATATTAAACTTTTTTTTTTTTTTAAAGCCAGAACAATTTGCTTTTCTGGGAGTTTTTAATAAAAGTGAGGTGAAGGTGCTTCATTGGCTTTATTGCTCAGGGTCACAGGCATGTGAGAGTGTTAATGAATAATGGGGCCAACTATAGGCTAAGTTCCTGTCTTTATATATATACTGTAATAATTGAAACAATTTAGAAAGCAAAACATCTGAAGAAATTTGATTAATCCCCATGTAGAAGAATAAAACCCAGAATACTTTTACAAAACTTTGAAGTTGTCTAGTAGTATGAAAAGCATGCAGAACTCTCAGAGACTGAGTCATACCCTGTACACTGAACACTGTTCACTGAAGAATGTTTCCAGAAGTCAGAATGTATTCCCTTCCAACTTGCCCTCATTTCCAACTGTGCAGCTTTGGTGCCTATAAACTTTCCCTGAGCCGTCTTGCAGACATTCCAAGATTCTCTTGCTTCCTGTGTTTTCATGTAAGCAGCATTATAATGATTGCTGTCCACCAGTTATTGGAGAGCCGGTTCCCTTACACCTCTGAGCCTGTGCCTATGTGCACCAAACACAGGGGATCACCTTTGAAAGTGCAATCGATTTTCCTAATGGTCCGAGGTTAATTACACAAAATCAGTCACGTCCCTTGATCAGTAATTAAGAAAGAAAGGAAATTAAGAAAAAGAAAACTGTGAGTAAAAGGAAAGATCTTGACACCTGATTCTGCGATCTGAAATTACAAAGGGGAAAAAAATATATTGCAGAATGATCGCTGTGGTCTATGCTCTGCTGAGAATGTGTAATTGTGGCGCCTAACACTCAGTCTTTGCAAAATGACAGACTGCCTCAGTGGGAAAGCCTGGCATTCCCATCTCTTCCAGCTTCCATTCGGAGCTTAGAGTTTTCTCCAAAACCCCCAGCAACCGGCAATGTGAAACCAAAATGACGGCATAAACTTTTAAGAGATAACCAAAACGAAATGCTCCTACGCACAGACACAGCCACCTCGTGTAAAAATTAGCGATTGCCAAGATAAACGTAAAAGACGTCCAGCTGGGAAGCCCTTTGGCCTCTAACCGCCGTGTTATGGGAGCCTCCATTTTGCCTGGCTCCTCATTAAAACACACGAGACTTATCTTCTATGTAATTAGTGACTCACACTCGCGACTGTTTAATGGTGTCCAACGCTTCAACCTGAAGTAAGAGATTCTATTTTTGTGCATGACATTTCCCCCCTCCTAATAATCTTTGGGGCCAGGATTTTTGGGTCAATAAAAGAGGTCTGACTGGAGCCAGACGTGGGGCCAGACAGTTTTATTGCGTTCTGTTATTATACAAGCGGGCTGAAATGAAAGTGCGCAGTCACAGCTCCCAGCCTGCGATCCCCCCAGCACTGGAGTGACACGAATACATGGGCCCTCCAGGTAGCCCTGCCAATGGTGAATTTAATAATGTGGCGGAGCGTCCAGACAGTGCCGCTGCTGGGGGAGAATGCGCAGAGCTGCCGTAGAGTCTTTGTTCTGAAGGCCCCAGAGCAGCTACTTGCAGACAGAGCTGACTGAGAGCACTATATAATTGTGTGATTTACAGTTGGTGGGCTTACAGCCTTTAGCTAAGGGGCTTCATTCCAGTCTCAGTGATTTAAAGGGCCCATATCCTACATTTTTCTTCCCTTTTATTTTTCCCCTGCGGTCCACTTATGACGTGGGTGTACATGTCAAAACGGTCATAATCCATTTTCCTCTTTATCTCTTAGAATTAAACAAGCTGTTTTTGTCACAGTGCCTAGCATATGTAAATTAACTCTATTCTGATTGGCTACCCTGTATTTACCCTGTAAGTCTAGTTCTTATCCACTCCTGATGACTTCAGTGTGAATGGGCGGGGCTAAACTGCCATAAACTGAATAGGCGAATAAAATGTATCTGTTTCTGTGACATCACAGAAACAATGAGTTCACAAAAGACTGCTTTTGCAACTTGAGTCCGAATTTATACTGTACATAGGGAAAATGGCATGTTTTGAGGCTGGTTCGTGTGCTACATCAAACTCTTTTCAGTTATCTGTGATGAGAGCTCTCTGAAAATGTATTGCCTTATTGGGACCCTGCAAACAGCTGCAAGACTGAAGCAGCTGTGGCCCACTGATTGACCATAATTTCTGATTTCTATGTACACAAAGGGGACTGTGAAATTTTGGTCCAAATACAACATTCTGGTGCACAGACTGATAGAACAAGAGCTAATAACGGATAAAACATGAAATGATTACATTATATTATTTATTATGACACAATACCTGACCATTACACCAACAGGGACTTTAATAATATTGCATTCAAATACATGGAATTCCCCCACCCCTTGCAGCTATAAAAGATTCCACTCTTCTTCCACTCTGCAGCAATAAAAGCTTCCAAATTCTGTGGGAATCTGTGCCCATTCATTTTGCAAGGTATATGAGGTCAGGTACTGATGTTGGACGAGAAGGTCTGGCTCGCAATCTCCCTTCCAGTTCATCCCAAAGGCGTTGGATGGGGTTGAGGTGCAAACCAGTCAAGTAAATTAAGATTACCCTTCCCTGGAAGTAAGGGGCTTAGCCCAGACATTGAAACACATGTCAATAAACAACAAGGCAAATATCTAAAGCACATTTTCTATCACAAAACAAGGCAGTAGACACGGAAACATTTTTCCATTATTTCCTCTCCCACTTTCCCAGAAAACTGCGGCATGGATTGGAAACTTTCATACTTGTGACAAAAGTTCTCTGCATGACAAACAATTGCACTTTAAAACAAAAAAGGATGATGAAGAAGTATCAGCCATTTCAAGAGGTGGATATGCTCCAAAGGGGGTTAATTGAATCACAGGGAAAATCATTTAATGAAATATCTGCCCATTCGACTTCAGCCAAATAAGATTCATGCCATGATGCAGAGAAGCCAAAGAACATCTGGTGGTAAAGATTTTTGGAAGTTTTGCAACGATAGTGTCGTGCCTTGTGTAATGAGGATTCTGAGTTCGCCCTGAAACCATGTCACGCTAAAACAAGAAACACAGAACTCATTCTGCCCTTGTTTTGCAAAAGTTTTCCCAGATTGTGTTTCACACAGGTGCAAGATCAACAACATTTAGCTAATATTCAAAGTCAGGCAATGCTGTGGAAGCAGATAGCATTTACTTTAAAGGGTTTAACAAGACTTTCCTCTCAATCTGATACTGATAAGCGACAGGAAAGGCCTGGTGCCAGAGGTGTTAATAGTCTGCCTCGGCTCTTCTGGAGTTCCTTCCTAAGGCGTTTGTGTTGTGTTTCCGCAGCCATTGAGCTTTCAGACAACCCCTGTGAAATGTAAGGTGCTTGAAGCAGCACGAGAAATCAACAGACAGGCCAAGAACTTTTTCAGGACTTCTTCAAAAGGAAGTCTTGTTACCTGATTCAGGTGTGATAGGGTCCACTGACAGAGATTCCAGTTTGGTGAATTATCAGAAATTCAGCCCTCTCGACCCCCTCAGACAAATAACCCCTTTAACTCTAGGCTAGACAATTATTCAGACTTATTTTCCTGTATCTTAGAACACAAACATTTAACAGCTGCAGCTTTGAAGAAGTATTTTTGCTATTAAAATGAAGAAATTCTTAATAAAATCAGCTGTATTCTCAAGGCAAGAAGCATTAAGGAACTTTTACTTTTACAAGGACATAAAGTGAAGGAAGGGACCAGGGTGTATCTTGAAGGTCAGAGATGGATTTTAAATAATAACATAATATTTGCAAATAGGACTGGTGCTCCACCAATGTTTTGAAATGCTTTGATCCAATTACAGCACACCCATTTTCGCAGGAGAAAAGCCCACTGAGACAGGGTCATTGCCATTGGACACCCCCTGGGGGACAGAATGCAACAAAAATGTGGACTGGAAGGTGATCTCTGAGAACTGGAGTGAAACCTGTTGTGCAGTATTACATTTTTCAGTCTCCAAAACACTGAAATGTGAATCGCATGCCTACTGCATAACCAGTCTCAGGCAACTGAGCAATACACTTTTAAAATAGTATATAAAACGTTTTTTTTTCATCAGTGTCATAAGAAAACACATCTCAACAGAGGACACCTTACATGCATGCATCCTCTATTTACTTGGATGACCCATTTTTAACACAAATGTGGAAAGAGATGGAAAATGGAAATTAGCAAACTTCACATTCCTCACATTTGCCTTCACAACACTGGAGAAATTCCCTTGGACAAATCCCATTGGTATCTAACTGCTCTGACCTGGGTGCCTCTCAGTGCCGTGACGGGGTCAGTCTATTCTCCTTCCTACCGCCCAGCGGGAGTAACAGGCCCTAACTCCTGACCATCACTGCGGGAGTGCAGCACAGGCCAGCGCTTAGTCCCTGTAATTAGGACTTCATGCTGCCTGCCTTTAATAGCTTTAAAAGGCTGACTGTTCCCCTCCAGTTCAATCATATGTAATTTATTAGCTTTGGCACCAGCGCTGGTTGCCCTCACCCCCTTCTTAGCCATTGTGTAACAGTTTAACAGTAGTGAAACAGGTTTACAGCAATCACTGGTCTCATCAATGAGCATTTAACAAGTAAAAGCGTAGCACTAATTCACGAGAGTACATTAGGCAGCTAATAAAAGCTGACCTGAAAGTGTACACGAAACACAAAAATGATGAGAGTATCGCTTCCAAACTGTTGTAAAGCAGATGTTTGTGAGTTAAAGCAATCATTGAGCATTGAGAAGCATACGGATCTCTTTAAAAACGGGCAGGGTTTCATAGCTAAAAACACTAGTAGCAGTCTTCTTGAAGCCTTGATGTCTGTTCTTTTGTCCATTTTTATAGCTAACAGGATGCTATACTGCATAAAAAATCTATTTTATAAATCTTAATGACAGCACAGTGTACGTGATTCATCAGAGTCAAGTGCTAATTAGTGGCGCTAAGCTTCCAGACGTGTTAACTACATTAGTCATGGTTTAAGTCATCCATTGCTTTAGATTTTTTTGTGCAGGCTCCCAACTGAAAGGAAATCGACTATATTTATTGATATAATCAAATCAAATCAAATAAATCCATTAAGACATTTGTGTGAAATGTTGAGACTTTGTCTTGAGCTGCAAGCAAGCATTGTGGGTGAAAGGGAAGGAATGAGAACTGTGAAAGTACTTTACACCTCTTTTCAAAGACAGCTATGCCAAACAAAACAGCAATTTACTGACACAAAATAAAGCTTTTAAACACACTTCATAAATGTTCACTCACTCACCTACAAGGATGAAAATCAGCCCCCACCTAAGGAAAAAAATCATGGTTGAACTGAGGGTGCTCCAAGACAGGCAGGAATTGCTGTTTAAGCTACTGTGAAAATTCCAAATGCAATGGAATCAAATCAATACTTTGTGGAGACCTTTGTTGTCCATAAGCAGACCAGACAGACTCTTGAACAAATACACTTTATGAACAAAAGTACTGGGACACATCTCTTATTTATTGAATTCAGTTGGTCTTTTACATACAGTGAAGGATAATCTTAATTCTTCACTATACCAAGACATTTTGGACAACGCCATACTTTGTGGACACAGTTTGTGGAAGAACCTTTTCTATTCCAGCATGACTGTACCTCAGTGCACACAACAAGGTCCATAAAGACATGGCTAGAGGAGTTTGTTGTGGAAGAACTTGACTGGCCCAACCCTGTCGAACTGGAACAGACTGGAATGAACTTCTCCAACATCAATGCCTGACCTCATGAATGCTCTACAGAATGAATGAAATTCCCACACTCCACAATCTTGTGAAAAGTCATTGAGGAAGAGTGGAAGCTGTTATAGCTGCAGGGGTAACACCATATTAAAGCTGATCAGGTCACGTAGGTTTATTTATTTCAATGGAATGTGAATAACGTTTGTGGACTCAACAGGCATCCCAATACTCGGCAAACACACTCGGACATACAGTGTATACCACCTAGTAAATCAAGTAACCTACTCCACATAGCACTCGTCTGCAGCTACATACCAACTACTTCTGCCTTCTTGTGTGTTTCAGTTGTCCACCTGTTCTGGAGCGACAGCAGAAAGCAGGTGGGACAAACACATTAAGATCTTTACAACAACACTCCAGACACTGAAAACACAATGTTGCCTACAGACGGCAGGCCCACCGGCAGACAAAACAAAACATGCTCAGCACATGGTACTGGTCACCACACCTCACACACTGCATTCATGAGTGGAATCTCTGCTCTGGAGAGACAACAGCCCAAACCAGACTACCCCCCAGTGCTCTGCTCTGAGGCTCCACGTGTTCCACTTCCCTCTCTTGTTTCTTTAACTTCATACATCTTTTCCCATGGGTGAGCATGGTATCGTTTGAATAGGATTTACATTCACTTAGGATTATACCAACTCAGCTTGGACTGGGGTGGGGGGTGGGTTAAAGGGTGATTGATGTCAGTTTCAAGATAAAATACTGCCCACCCATTGTGTTCACAGGCCTTACATGTCATGATGCCAATTAAAGTCCAGGTCATGAGAAAGGCTTAATAGCACAAGCTCTCTCTGCGTCCAAAACTTCAGCTACTGGAGATTTTTTGTGTTACTCTGGCTTTCGCTAAATGAAATTTTATCTGAATTTTCAACATTTCTGCATAATTCCATAGTTGAGATATAAACAAAAATTCATTTGGAGTGGTTGGATGTAAACTTAATTGCAAAGAGAATTTTTTAACAATGGCAGTAATAGGAACCAGATTTTGCAAATATAGCATTTCTTTTACTATCCCAAATGATCAGTGGACATACATGTTTTATTTTTTGGGGGACTGTTTTGCCTTAGAACACCCTGCATGTTTCTCTCTTTCAAGAAGTAAAAAAAATTGGTTATGAATCATATTCAGAACTTTTCATTCCATGTGATATTCATGTAATAATAATGTGAGATGGCATTTAGCAATATTAAACTAGTGTTTTTTGAAAGTGGTCCTTTGCACTGTGAGTTAGGTTGGAGCAAAAACATGGACACTTTCAGGGCCCTGAGAACAATTCTGACTCTGTGGCCACTTACAATGACTTTTTACATGTTAACCATTTCATTATGTAGAGATTTTGAAAACAATCCTATAATAGGTCATTTGACAGGCTGGCAAACACTGTAGCTTTATTGCAGGTTAAAATACAACCATGTCTGGAACAAAAGACTGGCACAGGAGCCTCATTCAGTAAAAAGTGTGACTTGTTTTACAGTCTCAAATATCGAACAACCCAGAGAAACTTATCTGGGAACTCGCAACCACCCTGTGAGAAGCTTCTAAAATAAAAGCAGGCAACAATGAAGCACATCGGTGAAACCCTTCCTTTGTCTGTGCTCTCAGTCCCAGAGGAGTTTAAAACACAAAGGAACTTTTGTCACTGTTGCCCTCTCTAAAGGGTTCGAACAAATCAAACCTCTCAGTTGGAATACAACCAGTGTCCCATGTTTCGTTTAGACGTTTTACCTCTCTTCTGAAACTCACTACTTGTTTTTGAAGGACAGTCTGCGCCCCGAGCGGCTTGTTAATCATTTACAGGGCTGTTATGAGCTCTACTAGTGGGATGCATGCAAACCTGTGTCAATGAAAATAATGGTGACAAATGTTTAAATCTAGGAAAAGATTGGCAAAATGAATAATATGTGCTTTAAACGTCCTTAGATGATCGTCTGAGAACAATGGAGGGTGCATGTTTGCATTAAAGACACACAGCATAAAGTATAAGCTGATAATTTTCTAAAATAAAAGCAGGCAAACTTTTGCCTTATTAATTAAAATGATGGTGACAATTGTTTGTAACTAGCAAATGTGAACAGTGAGTGCTTTAAAGTAACTGAAAGATCCTTAGATGCTGAGCTGAGAATGCGTGGCTTTCATTAGTAAGCTGCAGTACAAACACAGGTGAGACTGGAAGAGTCCTCAGAGTCCTCAGTGTTTCCTTCACAGGAACCGAGTCATAACACTAAGCAGGTCGTGGGAGTTGTTAGGTAAATATTAGAGGGAATGTGGAGAGGGACCAAAGATACAAATCCCGTGGTCGTCAGTGGCTCTGCCCTGGTTTTGCAGCAAGAATCCAGCCAGGTCTCTATGGAGACAGTGCTTTTCTGCTGATGTAAGTGGAGCCTCTTCTAGCCCCCCTCCCCACACTCTCCAAACACACTCCCACGGTCAGAGCTGTGGCACTGACCCAAGTGGTAATCTGGCGAAAGGACTCCTTTTCCACATAGCAAGTGGAGTGTGCAAGGTGCAAGATACAGGGGGCCCTGTGGGATCCCGGCAGGTCCAGGACCCCCTAATTAATCTTTTGGTTAATTGTGACCTTTCACATGCACACAGGAGGTCCCTGGAAGTAACTTCAACAAGCTATGGACATAATTACAGGGGGAGGGTGGTGGTGGTGGGGGGGAGTCCCTCAAAATGATGAGCCTCTGCCTAATTCTGCACTGGAGTGGTCTGTTGTAATATGCTGATATAAACAATCACTTGAGACAAGTTTTGCAGAATATTTGACCTAATGACACATTGCAAAATACACTGCCAATATATATCATTTAGAGTATGACATTAATGTCAAATTATGTTTGTTATATATATGTATGAGACATGTCCTATTTAAGTTTGTTCTGATGTGTTTTTGTTATGTAATGTGATAAGTTATGCAGAAAACTCAATTATAGTGTTATCTATTATTGGCAGTAGGTCAGTACACAGACATTTTTAAAGAGCGTTAATGACACCAGCAATGGAAATTAAATGTTTACTTTACAGAAGCTGACAACAATCATAGGTGCAGTTTAATCAATGGACATATAGATTTATCTTATTACCTATTGAACATATATAGATTTGCATAAGTATATAATTGTACTTGACACTTAAGATTTGTACTTATTTGGAGATTTGTACTTCACTTGTGTCAAAACAGATGTGTGTACGTTTCATTAGCTCATTGATTTATGACACAGAACCTAAATCTTCACTTAGGCATGATTTGAATTTTCCACTTCTGATTGAATATCATGTAATATCTGTTGGTCTAACGTACATGTGAAGTTCACCCCACCCCCCGTCTTCTCCCTCACACTCACTTGCTGCATTTCGTTACTTCCAAACCCGTGAGCTCAAACAACTTGTCGGTTCTGCTGCGTCAGCCCTGGCCTTTGATGTGTGCTCCCCATTGCTTGGCTTGTGTTCATTAGCCAACAATAGTTTTGATCTTTCTGCTTTTCCTTTTTTTCTAGGATGAACACGAGACCGGGGTGGCCTGCACTTTAACTATTATATTCTTTTTTTTGCTGTTGTTGTTTTAATCCAAGCAACTGTAACTCATCAGGGGTTCTGATTTAGGGCCAGAGGAAACACGAACCACACTCGCACACTTCCAAACTGAGTTTATTAGGAAGCTTGCCTGCAGTGGTTTTGACTTTGAAACACAGATTGCCTGAGAAAGACATACACGGACACATTCTCCTCCGATCCAACCCAAGTGCTGGGCCAGGAAGAGGGTCTGAGGCGTTGGGAGGCACTGCCACAAAACACACTTGCTGACAGATTCGGTGGGAGAAAACAAACTGGGCTGAAAGCATGAGACAGGCGACAGATTAGGTCTTAGAGAAACTGAGGAGAAGCAACCCGAGACCCCCAGCACAAAGAGGTATTTACTCTCAGGCTGCACAAACAGGCGAATGACTGATCACACTGGGGTTACCACTGTCAGACAACAGGACGGCACAAGAGCCGTCATGCTTTCCACAGCACATCATGGCCACCAAAGTAGTGAAAGCACAGCAGGGGGTGGGGTGTTTATTCCAGGCGTCAGAGGTGATTCAGCAGTGAGTTTTCAGCCCCTCATGTTTGCACTACACAAGACATGAACTGCAACAGAGCATGTGTGTGGTTTCATGTGAAGGCAAACACAAATGTATAATTATCTATGTATCTCTCTCTCTCTCTCTCTCTCTCTCTCTCTCTGTCCCTGACATTTAGAAGACAAAAAACAACAATTACTTGTTTGC
>JBBPCW010000001.1:14374256-14396438 GCA_037974425.1 Phenacogrammus interruptus
AGCGGTGCCTAGCGGCCTTGGGGATCGAACCTGGACTTTCTGGTCGCAGGGCGGATTCCTTAACCACTAGGCCATCCAACTGCCCCTGAAAGCAATCTGAATGAAAGGCACAAGTGTTATGAATATGAGATAAACTATTCGGTTTATAGCATGAAAAATCTGACAAAAATCATTTGCATCAGATGCATAAATGGCACTACTGTAAATGTTGCATTACTCTATGTCACGCCTTAATGATTACTTACAAGCACTGTTATTGCAAACGGACAATAATGATACAGAGCTCAGTAGCTATCTATTGGCAGCTTTTATATTGCTATGTCAATTGGAAGCTGTTACATTATGTTGCCTATCAGCAGATTTTTAAGTTATCTGGTCTTCTAGCACACGCACATCTTACATTAGCAGAAGGTCAATCTGAAAAAGGACAGCTACTGCTGAAGAAGCACCAGGTTCAACCAATAGGGATAGTCTGCATCCTTGAACCAACTTAAATGTTAAGTAATCGCCTGATGGCCTGGAGTTGCAACTGCTATCAGAAGGCCATGGGTTTGAATTCCAGGACTGCTAATGGCACCACTGAAGCAAGGTACTGTCTCCACACGCCGCTTCACTTGGTGAATGGGTTAAATGAAGAGAAGAATTTCACTCTGTTCACACTGTGCTGTGTTCAAGCAGGACTTTAAGGGCTACTTTAATTATGTGAAAGGGGCTGTGAAAAGGCCTGCTCCATCATGATTATTTTGGTCAGCACTGAAATTGCAGTTATTTAACCTGACAGCTCACTGTAGAACATTGGAAACATTATACACTTACTGAACTTAAGAAAAAAAAAAACTTTTCTTGATCTCTATAGAGAGGTAATGCATCAGCCCCGCTGGGATCCAGGGGCAACATTAGAGAATAATTGTGAAATGGAATGTGGCAGAGTAACCGTTTTATCTCAATTATCTTGTTTCCATAATCCTTGGAAGCTAAAACCATAATTGAAAATAAAATTTGATTAATCGAGCAGCCCTAGTCACACTGAATATAAGCAATAAGCTCATAATTCTCCTTCCCCTCAAGCTGCTTCTGCTACCACCAGAAATGTAAAACTGTTCTGGTAGGGATGCACAACATAGACAAATATTTGTATAAATTAAAGGGACCATATAACCACACATCCAAGATGAAAGGGTTTGAAGTATTGAAACATTTCAAAATGACATCTGTCCAGTCCACATATAGAAACCAATCTGCAAAATCAACCAAATCAAAGTTTCTGTGATGTCACAAAATCAACATGGCCCCTTATTCATCCTAGAGCAGTTTAGCCCCCTCATTCACGCTGAAGTTCTAAGGACTGTTTCAGCCTATGTTGCCCCCCTCCAACGAGCTGCAAGCACTGAGCATCCAGTCCGAAAAAAGGTCATTTACATAAATGAGTCTTAAAGAGACAGTAATGAAAACAGATGGATAACCAGAGGTTAGTCATGTAAGAATGAATTACAATGAATTAAGGATGAATGTTCTGCTACACAAACCCACATAAACATCACAGAAATTTAAAATAGAAGGAAAATGTAGAACATGGATCCTTTAAGAACACCTTGTTGAATCAGTGTCTTTAACGGTTAAAGATCATTCTTTTTACTTTTGCTGGATTTTTAAAACACCTGAATTCAGCTGAACACCCAGTGACATTCACCTGGAGCTGTTATTGGTCACCCTGTCAGACACACGAGTAAAAGGCTCATTTTCATATCAGTATTAAAATATATTTTGCAGACCGCTGCCGTACAACTAATCCAGCATGGACAGCTTTTGGTACACTGAGTTTAACTTGGGAAAGGTGTGTTCATTAGCTCTGTAGAGTCAGGAGTGTTACAGCAGGGAGAACACTAAGATCTAAAGACTAGGGATAGTCTAATGTAGAAACTTTTAGCAGGCTTAAAGGAGGAAGTAAGAAAAATGCTGATTATTTACAGGCTTGCCAGTAACGATCCGTGCTCTTGATTTGTCTCCGGTACTAAATACCAGACACACACTGATCCACACACTAAATTTCTTATACATACCACTTGCCATCAAGGCTTATCTCTGTAATGGGCAGTGATGTCCATATTTATTGGCTAGTAAAGTTTTACAGTAGTCTAAGCAGGCAAGGTTCATCTAGAGCAGCAGGGCTCACACAGATCTGCTGCTTTGCAGAGTTTAGTTTCCTAACCACACCTGTCTCAAATGTCCACATGCTCACGAAGCCCTTGATTAACTGAACCAGCTGGGTTACACAGGGACAGACTATTTGCAGGGGGTTGCTAGATGTCTTTAGTGAGATCACCAAATGTTACTTCAGCCTATAAATTGCAGCCAACAAACACTAAAAGCAGACCTGGTCAGAGATCAGTAGGCTGAATCAAGTAAAAGTCATGTTACTGCAAAGTAATAATGACTTAAATAGAGGTACCAAACAACTGTTTACTAACTGTAAATGGCTTAAGCTATTTACAATTAGTCATTGCAGAGCAGTTTGACAAACTTCTTAGTTCATCCAGCATCTAATGGCTTAGACAATGACAATTGATAGGTTTTTTGGGCCACTTTCAAGGAAAGCTCCTCGAGTGAGTAGAATAAAGCACATGTTGAGCTGAAATAGCTGGATTAAACACATAAAGGAAATATAAATTAAATGTGAATGACTATAAATGAGTAGGCATAAGAGGAAAAAAAATCAGATTTAAAAGTATCCACAAAAGTACAAACCCATTAAAATGATGCTTAAGCACATGAAACGGAGTAAAGGTTACTAGGTACTAGAAGAACGCTGAAGAACTTATAACAGTGATCATCTGCTTTATTTCTGTGTTTAACACCTTCCGTAGCACAGACAGCTGCGATGCATTTTCTGATCATTTATTTCAGTTCTGTTCAGCCTCAGAGGGCATTATTCTGATGTTAAAACATCAGAAATGGGGATTGCAGATGGAAGAGAGTGCCAAACAGGTACTGCTGCATTGTGTTTTTCTAGGACTGAAATTTGTATTCAGCTCCGCACCCTGCATCTAACAGCTACATCAGCTCTCCTGGTCAGTCATCTCATTTCTCCAAATACCAGGCTTTTTTCTACATTCCGGGTAAATGCCTTGTTTACACACACAGTAAGACAGGCACATTATAAGGAAAAAAGTATTGGGACACACCTGTTTTTCAGGGGTTGGGTCTGGACCGCTACTTCCATTGAAGGGCGACCTTAATGCTTCAGCACACTCAGACATTTTGGACAACGCCATACTTCCAACTTTGTGGATAGTTTGGGGAAGAACTGTTTCTTTTCCAGCATGACTGTGCCCCAGTCCACAGAGCAAGCTCCATAAAGACATGGCTGAATGAGCTCGGAGTAGAACTTGACTGGCCCGCACACAGCCCTGACCTCAACCCCAACCCCATCCGACACCTTTGGGATTAACTGCAACAGAGATTGAGAGCCAGGCCTTCTCGTCCAAACCTCATAAACGCTCTAAAGAATGAATGGAGTACACAAAAGCACTCCGAAATCTTGTGGAAACCCTTCCAAGATGAGTGGATGCTGTGGACAGTAAAGTCTGTGTTTGAATAGAATGTCATTAAAATCCCTGTTGTTGGAATGGTCAGGCGTCCCAATACTTTTGTCCTTACAGTGTATGTCGTTACTAAAGCTAAGGTTGGCGTTATAACAGCACAAATAGAACACAGGACCGTTTTGCGCGTTAACTACTCACCCTCGCTCCGAGAAAACTTGGAAGCTGAGTTCAGACAAGTTAGAAGTCGTGTGGCATGGCTGAAAAGAGACAAAAGCCTGAAAAACACACGTACCTGTGAAGACGATTAGGAGGAGAGCGAGATAAAGTGACAGTACAGTGGATATTGATGTATTTTCCAGGGTAAACCTCCGTCCCTTTGCCATGATCTCTGCACGCTTCCACTGCTGTGCTGGCTGATCAGACTCACTGAACCACAGAGTGACGGAGCGGAGAGGGGCGTGGCCCAAACAAGGGGCGGGGCTGGTGTTATGCAGGACCCGCCCACCTCAGCCACCAAAATAAACTCCCCTAAACAATCTTAATTACAATATCTATTTTAAGCCTGGAGGAACTACTCACAGCACATAAACAAGAGAGTCCGTCTACTGATTTCCTATGAATACCCTATCATTTTCCTCTAAAAAGGCGGCTGAGGCAAGTATAGGATATCCACGCTCTATAAATGAAATTTCAGATAAGACAGGCTAGAATAAGGCAAGATCAGATAAGGTAGGATAGGATAAGATGACACGAGATAAGATAATATAGAATAAGATAAGATAAACAATCATAATTAAAATAATAATATAATCAAAATATAAATTTTACGTTAGGTCGAACTACACAAAAGACAAACGAGTGGGTCAGTCAACTGATTCACCATGAATACAGTATCTTTTTCCTATATCATTTTCCTTTCAAATGACCTTTGTGTTTCTATCGCAGTTAATTATGAGCTAGCTGGTTGGACTTGAATGTAGGATATCTACGTTGAACAAATTATAT
The DNA here is from genome assembly GCA_037974425.1 of Phenacogrammus interruptus. Classification (NCBI taxonomy): domain Eukaryota; kingdom Metazoa; phylum Chordata; class Actinopteri; order Characiformes; family Alestidae; genus Phenacogrammus; species Phenacogrammus interruptus. Next base: position 14,378,804 of record JBBPCW010000001.1, read on the forward strand.
ATAAGATAAGATAAAATAACATAACATAAGATAAGAAGATAAATAATTATAATCACACTATCTATTTTAAGTCAGGAGGAACTACACACAAGACATAAATAAGGGAGTCAGTCAGCTAATTTACAAGACAATAATTTTCCTCAAAAGACAACTAAGCCGAATATAGGATATCCACATTATATAAATGATAAATAAAATCAGACGAGATACGATAATTTATTCAGTAGCGTGATGGAAAATCATATAAATACGAAATACAAGCATGTATATATTAATACATATATACAGTATTACTCTTTATTTAATTATCTTTAGCTGGACGATCCATTATGATCAATTTTTTAAAAATCCTACAAAGGGACATTTTAATTGTTTAAGCTTGAAAAAAAAACACACATTAGAGCACCTTCCACGGTGGGCACATATTCCATTTTGTCTGGGGTTTATTCATGCGTATAAAGCGTGACAAATGTGCAGCTGAAAGGTGCCATTTGTTCAGATCAATCACTTTTATTGCAGCTCTTTCTGTTACTTTTAAGAGTCTGAGGATTCCTTCGGTTTGTGCAGGTTGTCAGCAACTAGTAGCAATAATCTCACTCGGCTCTACTCTGAGGAGTTAATGTAGGCGCGGTGCCCTTGATTCTAATATTAAACAATCCTGACGTGTGACTGGATGAGATTTATTTGTGCCACCCTCATGCATTAAAACATAGTAGTAAAATTAATTGTACAATCTCTCCATCTGCTGGAGGACTCGAAAACTACAACCCGTTAAGGACAGTCTGATTAGAATGAATTTACTTAAGCATAGACTCACTTAAAAGGATGCAAGTTTGTGATTGCTGGGATTTTATTACTAATGTTTTCATCCTTGCTCAGTTACAAACATTTTTTTGTTCAATAAACAAGGCAATGTATTTAATGCATAGAATACTACTACTACTACTACTACTACTACTATTACTACTACTACTACTACTACTACTACTACTACTACTACTACTACAAAAACAACAAAAATAATAACAATGAATATGATGATGAAAATCTGTGGGCCCTGCCTCATGCCCATTGACCCCGGGATAGGCTTTGAGTACTTGAGACCCTAGCGTGGATTAAGTGGTTACAGAAAATGATAGTCGTTGAACAGTTTGTTGAAGTTGACGTTTTGGAAACAGAAAAAAAATGGGTTAGCATAAAGACCCGAGTGACTTTAACAAGGGTCAAATTGTAATGGCTTGACAAACAGGTCACAGCATCTCTAAACCCCCAGGTCTTGTGGGTTGTTTTGGTGTGCAGCAATTTAGTACCCGCCAGGGTCCAAGGAAAACAGCATCTGGTTTACTTACGCGGCTGCAGGGCACTCTCTGCTACGCTCTAGGGAATGTTCTACTGGGAAACCTTGGGTTTTGGCATTCTTGTGGAGATTATTTTGACATATAACTACCTATACATTGCAGACCATGCATGTTCCCTCATGGCTACAGTATTCCTTACTGACAGTAGCTTCCTTGAGCTGCCAAAACTGTTCAAAAATGGTTTGAGGAACATTACAAAGGTGCTGACTCAGCCTCCACACTCCCTAGATTGAGTCCAGGTTTGTTCGTGTGACAAGGGGGACGTAGACAATGGTAGTTTTAATATTATCACTGATCTCTCTATACTACAGCTATGGAAAAAAAATGAGACCACTTTTCCCTTTTTTTCTGTTCACTGTTTGTACAATTTGCGCCAGTGTGTGTGTAAAATGCACAGGCTGCTATTATTTTCTGAACTATTGCAGTGTGCGCTGTGTAAAAAAAAAAAGAAATGCCTTCCTATTAATTGTAAGTGCAGTAGTGTTTGTATAGCAGTTATTCTAACTTCACACCCGATTCATTACTATTGACACACATTGACGGACAGACACACTCCCACAAATAGCACAAGCAATAACCAGGAAAATAATGATGTGGTCTCTCATTTGTTTCAATGGCTGTATTTGTATTTTAACAAAAAGGAATTTTAGAACCTGCTTACATTAATGTGATGATTCATCCCCAAAAAAAGCAAAGGGCACTCTACAAATTTGTCCAGTTTTAGCATATTCATTCAAACAGTAAAGATTACAGTATAAACAAGAAGGTCAGCTCATAAAAAAGTCTAATTGAAGAATGTAGGGCTGAATAAGTTCAGCCAGGGTGAAAACAGTTATTCTCTACACAGAGAGCAGAACTTCTCAAGACCTTTTTACTGTATGTTCTCTTTGGCAAGCGTACACCGGACTCTGATGTAACTGCTCGCCCATAACCTGTAACCAAAAGGCTAAAGCCAAGAATAACACCACGACAGGCAGTGTTCAGCCATCATGCCAAAAAACAAAGAGCACTGTTTTCTCAGCTATAAGTTACCATATAATTTCCATCAACCAACCGACATTTATAACTAATCCAGATGTTCAAAGTTTAAATTAGTGTCTTTTTACCTCAGTGTGGTAAATACAGATCTCGGCATTACACAGAACGCTGCTATGATCATAAAAGAAAACAGCACTTAATTAGAGCTTTCGTCTCAACTCCCCATTTGCTTCACTCAAAAACAATGAAATCATTTTTCCAGGCACAAGACAAAAATAGTCGCATAACGCACCATCAACCTAAATGATCTTCTTCAAATGAATTTATGGACAGTGGTAGCAGTTATGAGGGTGCAGTGACCATGTGGTACATTAATGCAGTCAGAGAGGAAATAAGTAGAAAAAATAGGCTTTATTTTTATATATGTATATAAGTTATAAACAAAGAAAATGTATTGTTAATTATCTGTGCACAACTAGACAAATAACTAAACATCTGTCAATTACTTTAAACACAACGCTCATGCAAGCTTACATGACACTTCTTGCTTCTGCATATTTTTCAGTGTTTTTCCTTTTACAAAATGCCGACCATGCGCACACACCTTAAAAAGGATGACAGGAAATTGGTGTTGTGCTTTTAACACTAAGAGTCTTGGCTTAATTGCAGGGCTAAAGGAGCAGAAGATTATTTCTTGAATGACAATATTCAAGTCTTATAAAATAGTCAGATTCCTTCCTAGATCCAGCTTGAAATGAACCATAAATACAGTTTAGCTCGTAATCACTGGAACAAGTACGTCAGCATAGACCAAACAATTCAAACTCTTTGGTTCCCTCAGTCGTGTCGTGCTACAAGAGGGCTTTTAAAACAGCTGGTGTGAGCAAAGATGAATCAAGTTCTTCTTAAAAAGTCTTTCAGTCTTCACGGAGGTAGGCTTCAGGTACATCTTCCAAGTCATGCAAGTTGATGCTAGAAGAATACTCTGCCATTCTCTGGATCTCCTCTGCTTTCGTCTCAGCCAGACTCTTTTCTGCGGCCAGCTGGAACTTCTTCATCTCCTCCACCTTAGACTGTGCCACCTGCAGACTGGTCTTCAATGCGATGGATGCGTGTTGTGCTCCTGGAGATGAAACAGTTTAGGGTCAGCTGACTGAAAGTACAAACATAAGTGACAACAAAAAAAGATTTCTCCACTGGAGGCAAATTAATGCAAATACCTGAATTGTAGGCTGCCTCTGCTGACAGTTCACAGATGCTGATGGCATTCATCCAGTTTGACTCAAAGCGCTTGCATTCATCCAGCCTGTCAGTAACCTGTTTAAAGAAAGAAAGACAATTCATTCAACAGCTCACAATGACACCCAGAGCATGTAACATCACAATAGGTTGAGTGCAACTCAATTATTACTGCAGCAAGGGAGCCTCCAAAATGACGCAGTATAATAGTGCCTATATTGCCATTATTATATTCCCTAAATGATGAGGTGATGTCTGTTCTCTTTTAGAGAATTACAGACAATTGTGGTGTGATTTAAACGTAAATGACATGTGTGTCATGGGAATTTGTCTACCCAGGGCTCAATGAGCTGGTCCTAATGAAACTACATGGTGCACTATGAGTTCAAAGTATGTTCTGTGAAAGTATGAGGAGCTGAAGCTTGTGACAAACATATTAGCACTGCATATTCTGTAGTTTTACAGTGGCTGCGCAAAAAGGTGTGATACAAAATTCTAAATTACCTCTACTCGCTGGGCAATGATCACCTGCCATATACTGTCTTCCTCAGCAGGAGTGAGTTTTCCTATCGAGTCCAAATAGCGATTCTGAAGAGCAATTAGGGTGTGCAGAGCCTGAGAAGAGATGCAAACAAAGTTTTACCTAATGTGCCAATTTCAATAACATGCAAGCACTCTATAATACGAACATAGACAGATTAGCTAATTTCACAGTTTTAAAATCCAAATTCAGCACATTTATCTCACTTGAATCTTTCAAACTGAAGTCTTGTAAGGAAATGTGTTGCCACAAATTAGAAGCACATACCTTTGTATAGCATGTAAGGGCATCCACAACAGCCAGAGTGGTCTGGGAAAGGTAAGTGTTGGCACTGTCCGTCACCAGGCAGGATGCCCGTCGAACGAGAGATTCATGAGAAAGGTTTTCCACCTGCTGCAAAAGAAAAGCGTCTTTAGTTTACCACATTACCAACGTACCTGAACTTAAATTAATGCTTAAATTAAAAACTGATCATTGTACATCTTAGTGGTTTTAGAGCATATTATAGTATTGTATGTTTCAAGACAAGATAAAGGAACAAGTAGGCTAGTATCTTATACTTAAGATGCCCTCGCATGAAAACAAGTTGTCCACCCACAGGGACTTTAATGATATTGCGTTCAAATATATATTCTTTAATGTGGAATTGATCCATCCTTTGCAGCTATAACAGCTTCCACCTGTCCATGCTGGAGGAGAAAAGGGCCTTCCCCCAAACACTGTGTCCATTAACTTGGAAGCGTGGCGTTGTTTGAAATGTCTTAGTATGCTAAAGCACTTAGACTGCCCTTCATTGTAAGGGGCCTAGGCTAAACCCTGAAAAATAGGTGTGTCCCAATATTTTTGTCCATATAGTGTACGAGGATATTTATCAATGCTTTCTCAATAACTTTCCATAGAGCAGCATACTTGTGAAGAGACTGTGTCCTCCATGTGCTGTTCTTTGTCTTATGAATGAAAACGCTGCAAATTCATGTTTATTTACCTGTGTGAAAGGAACCGAGCAGAGGCCGGCGCCAACACTGAATTTCACAACGTCCGTCCGCGTGACTGGTGGGGCGTGCAGAAGGCGGACTGATCTCCTGTTGTTGCACACCGCGGTGCTCGCTCCCCTTCAAAATAAAAACACATGACATTTAGCATCAGATCTTGCTGCTTCGCTTTTCCCACAGCAACTGGCAACTTTTCCTGTAGTGCTGGATCGGTTTCACGCGAATTAAAGTAGTTAAAATCAGAGACGATTCTTTTCCTTCTATTGCAGAACGGCAGGACTTACCTGCCGGACTTAATTCCACTTAATAACATACGCCCAGAAAACGTCTGCATCCGCCGAAAACATAAATAAATATATACTAGAAATAATTACCTGAATAAATTCAAGCATGCAGCAGCACGACGGATCGCAGCCATGTTTGCTTCACTGTGTAGGAAGTCGTTCCGACCGTGAAAAAGACCCCTGGACACACACAGCCCACAATGTCTGAAAGCCTGCATTGTAACCTCGCTTTATCTTAGGTCCTTATAGACAGATTCGCTGCTAAATATAAGCTTCGTCAAATTTAAATTTGAAATCTAAAGCCTTCTGCCACTTATTATTCAGTGTTTAAAGCTGTCAAAAGCTCTTTGCACTGTTCTCAGTGAGTCTGAGGTTTGTACACACTGCCAAGAGCCTATTTATAAGGCTGGGGCCGTGCCGACCCCTGTCCAGGTAGTTTATTGACCAGTGTACACGAACTCTAATCTAAAGTTGTCGATTTAAGTTCAAGGAGAGGCGTGCTTTGACGCACAAGACACACACTGCGTCAGCACTTAAGTTTTGGTGCCCAGATGAATTAACCGAGCCCTTGTTTTTTTATTGTAAACAGGCCTGGGACAAAGGCTGAGGAACAGGCCGCTCCCTGTCAGTCTGTCAGTCTATCAGTCAAAGCAGCCCCAGCCTTAACAGAGCTAAAAAAAAAAAACACTACGTGCATAACTTAAGCCAAAGAATGGGAGAAGAGGTAAGGGACACTACTGTCGGACGGATGCTTTATTGTTTGTTATCCAGTTGTTTATGACTCCTCTCCCAGATTTGTCCTGGGGTTCATTGTTTTTTAAGGCTATGTTTATTGCAAGTGGGCGGTGTTCCCATTCATTCATAAAGTTTATGATACAATAGGTGTAACTGCTGTAATCAGTATAAATAAAATATTACATTTATAATTATTATGTAAATTAGTTTGTTGCATATTCATTGCGTGAATTTGATATCTATAGTCAAGCATACCTGTTGCACAGATGGTAAAATAAAATAGGCCAAAGTTTGACAACATAATTACCTAGTTGCATAACTGCATTGCATGCATTTTATATTATCATGATTTTTCCCTGATTTATCAATAACGGCTGTGAAATACATGTTGTTAAGGCTACGTTTGTGTCATGTGAGCTGTGTTGCCATTCATTCACAAAGTTTGTTTCAATATGTGTATCTGCTTCAAAATTACAATTACTATATATATATTAAAGTAACATTCTCATTTTATGCACATTACATTCATGGATGTGTAAATCTGAGAAAGACAAAAACTTTTCCTCATGGTTTAGTAAAATTAAGTGCCAAAGCTTGCCCATAAATCCCTGAGTATTCTTTTTTAATTGTATGTCCATAGTCAAGCACACCTGCTGAACTGACTCCCAGATGGTGATATAAAGTAAGCCAAAGCTTTACCACATAATTACATGGGATGCACTTTATGATTAAGATTTTATCAAGATTTAGCAATAATCGCTGTCAAATAGATTTTTTGTCTTTTTGATTTTTTTGCATCCTGTATTCTGGTCCAAAATATTCCTTAATTTCCATAAAGCAATTTCCACACTAGGAAAATACCGTATCAAGCGTGGCTGTATTTTCTCTTAAAGTCGACATAAACCAAAAAGCATTTTCCTTCCCTCCATTTCTGACGTAGTGTTAGGGGAGGGTCTCTGACCAAGCCAAGAGTTTTAACTCAGTGGGTGGGGGTGATAACAGGTGACATTACTGGTTAATAGTATTTTCTCTACCTACTGGTGTACAGTGACAAACATTTCTGTGCGTATTTTCTTGTTTCTTGTCTAAATATGGAGATTGTATAATCAATGATTACTTTACTGAAGCGTGATACAAATGAAAGTAATTCCAAAAAGTGCAGAGACAATGAGAGGGGTCTAGTTTGCATCACTTTAAAATGAACAGAAATAGAATCCAGTAAAATGCAGACAGTTTAAACTTGAGTCCAGTATAGTAGAATGATATGTTTTGGTGTTTCAGCATGACCAGTTATCCCCTTTATTGCTGAGGCCTTTAACTACTCATGGTAATAGCCTATGTTTTGAATAAGAAGATAATCATTTAAGCAAATAAGATGATGTGCGCCTCAAAGAGTCAAGAAAGAGACAGTGTGCAGCCATTTGTGCAATGACGTCGTATGTAAACAACTAGTGAATTGTCTGCATTGTTAGAGATAGTCTGTTCACAGTCACAGTATGTACGGAAGTTATCAGCAGAGTGGAGTCCCCTGTAAAACACAAGATCCTATTACTTCAGCAGATAAGACAGCTGATGAATGATTGATTTTTCTTCTGAAATGTGTAGCACACTCAATATGGTCCACTGGGACACTCCACCTCAGATCTGTCTTGACACAATGCTTCAAAGATCTTGAAGGCACTTCATAAGAAGATACAAAATTACCTCAGAGGCAGAGGCCTGACCTCCTTTCTGATTATTCTAGAAATATTGGATTGAATAATCCAATTGATTCTTAATAGTGTTTGTTTTTACAGGACACAAATATTTGTAACCTGAATTTAGGTAATTTGGTTACCTAATTCTCTAATTTTATAGTTATAAATCTGGAGATTATTTTTTCATCTTTTTTTAGCTCAAAAGTAATTAAACTGTTGGCTGTGCAGCTGTTTCATTGCCTTTCCAATGTCATTCTGTCATTATTTCACTTTGAAGTAAACAACAGTAGCATTCGCCCTTGTGAACTGTTAAATCTCAATCTGAAGTTCAAAGGGCCGTCACTGCTAGTGAAGTATTGGACTTCAAAATACAACCTATTAGAAAGACAGGACAAATATTAGGTATAGCCTATTTGATGTATATATACCACCGCATCTGCCAAGCATGGTGGAGGCAGTGTTGTGTTGAGGACATGTATAGCTTCCAACAAAACGGTTTCTCTCTTATATATTGTTGTTGTCACTTTCAACTAAAGAAGCTCAGGCAACTTTTTAAGACAAATAAGTGGCATGTTCTACAGTCAATCACCTGACCTCAATCCAGTCATACCTTCGTATACAGTAAACCCCCAGTTTTTCGTGGATCTGCATTCGCGGATCCAGTCACACGCAATTTTTTTTTTTTTTGAGAACAAAACTGATCGTTTTACGCGGAAACAATGCGGAACCTGCAAATATTCTCCGCTTTTCCTGCTTTTTTCATGCCAATATATTTTTTTAAAAACTCATTTTGGTTCTTCTGGCTCCCCCTGCATGGCCGTAGGGCTCTGTCTTACTCTCTCTCTCTCTCTCTCTCTCTCTCTCTCTCTCTCTCTCTCTCTCTGTCACTCTCTCTGTCGCTCTCTCTTACTCCCTCTCTAGCTCTCTCTGAGTATCTCTCGCGAGCGCGCTCTCTCTATATCTGTCTCTCTCTCTAGTTCGTGACTTTTCCGGAGCGCGCGTCTCTCTCTCTCTCTCTCTCTCGCGTGCGCGCTCTCTCTCTCTGTCTCTCTCTCTTGTTTGTGACTTTTCCAGAGCGTGCGTCTCTCCCTTTCTCTCTCTCTGTATCTCTCTCGTGCGCACGCTCTCTCTCTGTATCTCTCTTGTTCGTGACTTTTCTGTATTTAAACCTCAGGTTTATCTTTACATTTTCGATAAGGGTAATGTATTAAACTGTTCAAAATTAAATTAAAGTGTTCTGTGAGAACATCTGGGGACATATTTAGGGTTTACACTATTAAAATAGGCATTTTGACCAAAACACAACAACACGTTTTTTCATTATACGCGGGTGCTCATGTAATGTAACCCCCGCGAATAACGGGGGCTTACTGTATTTAAGTAAAACTGAAGTTAAAATGCCACAATAATGAGCAGGAGAGGAGAGCAGGAGAGGCCTGGCAGAGCAACACCAGAGAAGAAAACTCCTCATCTGGATATGTCTGTGGATCCAGACTTTTATTGACTGCAGGGGATTTGCCAACGATAATTAAATTTACATCATTTGTGATTGTTAGTCTGTCCACTTAATTTTGAGCCCCCCAAATGTTGGTGGCAGGTGATTATGTATCAAACTGATTGCAACTCCTACAGGGCTTGTGTTTGTCAGCCCATGTGTTTGCTTCATACGTGGACCATCTGTATGTGAGCAACACTGCTTTAGACCAAACCTGCCTTTTTTTTTTGGCAGGGGTTGATTTTAATGGAACATCAGAAAAGGCATGTTTACATAGAAACAATTGTCCTACATCCCTTGAAATACAGTAGGGTTGATTTTATCTGAGGTACACTTAGACTGTGTTAAGTTCAATGGCATAATGAACCATACTGGTTATCAGGACACTCTGGCCCTAACCCTGGTTGCCTCAGCCTGAAAATGTACCTTGGATTCAAATGGAGCCTCCAATGAAAATGACTCCACACAAGCTACAGAATCAACAAAAATAATGGACTCTGGGGAAAAGGCCTTATTTTGCAATGGTTTTAATATGTGATCTTTAAAATCCTTCACTCTTAAACAACTTAAACCTGGATACTTAAGCGCATATTCATAATTAAAATGTACCTAAAACATTAAACTTTTGCCCATGCATAGAATGCATTTTGCATTTCATTATGTCACCATGCGCCAACAATATCTATGTCATTATCTATTATATTTTTTATTTTCTTTATACAGTTGTATGCATATTTGCCTGTTAAATTAAATGGTTTGTAAAAACTGAAAAGTTTTCATCTTAATGCAAATTACTGTTTTTTTCTGAATACATAAGAAAATGTGCTGAAAAATCCTGATTTATAGTTTGACAACTGTCTCACTGCTCATCTGAGGTAGAGCTGTGGAAAATTGTATCACTTTGCACCAAGCAGAACATATTCTGTAGTATTTTCTTCATCATAGTAAACTTACTTGTTGGACATGAATAGTGCATTTACAAACGTTCCATCATATGACGTGGGCCAAAGTGTTGTTTTACTGTTATATACACACAGTACACACTGAAATGAAACAGTGCAACTCCAGGACCATGGTGCAACACAAGAACAGAAACAGATCAGTCCACAAGTACGGGCAGGAGAAAAGAGAGTGCAAGAAAAAAACACAGTCAGAATCAGAAATTTGCTTCAACAAAAAAACTACCAGATAAGACAACATTTAGTGGAGTCGACAATAGCTACAGTCTGGATGAAAACAGTATTTTGACAGGTACTATCTTCTAGCAGCAGAGAGTTGTGTGCAAAAATGAAAAACAGAGGTAAAGAGCAATTAATATGATTTTGCACATATAGCTGTTAATTGTTAAGATTTAATTTGCATTTAGTTGTATTGATTGCTTTACATCTGAATCCAGTGGGTACGGTTTCTTTTGTCTGTATTTGTAGCTTGGTGTGGGACCGTAAAAATGCCCTGCTCAGGGTAGAGAGATGGAATCTGTTGCAAACTGCATGTTATCAGTAATTGTTTACAAAATATATCTTTGAATAAAAAAATGAAAATACAGTGGTGATGAGAGGTTGAGTATTTTTTTTTTACAAAGACTTTTGATTGGCATTTGTTTTCCATCCTGATTTTGTCTAATCACTGAAGGTACCAGATGATGGCAAACCAAATGCCTTATTAGAAAGCGATCTGCTTTACAGATAATAAAAAAAATCTAATGATATTTTTGGTTAAGAAGTTTAATATTATGGTTAATATTATTCTTGATATTTATTCTTACAACTTTGGATTTCAAAAAATGGTTAGAATGAAGTATCTAACAAGTCACTGACAAGGCTGTGCAGTATGGGGTTAGGTTCTGGGCCTACCATGACATTTGAGTAACTGTCACAAAACCAAATAATAAATGCTGCAATGATGTAAGAAGATTGAGGCCAGTTGAGCTGCCTAAGGGACAGAAACTGGCAAGTATACTTATATAATTTAGTAAAACATAAACCACCATTATTATTAGAAACACAAATAGTGGTTCTTCATGTCTTTGTGAACAAAAACAGTTCAAGCTTCACTATCATTAGCTTCGGTCAAAGTACACTGCGTGATAACATGTACAGAACACACCACGCAGATGTCTTGTGCAGCACGATTGCAAACAGGAAGCCCACCTGTATATCTACCCACACCACAAGGGATGTTAGCAGGTTTAAGACTGTTTTGTTTTCAATAATAAGGAAGGAAGGTCCATTGCTGTTTGCACAGCTAATCTTTTATGCAGAAATAGTTTTTCAGAAAACTGTTGTGTGATAAATGTGGTCCCATTTGGAAAAGCACTATTTGGTAAAGTATTTAGTTCTAGCATATCATGCAGTTTCAGAGATGCCATAAATAAGTCTATTTGAGATTACGTAACAGCTTGATGTGTTTGAGTTGAGTGAGCGTGTCATGACTGAGGCCTTCATTTTGTTTGCATGATTTTAAATGTGTGACTATAAACTTCCGTTAATTGTTAAGTACATTAACCTGGTAGCACCTGTGTAAAAGAAAAGAAGCAAAAAGATGTCATGGTTTATTGAATACTTGACCTGGAGGAGCTTTTGTTAGTTGAACTGTATAGCTTAGCAAGAGCAAGGGGTTTTTCCCCTTGCTCTTGCTTATTAAGTCATATTTATCATGCTTTGGGATATCATTGCATTGAAGTGTTCACAATGGACTTAATTCTGTTTATCTTGAACTGCTTGCATCATACTTGCAATGGTGAAATCTCCACTGGCCATCCCTACGCGGTCCGTTTGTGGAACGGGATCTGGGCCAGAGCCCCCCTCACTGTTGGTCCAGGGGGGATATGGTGCTCATGGGATTCTGGGCCAGGGCCCCCCTCACAGTCGACCTAAGTTTGCCTAGGAACGGCCCTGCCACTGGTGCTCAGGTACTCCTAAACCAGTCCCCAAAACATCACTATTGTAGTGTCCATCATCATTTCTCAGAGCTTCTATTTTGTTCACCATTGTTTGCATTGTGAGGGTTGAGATGTAAAATCTTCTGGTGTTTTTTCACTTCAGAGAATTATTGGATTTTAATGGTTGAAATGGTAAAGCACAACAAAATACAGGTACTTACAAAATGCACCATGAACTCCGATCATGTATTTTCAGCATGATTTCAATTTATGTAAGAAAAAAGTGCCAAAACCCACAAGCACAGCTACCTGATTTAGTGGTTCACCCTAGAAGCTGTTAATAAGTGATGAGTGAAAATGGAGTGCTCATAACTGCTTGGTACGTGAACTTTGTGCAAGGCATGCATCTAAAATGTTTACAGTGAATTTACAAGGTGTTTTATGACATCGAGGGCAACTTGCCGACTCGGGCAATACTTGACCTTTTCTTCAATGTTCTGCTTTAGAAAACAATAACAATTACACTACTGAGTCAGCACTCAGTCAGTGGCCTTAACATACAGTACCTTGCAAGAAACAATTTTATTTTCACCAGTTAGTGTTTTAGCAAGTAAAAAACATAACATATGACATTCAGTAACAAAGATACAATCAACTGTAATGCGTTTTTGTTCACCTTCTGACAACCTGATGCACTCCAGCCATGGTGTGTATTTGTTAAAGGGATAATACAGTGAAACATCACAGATGAAACCAAGTAGATTTAGTTTTGGAGAGTTGGTGCAAAACTGAAAAAACATTTGAGAGAGTTGACTACCAATAGAAGCCGTAAATGTTTTCTTGCTTTGAAAGAAAATGATATGAACAACTATGCTTCTTTCTTAAATTGTATGTGTATGTGTTTTTTTTCTTATGTTACATATTGTATGATGATCTGATACCATTTAATGTAACAAATATATCAAAATGGAGGAAATCATGCTATCTACTTGAAGAGGTTTGTTGCTGTCCTCATCCATGACACATGTCTGAGAAGGAACAACCTTTTTCATCTCTGAAAGCAAACTTGTTTGCCTCACAGAACAAATAGCAATAAATCCAGAGCTTTCAGTTAATAATTAATGGCCCTGTCAGTACTTAACAGACAAAGACTCTGTACAGTTACTGTCCCAGGTTTTGCTTTGAACCAAATCTTTTATGACAACAAGCATTTCATGTTTTATCACTTTGTTTATTCTACAGATGATTTGTTGCTTCCTTTCAAAAACTACTATCACACATCCTAAATCCAAATTCCTAGCTGAACCATCCCTTCACATATACATATTTCAATATCATATAAATATCATACTGGATGTGCTTTGCGGTAAAAAAGTCTAGACACATATTCAAATTTTAGACAGAGAGCTACTTGCAAAAATGTTTTCAGAAATTCAAGAACATTAGTAATAAAACGAGAAATTTTAAAATGTGCATGCTGCTGTTTGTGAATGCAATTCACTGCAGAATGGCCAAGTTCATTTAACCAGAGGCAATACCCTAAGTAAATTAAAAATGAATATCCCTTAAGATAATGTTAGGTGATAATTAGATTATTTCATATTTAGTTCATTGGAATAATAGCTTCACTTCCTTAAAGTGAGCTTTTGCTTGCATAATGGCCTACTACCATAAGCACGGTCACCATTAATTTTGTTTCTTCATGTATTCAGCAGATGGCACTAGATTGTGCTCTGCTGAGCATTTCAGGCAGTTGGAAGATAAAACCCAGGTGAAGAGCATTTGAAGCTGAATATTAATATAATATTATTCAAATATTATGATATTATTATATTTTTGTCCTCTAAGGTCCAGAGTGAAATAGACCTCATGAGCCCACCACAAAGGAATAAATATGTTCCAGTTTGTGCTCTGTTACTTCAGTTTATGCACACCTTCCAATGGCATGATCCAGCATAATTAGCTACACATCATTTCAGAACATGTTTTAATTATTCAAATAACTAAGATGTTAGTGATATGGGTCTTATATTTGTGAATTGGAGCTTGGATTTGTTTAATCTTCACACAAAATGCAGAAGCAACAAGAAAAGCCAGTTAATGCTAGTCAAATCTAAGAACTTTATTGTCAGTCTCTGAATGTGAACAAAATAAAAGTCTGAAGAGGATGATATGATCACTCTCTGCTGAACATCAATGGCTTCTCAGAGGAGATCATCCAGAGTACTGAATTCCTCACGCAGACCATCAACACCAGCTCGATCGCCAAGAAGACCCAGTAGTGTCGCTACTTCCTGCGGAGACTGAAAACAGCACGTTCTACGGATAGACTGTAAAGGACATTCTCTGTAGCTGCATCATGGCTTGGTACAGGACTTGTTTGGTTTCAGATCACAAGACCCGACAGAGGATTGTGAGGACAGCTGAGATTTGGCGGTCTCTCTCCCCCTGTCACATTTACACCACATTCTGCATCCGCACAGCCACCAGCATTGTAAATGACTCCAGACACATCATCTCACACCCTCTTCTTCATTCTCCTGTCTGCAAAAATCTATTTAAGTTAAAAAAAAACACACATTTTCCGACTGAGCTGCTCTGTTTTTGTAGGACTGTTTTCTTGGGGCTTACTGAAACAAAGCATTATTGGTCATAAGGCCTGTAATTAAAATGTCTACACTGGATTAAGACCTACATTTGCAACAGTCTGAAGTATTTTTTGGGCAACTTGCAGATGTTTTGCTCTTACTTTCAGAGAAGAGAATAGATTTATTATGAACAGATATTGCTCATCATATTTATCATCATAATCATCATCCACCCCAGCAGCAGCAATTTAAAGAGCCAATAAAGGCTGCTTCGCAATATCATACTACATCATACTGATAATGATAAGGAATCCTATAATACTGCATAAATGCATTAAACCATGCAGTACTCATAGGAAGTGTTAGTGAGAACAGTAACAAAAATAACTGCTTCACAGATCAGAGAGCAATAGCAGATACTAATGTCAGGGTTTTTTATATCCTAGATGTCCACACATTACTCCTTATCAGATTGTGTAGTTGTCATTGCATGAATTATGACCTTTGTTTAAATAAAAACATAAATGAAAATAAAAGAAAAAAGAAAATAGGAAAACATTTGGTAACTGACCATGCACTTATGAACTTATGACGGATTGTATATGGAGACTGCTTGTGCTTTTACTTTAAAATAAGACATAAAATAAACCTCATGTGATTGAATGGCACAGATTGTATTTTTTATCTACTGAAAATGTCAATAATATACACATACAAAGTTCATTTTGGAACAACTTGACATTTGATCCCATCACTGTCTTACTGTTCCAAAATGTAACATTGATTCCAACTTACGTGTTTGATTCAGATGAGATGTGGTTTTGTCTACATCTAATGTAGTGTTGCAGGGCAGCAGAGAACTTCTCATCTCTTAGGCCATAGACAAGTGGACTAACTGCCCTTGCAATAATATTGAATGTAATAAAGTTGAAAAAGCGGACTGACAGATATAACTGAATATCAAGCTCTATGACAAATGCTTCAATATATGGACAAACAATCTCTGCAGTGCACAGTGTCAGCTGAAGCATATGCAGTGAGACAGTCCGTAGACCTTTGCCAGCAGACTTCTTGTCAACAGAGGCTGCCTGGGCAGCAAGCACAATCATCAAATAGCAAAACAACTCAGTGAGAAAAATGATTACAAAATCAACAATATACAGGAAACCCCTCATTACACGGTGCCATTGCTCAGGTGTCATGATCTCATATTGGCAGAAGGTAGGCTCTAGAAAATATTCTTCAGAGACAGTTGCAGCAAGGATAAATACATCAACAAATGGCTTTATGTAGCTTAAGATCCAAATCACAAGAATGACAGTGAGAGTTCTGCTGGGGGTGGAGATAGCACTGTGTCTCAGTGGCATGCAGATGGCCACATAGCGCTCCACACACATTGCAGTAATAGTCAGTGGAGTGCATGATGTGATAGCATCCATAAGCATGCAAAGTGGAATACAGAATGCTACAGGCATCAGTACATGGTTGTAGGAAAAAATAACCACCAAGTCCGTCAGTAAAAGAAAAATCACATCAAGCAGTAAAGTATGGGCGAACAATATGTAACGTGTTTCAGTTCTTAAAGCCTGTTTTTTGTAGAAAGTGAAGAGCATGATAATGTTGATGTACACAAAAGGATACACAAGGACCTGAGTTACAGCGAATGATAAATTCACCGTGGAGGGTACAGAACCGATAAATTGCACTGGGTGAAGACTGCTGCTTGCATTTTGACTGCTGTTACAATCTGCTGTGCACATATCTAGGAGAAAATTTTACATATGTAATAAGAGTCATTAACAATGCAAAGGACCTTAGTGTGATAATGGAGTTATCCAAATAATAGATTCTAGCCAAACATATAAATAGTATCTAACCAGACCAATTTAAATATGCAGTTGTTGACGTCAGTGAGAGGTAGGGATAACCGTATTAACTGGATGGTGGAGGGGAGTTCACAGTAGTGTATGAACCATTTGATAGTGTGTAGTGTCACTGACTCCACCCAAAATGCTTTGGGATGAGACATTGTTCCACCTCAAATTTTGAGTGATAAAACAAATGTGTCTGGCTGAGTTGTATTCGTAAAACATTCAGTATACTCACACCTATTGCTGCCTGACAACAATACAATATTTTGTTGATGTGCCAAGTCACTAAAAACATTGTTCTGAGAGTGCTGCGTGCACCACCTAGTGTAGTGATAAATGAAGTTCTAGATAAGTTTATTTACAGAGAGACAGAAAATTTATTTGTTTAACTATTCTAAAACATTTACAGTGGCAATAATGCATTCTGCATGCGCAAAAGAGCCCAAAGCCACTTAGGTACAAGTTAAGCTTTCTTGATTTTATAAATGTAACTGCTTTTTCCTAACCAAACATCCTCCTCTGCTCCCTGACCCTTTAACTGATTTTGTGATGCCATTTTGCCAATTGTCCAAATACCAGAAGAGACAAGAGAAGTCCCTCCAAGTTGAAAGATACATCTCACGGATGCGCTGGGACACATCATCAGTGATGTGACCTGGGGTCATAGGGTGTTTCGGGTCTTTCGAACATCAGACACCCTCACCCAGGCGACCCGACCGGGGTTGATCAGACCCCAGCCTGTGTCCCAACAGCGTTTGCCCACGGTTCAGCCCTCTTTATCCATAGCCACCTTGTGGCTTTTTCTGCGGCTTCAGTTGCGGATCTAATAGCCTTTTTCTTCGCCTCCCCGGTCAGGCCCAGCAGCGTGTACACTTTGCAAAGTGACCGCCCCGCAAATCCTCGGCAGCCCACCTCCAGGGGTTCAGAGTACGTTCTCCAGCCTTGCCTCTTGCACTCATCTACCAGCTCCTGGTAC
>JBBPCW010000001.1:14436983-14450099 GCA_037974425.1 Phenacogrammus interruptus
CCCCACCAACTAGGCACAGACCAGAGGAACTGCATGGAGCTACAGAATTATTTCCTGCTTCTGGGTATCCTTACAAGATTTAAACCGTTCACAGTTCAGCACTGTCCTTTGTACCATTTCATGCTATTCACTGGACCTGAACTATTTGAAATTCAATTAAATAAAGCTTGAAACTTTGGGGTGTTCTAAATCTTTTGACTGGTAGTGTATATTGGATTCATATGAAGAGTTGATTTATCTGAAATGGACCATCATTCAGCCAAACTTGAAATATGTGAACTGGGGAGTCAACAGTACATTTTGAAACTAACCACTAACTTTTTTTTTTTACATGACAACAACTGTAGAATGAGTTTACTTTACTTTACTTTATAACCTAAAAAAGCAATGTGGAGTTTACTTCTAAAAACCTAGATATGATAAACCTTTTTTAGACTCTTTTTTAAAGTGAGAAATATGCTTTGTCACTGCAGAAAGTGGACAGAACAAAGTTAAGAACAGCAAAAATAGCAAAAAAAAAAAATAGAACAATAGAATAGAATAAAATACTAAACCAACAGTGCAGTATAAAATGTTCACTATACAGTATAGACATCTAAAATATGGACATCTGTATTTTAAAATATATAAATATATGTATATGTAAACTATATGTAAATGGAATGTAGACTTTCCTTTACATATAGTTTTCATCACTCTGTCAGATCTCGAAAAGGCTCTAACTGTCCTGTTCCTTTTTCTGGGCTCTGGTTTCTCTCTGGCGTAACCGACTGGTTCACACACCCTGGGAAAATGTTTTCTCTACCATGTCCCCCCCGGTGGGTCCTTGGTAACTTGGACAACCTTTCCTCCATTAAAAGTAGGCAGTCTGTCTTCTCTTGTTCTTGCTAAGAACTGCAAACTGCAGAACTGGAAGAAGTGTTTACAGCATCATTTCCATCTTATTACTGAATCAATTATTCAGTTCTTATGGAATAAGTCTACATTCCATTTCCATATAGTTTACATACACATGTGTATATACTTTAAAATACAGGCGTCCATATTTATAGACTGTATAGTGTTCTTTTTTATACTGCACTGTTGGTTTAGTATTTTATTCTACTGTTTTCTTCATTACTGTGCTGTTAACTTTGTTCTGTCCACTTTCTGCTGTGACAAAGTAAATTTCCCATTAAAAATGGTTTATTGTATTTAGGCTTTTAGTACGGTTCTAATCCATGAACACCCCAGAACAGTTTTAAAAGTGTATCACATTTCCATCTAGTATCACACTATTTAATTCTTTAATGCTTATTTTAAAGCTGTTCACCTCTTTTCTAACTTAACCTATTCTAACATAATAATTCAGTACAAACACAACTACTGTTCCGTCTCGATTCATTTGTGAAATATAGTATTTCTTAAACCATGTCCGACTGAAAAGCTCATTCATCAGAGATTAAAAGGCCTGATCTTCACTGACCATTGTCGTGTTTGGTGCTGGGGAGGGAGGGGAGCAGCACAGAGTGCTTCAAATTTCAGTAATGTAATGGTTCCTAAAGAAAGGTTTTGGAAAGGTTTCTTGAAAAACACTGTCCAGATTAATGCCTAAAACCAACTGGTGAGAGAAATCCAGTCAGAGCGCAGGAATAATGGCCCTGGCAGGTTTCTGGGTTGGGGAAAGGTACCGATGAGCATTGAATTACATTCTAAGTCGAAGGGCTTTACCAGCAGGGTGGCATGTTGCCTCTGGTGATTTTACATCATTTGTTTCCGCCTCCCACAAAATCCCACTGCCTTGCAGGAACGAAACGCCCCGCCTTGGACTCAACAGTCTCAAGTGTAGTCATGACATAACAGAACATGAAAGTGAAATCAAATACTGGGATCTTCTCCTAACTTTTTGAGCCCCTTTAAATAAAGACCAATCTGTTAGTATCAACAGAAGACAAACTTTTCTTTTCAGCCCTGAAGCATCTGCAGGGGTCACGTGTTTATAATGATGATCACAATGAAAAAAGCTGGATCAGGATCGCGTGTCTGTACTTGTGAGGACTGTGTAGCGACCGGCAGACATCAGGCAGGCAGGGCCGAGGGGGGAAGACTCGTCCCAGACAGAGCACAGTTCTCCATCTGCGCCTCGACTTTTTGCGCGTAAAGCGCTGGAGACGCCGAGGCCCCTCCAGAGGTTCGGGCAGGAGGTATACAAATAATCAATTGTGGACGATGAAAAGAAGCCGTGTTATTGTGCTCCGAAGTGGGTCAGAGCCCCTGCCTTTCGGGGAATGCGCAGGATGCCCAATCTCGTTGGGTCGCAAGAATCACCCCATCTCTGTTCCTCTGGAAGCTCCTCCCTGCTGCGTCACTGGGGAAATCTCGGCTGAAGGAGGAGAGGACGCAGTTTCTTTCCCCACCCGTTTTCCGTTTGCCGCCCCATCTGCGCGTCGATTGGCTAGTATTGTCCCTTTTGTGCGCTATGATTGGCTAGCCCACATCTTGCCCGTCAGCTGTTTGAGCATTTCACTTTTAAAGCTCGGGGGGCGGGGCCTGACGGAACACGGGTGGGAACAGAACCACGGGGGGTATCAGAGGTAACTTGCGGTCAAAGCACAGTTTCTCACTTTCAGACAGTGGGAACTACTTGAGCACCAGGCAGTGTGTATTCAGCCATTCATCCATTCTTTCATTTATTTATTCATTCTTGCAGAATGCTAGCGTTTAAAATCTCCCCACACTTACTACTGGAAAGGAGAAATCTGCAGAATAAAGAAGTAGTGAGACCCGTAAAGGCCACTGGAGTTCATTTGATGGGGGAGATGTTAATTAAGGGGCGGAACCCTCCCGTGATGGAGAGCGCAGCTTATTAAACCCCGAGCGTCCCCCCCCCGCGAGCAGACGGGGACCGAGGTGTTGCCCCAGGAGCCACCGGCCGGGATGTGGTCAGTCATCCTCCTTCTCCTGTCCCATCTGGACGGGGACTTTGTCCAGGGCGAGCTCTCGGGACACTCTTTAGACGCAGATAAAGAGGGGAAGGCGTCGTTCCTCGCGCTCGGAGACACGCTGTGCGTAAAAAGCTCGGTGGCGGGGGGGTTCACGGTGCTCCAGGTGTCGGATGGGGTGGAGGAGGTGCGCTCCGTGCTCGGTCCCTCCGGAGACCTGCTCCGGTGCTCGGTGACTGCAGACCGCGCGCTGGTGGAGTCCTTCATGCGCGCGTGCAGGCTCGGGCTGAGAGAGCAGCGGATTGCACCGGCCGGTTCGGAGCTGAGGTTCTGGGATGTGGATCGGGCCAAGGCCACCTGCGGCCAGCTGCACTCAGGGGATGCCGTCAGGATGTCCGCGCATGCGCAGAAGCCTGAGGAGCTCCGGCCTGGAGCAGGTGGAGCGGGTGACGTGCAGAAGCTCCGGAGATCCAAGAGGGGCTTCACCTACCCCGGGACCCTCTGGTGCGGGGCGGGGAACATCGCGGACGACTACGACCAGCTGGGTGAGGAGCATGCGTTGTAGTAAGATGCCACAAACACTACGAAACCAAACGCCTTCGTATTAAAATTAAAAAATAAAAAATAATTTTGACCTTAATTTCCCATGCAGGATAAACAAGTGAAAAGTGCACAAATTAAGGTGAATAAGTGGTAAAACTACTGAATTTTCCTTTTACTTTTAAAAAATTTGCCCCATAAAAATTAGAACCTCCAAATTCAATTTAAGATCTACACTCACACCTCAAATCCAATTTTAAGGTAAAATTAAGTGTTAGGTTTCACAAATGAACGGCCACTTAATTCAAACAAAGGGGTTTGGTGTATTTTCAGGGGCAGATTATGGGAGTGTTAAGCACATTTTAAGTAGCTACATTGCGTTTCATAGTGAAAATTGGTAGTAAAAGAGCGACACGGACCATTCATGTGTTCACCTTCTCTTCTCCAGGAGAGTTCACCGAGACCGACAGCTGCTGCCGCACCCACGACTACTGTCCACATGTCATCCACGCCTTCTCCTCCAACTACGGCTACACCAACTTCAAGTGGCACTCTCTCTCCCACTGCGCCTGCGACAACACGTAAGGAACCCAGGAACCATCCTTCACCACCAGCCGGACCTTCTCACACCCTGCGGAAAAACTGGGCTCACACTCTTAATAAAGGGCTCTGTATGGGGACACCACGCCGCAGAAGAACCACCGCTCCGGGTTCCCTAAAGAACCTCTCCGGGGCCGAATCTATTTGCTGAAAGTGGGATGTGGAAGTGTGAAGGACCCGTTTAATGGAAAGATTCCATCCAAAAGGGTTCTTCACACTCACAAAACTCTCTTTCAAACACGATTGCTTAAGGAACAAAAAGTAGTTCTTCCATGGCATTTTTAAAGAGTGTGTGCTCAGACTGTTCTCGCAGTTATTGTTGTCGTGGCTTACAGTCAAATTAAACATTTACAAATGTAACAATTTAATGACACGAAAGCCTATTTCCACATTTTATTATGAGATCAATCATGAAATTCAGAATTTTTACTATCAAGTTAAAATAAAAGTTTGAGCTTGTTCAGTCATTTTGACATTTGAGATTAAATGAAAAAGCTTGTAGTGTTTAACATCACTGACTTCTAATATTTATTACAATTTAAAATTACTTTAATCTTTCTCGTTTAAAAAGCAAGAGTGCGTTTCATGCGTGGTCGGTAATTCTGGTCTCTCCATCTTGCAGGTTGAAAGAGTGTCTGAGGCTGGTTAATGACACCTCTTCACGGGTTGTTGGCCAGGCTTTCTTCAACGTTATTGAAGTTCCCTGCTTTGAATTCTCCTATGAGGAGCAATGTGTGGAGCGCCACTGGTACGGAATGTAAGTATGAAGCCTTTTAAGCTACATTTCTTTACCCTTTTTCTAAAACTGCTCAAACTATTTCAGCAGATTAAAACATATCAATGTTATTTCATGTTGCTCACATGACCTGAATTGTGCTATTTATATAAACTAAGAGCGTAAAATGTCTGTTGTACCATAGGAATGTGCCATTAAATGGTTCTTCACATAAATTCTTTGCTTTCTTGCTTTCTTTCCTATTGTGAAGGTGTAAGAGATTTGAAATGGTGCCCGTCGCAGTGATCAAAGAATCGATCCCGTATGATTTTGGAGGCATAGAAGTTATCGACGCATTGACCATCGCTCCTCCAAAGGTACAAGTGTCTGAGGCAGACAAAGACGAGCAAGAAAAAACTCAGAGCTCTGAAAGCACCACACAGTCAAGCTTTTCTGGGTCCAAAGGCGCGACCCCAGAGGAGCCTTCACTCACAAACGTGGTCACGGCGGCCGAAGACTTCATCAAAGTTCTCGCCACAGTGTCCACCTCGCAGAGCTCCTCCGCAGACAGCAGCAAAGGGGAGGCACAGACCTCGGACAAGAAGAGGAAGAAAAACGCTGGCAAAAAGAAGAAGGACTCAAAGAAGAGAAGAGGGAAGGGGAGAGGGAAGAAGAGAAAGCAGATAAATAGGGTTCCGAAAGCAGAGGAGGGCGTCACTGGTGCCTCTTCTAACAAAACGGAGGAGCTCATCACTAAGAGTCATTTTGTAGAAGACCATGGGAATTTTGATAAGGTCAGCAAAAGTAATGACAATTTCATGACCGGTGCATTTGATTCTGTGAGCGACACAGAGCACGGCAATAAAATGATGAGGGACGAGTATCGGAGGATGGCGGATGATCAGAGCAGTGCTACCGCCACAGCAAATGCAAACGATAAGGAAGAGATGCTTGAATCTCACAAACAAATCAAGGAAATGGAGTCTTCACAGTTCTCATCCACAATGCACATCCCTTCGACTCCTCCCAGCACAACTAGAAGCACTCGGCTAAGACAAAGACCGGGAAGAGAAAGGCACGGACATCTAACTCCAACTTCCCTCCCTTTAGAAGCAGCTCCACACAATAGAATGGGAGACGACACTCCATTGAGTTCCACTGAAAGCACCAGCCTAGCAGGTCAGACGACACACAGTCCTATCAGTCCAGCAGGGGAGGAGGCACCACATAGCTTAGAGCCCTGGGGTGAAAAGGGATCGGCATTTATTGCCACCACACAGAACACGGCCATTGTTGGAACCAAAAGGCCGAGGTCGAGGCAAAGAGGGGGGAAAAAGAGAAGAAGGAAACTCAGTTCTTCTCCCCCGCCCCTCGAGAACGAAGCTCCTCATGCTTTAACAGCAGTAGAAAGTTTAGAGCACACTACTGACGCGACTCGGGCGCTGACTGTTGACCCGCGCCCTCGACCGCAGAGCACATCAGAGCGACTGCAGCCTGGAGGACTGGAAAACCCATCAGCAATTTCAACCACAGGTTCACCTGGGCAGGTTCTACCTAAAAAGAGGCACCAAAGGTTAAAGGGCACAAGAGACAGAAGGAGACCCGTACTACCCAATTCCAGCCCCAAGGACACAAGGCTCAAAGACATGATTACCTCCTTTACCAGTGCCACAACCCTTAGAGCTTTAACCGACACGGACTCCCAAAGTTTGCCTCAGATAAAGAATGCAGAGGCAACCACTGGGCAGCTTTCCCCACCTCTACAGACAACCACTCCATCATCGCTGCTCCTCCAAACCAAACCGTCCAGGAGAAGATTAAAGGAGAGAGATGGTGCGAAAAGAAGAAAAAACAAAGCCACTTAAAAAAAAAGTTTGACAGCAAGTCAGTGGAAGTAGTACTTAGCCTGTATCATGATTTACCCGAGAAGTTACTGCAATCAGGTCAGGCCTGTTTTCATGTATTCTGTTTTGTAAAATCCACTGATTGTAGAGAGCAAGTCCAAATGCACAAAGCATTCAGGGTGTTACACACCATTGTTACTGAATAAAATGTTTTAAAAACAATTGTCGGGTTCTTTGCCACCTGAGGTTTCTTGTGCTTCACGCATAGCTGAGGAGATATTGAAGACAAGTATAGGTAATACCCTAATTCCGGCAGTATTTTGCAACTCTTGCCTTATACATAGTGTCTAAGCCACATATCTTCAGCACATTGGCTACAGCCTTTGTTCTAGCAGACTTTGGGCGCCCTCCCAGTCCTTTGCCAGGGGACTTAGGGCGCTGAGTGGAAAAGGGTCACATTCTTTTCCAAAGGATAATCTGGTTTTGGTGCCTCCTACTAGATCTACAATTTTCAATGAGCATCAGAACAGTCAGCCCAGCAAATCTCCCGTCAGCTGACCATCACATGTTCCTGCTAAAAAAGGTTCTCTCTCTGAACAGAACTGGACCTGAGCAACCTGTAAGATATAGGCTGCAGATGGAATGGGCACCCGGGAAGGTTGAGCATTATATAGAAAACCCAAAGATTTGAAATGAAAGAACATCAAAAGATAAGATCTAGAATTTATTCAGAATTGTTGGAATTCACACACACTATTTAAAATGGGTTTGAGTGATACAATAGAAGTTTGAGTGATATAATAGAGGTTTGAGTGATACAATAGAAGTTTGAGTGATACAATAGAAGTTTGAGTGACATAATAGATGTTTGATTGGTACAGTAGATATGTGAGTGATACAATAGAAGTGTGAGTGATACAGTAGAAGTTTGAGTGATACTGTTAAAGAAATTCCCAAAAACTCTATTAAAAGGAAGCACACCACAAGACATAATAAAATTATAAAAGCAAGGGCACAGGTGTGTGCTTTGCAATTACGTTTACGTTTATGGCATTTAGCAGACATATAATTTATCTAGAAGTAAGCGATGTGTGTGCGCAACATCGTTGTCGTTAGGTCAGTCAAACAAAAGACTGTGTATCTTCTCCGTTCCCGGACACTTTCAGCTGGATCACTCCGTCCTTCTATCAGAGACACAGAGAAGACAGTCCTCACAGGGAACATATAAAGACAAAACCACAGCAGAGATTAACTCAGGTTACAGGATTATGAAACTCAAAGGTTTCTTAATGATTACATGTGTGCTTGAACTCCCTAATATATATGTAAATCCTAATAAGAATAATTATTTAATATCTAGGAAACTTTAATAAGGATGACATTTCCCCAGCAGATACAATAGAAGTTTGAATGATACAATAGAGGTTTGAGTGATATTAGAGATTAATGAAGGTTCTGCTGGCTCATACATATTCTTTTAAAATCAACATTGACTAAAGTTTAAGTTCTAAGTTCTCAAAGTTTAAGTTCTATGGCATTGTGCAAAAAACCCTTCTGAGGAATTCAGATAATAAGCAAAAAAGAGAAAACAAACAGAAAAGAATTCTATATATCCCCCTAAATCCATATTAATTAAAGTGCCACAGAGGGGAGGATGGCTAATAGGAAATTCCAGGCATACGATTATTCAAAATATGGTGTGAGGAGGAAGACCACACCCTCCCGCTCTAAACTCCGCCCACAGAGCCTTGCTGTACTCAGCACTTTTTCATTGGGAGCTGTGCAACAGTGTGCACTTTCTCTCAGCTCTTTGCAGAATAACAGGTTGTTTTCAGCACGTCTTGGCTGAAAGAAGTATATTGCAAACCGTTCTATTAAAAGGTTGCACAGCAGGGAAGACCAGACAGTCACAGCATGTAAACTTTAAACTCTAGTATGTGATGAGAAGCCTCACACAAGTGAGGTTAAGAAGGAGGGCCACTCGCCTGCTGGGCATTTTTCTAAGCCATGTTTTGGCCGCATTAGAGATGCATTCAAGGACCCAATCTCAAACAGGTTCAGTTTTAGGCAACCACAACCCCAAACCAACTAAAGCGGTGCAATGAAAGCTATGATAAGATAAACCTTATCTAGTCCCACAGTGTGAAATCTGCATTGTCATGGCAGAAAGTGGACAGAACAATAGTAAGAGCAGCAAAACAACAAAAGTACAGTATAAAAAGTAAACTATGCAAACAATATAGAAATATAAATACGGACGTACATATTGAGATATATAAATATAAGAACTCAGTGGATATATATGCACACACAGGTACGCAGTGGAGTGACAAAAACAGTAATAATGCACCAGAAAAACTGCACATCATAAATTGCACATTTCACCCAGTAATACAATTCCTCCCCAAAAATGTTGCATCAGAAAATTGCAGAAATATTACACCTAAGAGAAACTAGCACCTCTCAGTCCATGGTGTATTGGATGTGTGTGTGTGTTTGTTTGTGTTGTAGAAAAATAACTAATTTCTGAAAAGACGATGTCAGCCCCATTTAGTTTGGCTGATGAGAACCGAACGAAGCATAAACTAAAGATCTTTGTAAAACTGTTCAGCAGTTCTGTGGCTCAGGGGCCCTTCCTGACCCTCACGTTTCCATCTGGCATAGTTAGAGTGAAACAATGAGCCCTTCATGCCTGCCCCACTGCCCTCACACACACTCAGCAGATTCACACAGGAACCTATTCTGGAAAAAATAAAGCTTAATAATAGGTACATAAGAACGAGCAGCGCCACCAGCTGCCTTCAAAAATTTAGTCCTGAGATGCTGTCACACACTACAGAACTCTGCAAGAGAGAACATCTCAAGTCTAGTCCCAAAATGAATTCATTACAAATATGTAATTTAAACTGAACCATTGAATTGGCTCACTTATTTTCCACACATTGTAAATTTGAGAATGCAAGTTATTCAGACAAAATGACAGAATATATAGCATATAACAATGCCAGGAAGAAGCTATATAGTCTTAAAACATGCCTGCAATAATAAGAAACATTAGATGATAAACCAATATTGACCAGACCTTGAACGTTTCCACTTGCCAGGATATCTTTGTCATCTGAATTGTGTGGTGGAGAACTGGGCATTCTTCATTTAAACCAGACCTTCAGTTTGTTTGGGATATCCACGCTTCAGGCAGGGAGAACATATTTGGCATCATCCTATTAATTTAAAATCAGAATCAGAATCAGAATCGCGTTTATTGGCCAAATATGTGAGCAAACACATACAAGGAATTTGTATGTGCCAGGGAAGTTTTTGAATACTGTGTTGGCTTAGCTAGGACCTCTTTATTTTTTACAGTTCTTTATTTTGTTATTTGCACCTGGAACCATGGCAATTATTTTGCATGTCAGCCTACATACTTAGTAAAGGACTATGTGTAGTCATTTAAATCTGGTGAGCTGGAATGTCAGGGGTTTGAATCACCCTGTTAAAAGAAGGAATTTGTTCTCACACATCAAACAATATAAAGCGGGAATTATCTTTCTGCAAGAAACACACATTTGCGGACCAGACAACACTCGACTTACGTCACGGTGGCCAGGATGACACGTTCATTCCACTTTCCAAGCGAAGGCTGGATCAAAATGTTCCCTTTGAGAAATATAGTGAAGTCTCTGATAACAACGGTCGATATGTTTTTGTCTTAGGAAAGTTATATAACACCAAGGTAATACTGGCTAATGTATATGCCCCCAATACTGATGATGTGGGATTCTTTGAGCGTGTTCTCTCCTCGCTACCTGATCTGAACTCATACTCTCTCATACTTTGTGGTGATCTTAACTGCTGGCTGGATCCTTTACTAGATCGATCCTCTTCTATTCCCACCACAGTGAGTAAATTCGCTTGTTTTATCCAGTCTTTTCTATTTAATTATGGTGTCACTGATGTGTGGCGACACCTCTATCCTAATGAAAGAGTGTACTCTTTCTTCTCACAGGTTCACCATACATATTCTAGGATTGACTACTTTCTTGTAGACAATCGGCTGATCTCATAGTGACCAGACCATAGTGACATCTGATCATGCCCCTGTGGTGCTATCTATGTCTCTGCCTGATCTTCCTCAGTCCATAAGACACTGGCAGTTTAATTCAACCCTCCTGGCAGACAATAACTTCTTGAAATTTATGGAAGAACAAATAACCTTCTTTTTTCAAACCAATACCACAGCGGAAACCTCCGGCTTGATAATCTGGGACACACTAAAGGCCTTTCTTAGGGGGCAGATAATCTCTTACACGGCGACTATGAAGAAAAAGTCAAATGCAGAGTGGCATGTGTTAGCTAGTCGAATTAAAGAGTTGGACCAGCTTTATGCCACGGTCAAAAATCCAGATTTGCATGATAACCGAATTGAGCTTCAGACTAAATTTGACATTCTCTCAACACACTCAGTTGAATGACAGCTTCTAAAGAGCAAAAGCCAATTTTATATTCACAGTGACAAATCTGGTAAGATGCTAGCCAACCAACTGAGAGGCTTCCAGGCAAAACGGCATATCACTAGAATTAGACTGGGAAATGGTGACGTTACCTCAGATTATTCCAGAATTAATGATACTTTCAGGTCATTCTATTCTAAACTTTATGCTTCTGAATTTCCACAAGACAGCACTCACATGGAGAAGTTTTAAAATCTCCTTAGTGTCCCAGCTCTTTCACCTGACAACAAAAATTCCTTAGATGAACTCATATCAAAGAAAGAAATTGAGGCTGCCATCTCCTCATTACAATCTGGAAAATCTCCTGGACCAGACGGATTCCCTGTAGAATTCTTTAAAGTGTTTGTGTCACTGCTTTCACCCCGTCTGTGCTCAGTACTATCAGACTCCTTTAAGTGTGGTAAACTTCCTACGTCTTTCTATGAACCTTGCATTACTCTTGTTCCAAAAAAAGGAAAAGAACCAGCTGAATGTGCATCCTACAGGCCAATTTCCCTACTAAAATTGGATGCAAAGATCTTGGCGAAAATACTGGCCCACAGACTGGAAACATTTTTACCATTAATTATATCTGAGGATCAAACCGGCTTTGTGAAAAATCGTCACCCCTACTGGAATATCCGTCGTGTATTAGATATTTTGTATTCCTCTTCAGGCAAGAAGTCTGAGTGCATTCTCAGTTTAGACATGGAAAAGGCGTTCGATCGGGTGGAGTAGAAGTACTTATTCGCAACTTTAGAAAAATGTAATTTTGGACAAAATTTTATTTCTTGGATAAAACTGTTATATTTGTGCCCCTCCGCTTCAGTTCTGCCTAACTGCCAACGATCACAACCTTTCAGACTACAACGAGGAACCCGTCAAGGATGCCCTCTGAGCCCCTTACTCTTTGATTTGGCTATAGAACCACTGGCTGTCGCACTCAGGAGCTCCAGGGACATCTCAGGGATATGGAGAAGCGGAATTGAGCACAAAGTATCCCTATATGCAAATGTTTTGCTGATTTTTGCTGATCTGAATCAGAGAAATCCATACCATCCACACTATCAATACTTACCCAATTTGGTCGTTTTTCCAGATGCAAATTAAACTTGCATAAAAGCAAGCTGTTCCCTATTGGTAAAGGAACTTCGGTTTCGGTTTACTCTAATTTTCCACTCGAAATTGCCAAAAATATATTCACATACCTGGGTATAACAGTTATGAGGAAACATAAGGGTCTTTTCAAAGAGAACTTTCTCATGCTGTTACATGATACAAAAAAATCTCTGGCACAATGGTCCCCCCTGTCAACATTGGGAAGAGTTGGGAAGAAATTTCTGCCGAATGAACATTGAGACACTGAACCGCTTGAATTTCAATACAAACAAACAGAAAACATGGGGTGTTCTAAAACTTATGACTGGTAGTGTATGTATATATGTTTGTGTATAAATGAACAATACAATATAATAAACAATCTAAATCTCATATACAGAAAATAGCAGCATGCATGTGGTTATTATCACCCTGGAATATGCACACAGTGGAAATGGCACATATTTTTGCATTCATAGGCCCATACAGCCAAAATGACTCCAGAAAACAGGTGAGAATTCTCTTGTGGATCCATGAATTGAGAAGTGAAGGTGTTTTTACGCTTTCTCCAAAAACTCTAGAACCTTTCCCCAAACCCACCACATCCATCTCATTGGCTTAGGGTGTACTCACACTAGGCAGTTTGAACTGTGCCTGAGTGAGTTTGACCACCAAAGCGCAGTTCGTTTGAGTAGTGTGAGTGCTCCGAACCGGTCCCTGGCCCGCTTGGAAGAGGTGTGCCAGAGCACGGTTCGTTTGGACTCGGGCGCGGTTCGCATGTAGTATGAGCCATAACCACGCTGGAGCACGGATCAGGACGCGTGACGCCATGTTTTTGTGACGCTCCAAAACCATTTTTCGTGCCACAAAAGCGATAGACCTGTTTAGCAACAGGCTGTGAGGGGGCT
>JBBPCW010000001.1:14492782-14516675 GCA_037974425.1 Phenacogrammus interruptus
ATATATTAGTGCTGGGCCGTTAAGGGCGTGAGATTCTTATTTAATTATAATATATTTAGTCTAAATACTGATGAATCCCATGACGAGCACAAAAAAGGAAACTGTGACTTAGTTCACCTAATTTATCACGATACTGAATATCGCTCTTTCAGACATTAGCCTAGTAAAGCTGAATAATGATTTTTGTGAGTGGACACGTCCAGTTCTACACCTCCACCTGCAGAGTCACTCGTTTCCCTCCACACTGTTGATTTCTGCTGGAGTGGCTGCACACGGGGAGCCTGGACGTGTCTGCCTGCAGGAATATCAGCACCATTCTCCAGTGGTGAAGTAGTGTTCTATTATTCATGACCGGTTTTTATTTAATGAATCACTCAATTCTAATGTAATACTAGTTTTTCATAAATATTTTAATACTGCACTGCCTGGAGCTTTGAGCCTGTACTCTTACTCTAAAGAAACCTTCTGGTCCTCACAAGCCTTAGAATACAAGCACAAAAAATACCCACACATGTTACTCAGACAAATCTAACATGCACAATAAACAAACAGGCAATAACAAATTAATCAAGGTAAACTTAAGTCGACTGTCAGCGTCAAGTCTCTGAGGACATTAAAAGGAGATCTTTAAGTCTTTAAACTACACTAAGCTCCTAATTGGTCTTAAACCCCAGTGTTCTCCAACTAACAAACATCAGGTTGCCGCGCCATGCCTGTATGTGATTGATCTTTAATACGCTTTTATCCCTTCATCTACTTTTTAATCATTATTTAACTATTCTATTTATTACTATATGAAAATATATCTTCTTTCATTGTTCTTTTTATGAATGAGCCACTGGAAATCTGAATTTCCCTTTGTGGATATAAAGTCTATCTATTGTTGCTAATTTGTTCCCAGTTCACTGTTCTATTACTGTTCTCTCTCATTGTTCTAAAATATTCTCTCAGAATTTTGCTGGCTGTGACCAAAAAGGATCCCTATTAACACACAATTTTCTCGCAGGTCTCTTTTCCACTGAAGGGTAAAGTGCACAGGCACAGTTTCCTCCGTTTGCTGATTCTATGTTTCTATTTTGCATCTGCATTAATTCAAAACTTGCAGCCTTTAAATAAGTTCAGGTTGTTTACATGGTCGCCAAATAAAATGAAAGCTGGGTGGAGTAAATCTGCTCCTACAGAACAAGTTCAACTAACCAAAGCTACATTAAATAAGTTTAGGTGACGATCATTCATTTCTAAAGGATCAAAGTCAAGCAGCCAGTGTTGGAGTGACAAAAGGCTACATTTAAAATGCTTTCAAATGTAAAAAAAAATGCTGTTTAAAAACATAACATAAAATCTAGAGTTATTTTGAGGGCACTACATTGTCCTTCAGTGCACTTCTAGTGAACATCACCCATATAACTGTACCCAAGTGCACAGTCCAAGTCTCACTGTACTAAACAGCGGACAGACGAACTTCAGCTAACATTAACGGTGAGCTCTGAGAGCCTAAATACAAAACTTTAACTGAACTTCAACCGTCGGCAAAACACTGAAAAAGCCTGGAGTGTTCCATGTCTGCTGCTCACCATCCAGCAAAGCCCTGGATCTGGTATCTGACGATTACTGCAACGACGGACCAAGAACTGAACATGTGATCTAGTCAAGCTACGCACTTCCCTGTTTCCTGTCCCTCTTCAAACGTCTGCAGCCATTAACAGGAAGCTAAACTCAAAGTCAACCAAACTAACATTACGTAACTGGAGAATACAGACAAAGTGGTTTCAACAGGTTTTAGCCAAATAAACAGCTCACACGAACAGCAGGATATTAAAGAGCAGCGATCAGTTCCAGTCACAGTGACTGACCGGTTCATTTGGCTCGTCAGTTCTTTCTCTAGAACAGAATAAAGTCCGCTAGCACAACCACAGCTGCACAGGGACGCGTTCATACCACAGCCCTGCCTTTTTAATCAGGTACCAGACAACCCGGCGACCAGAACAGCAGTCACTCATCCCATATGTCAGTACAGTGGAGAACCAAACACTGTACCCTAATCTGTACCAGGGGAAACACGGGCTACAACAGACTGCAGTCTAAAACTTCTGTGATGGGAGACAATGAGTTAAACTTTTAATACCATAATTCCCTCCAGCAGCCGGCTAAGAGCACTGGGACCCAAATAGAGCTTGTGCAGTTTCTTCTACCAAGGTAAAGTGCTACTGTGGTCATTAGTGATTCTTGGTCACAGGTAATACTAGGTCATCGCACCACAAACGACAACATGGGGAATGTGAAGCTGGACCAAGAGGGCAGGCATGGTTTCACCATTTCCATGAACTAAATGCTAGTGTCAAATCACTGAGGGTCAGGTTTCAAAACGCACATCACGATAGACTTTCAACACGAGCAGGCTTAACCGCGGTCTGAAAAAAACCCAGACAAATACTGTCACGATCAATAATACGGACGACCTCTGAATCGACACGAAGTTCAGACTTATCTGAATGGATAAAAATAAGCCATAACTAGTTAAATAATTAGTGTGCGTAAATGAAAGTGAACACTGCTTTAACCGATGTGGATGAATGAGATGAGATGAGATGATGTGTGCTAAGCTCTTGATATGTCACTCAGCCATTTGTCAGGACACTACTCCTCTCTATCCTGCAGGAAAGCGACCGGATTGTACTGTGGAGAGGCCTGAGAGGGGTGTTTGTGCACAAGTGTGTGTGTTTGTGAGAGAGAGCGAGTGCGGCCTCACCACAGCAAGCGTACCAGTTCCTCACCTGCGGCGGGGGGCTGGTGGGCCGTCAGGCCAGGGAGGTCCAGAGAACTGTCGGATGTGCCATGCTTGAGGTCTCCGCCCACGTCAGCCAGTTTCATGTCCAGCTGCACGGACAGCGCGTCCTCCGAGTCGTCTTTGCCCCCCGCGCTGCTGCCCCCGATGGACGGCAAGTCCAGAGACTTGACCGAGGCAGAGTCTTCCTTGGCCTGCTTAAAGGCAGCCACCTTGTCCGCCAGACTCTTCTCGGAGGCGCCTAGCGCTGTGCAGAACTTTGATGACTGGAAGTCGGCAAAGTCGTCGGCGTCGCTGCTTTTCAGGGAGGAAAATGAACCGCCGCAGCCTTCCTTCCCATCATTGTAGGTCAGGCCACCCTCCAGGGATAGCTGCTTGAAGACATCGTACTTGTCGGAGGCCAGCGCTTGCCGCTGCTGAGAGGAGTTCTCGCTACGCTGCTCTCCGGATCTCCCGAACGCCATGAAATCAGCGAAGTCGTCCTGTACTGCTCCTCCGGGCCCCCTCTGACCAGAGGGCGCCACATCAGAAGAGGTGGAGCCAAACAGAGTGAAATCACCAAAGTCATCATTAGCCCCCGTGCTGCTGGCAGGCTTTGGGCCTGCAGGAGGGACGGCCAGGGAGGGGAGCGCGGCAGAAGAAGAGGAGGAGGAGAAAGGGCCAGCTTTAGAGTCGACTGTGGAAAGAGCAGAAGCAGGAGCATTCACAGAGGTGAAAAGGTCCAGGTCAGCCATGTTCAGAGGGTTTTTGGGTTGCGCCAGAGCGGCTGGAGGCTGGGACTGAGAGCTGAAAGGAGAGGGGAAAGCGGGCTGGAATATCTTGGCCTGGTCTGGTGGGTCTAGTGGAGAGACGCTGTTGGCCGTTTTAAAGTCTGTGAAGCCATCATCGGCGCTGACAGACTTGAAATCGGCAAATCCTTCACCTATAGGGAAGAAGAAAAAAAAAAACAAGAGACACGAATGAAGGCCACAGAAAAACGTTTTTTTTTCCACAACAGCTACAAAAGGCCAGAGAGCTAGACTAGCACAACATGCAGCCCAGCCTTGGAGTCGCCCTTGGCTTGATTTTTCTCATTTCACAACCTACAAAGGAGAGAACGGATTAGTTCCAGCTCTGATGTTCAGAGGATACTCCTGGTGAATTTCAAAACTGCTGAGTGCATTGCTCAGCGCACGAAAGAGACTCACTGTGAAGAAACGGCACACATCACTGCACAACGAGAGCAAAGCCAGTCCACAGAGACTCACACGCAGACACACGCGTAAACACGCACCACGTGCACAGACACAGAGGTCTCCAAACAGAACAGAATATTATGGCCTTTTATGCCTCAGAAGGAAGGAATCAGTCACTCTGTAGCAGAGTGCAGTCTCAGTTATAGCTTACAATTCTATAGTGAAAAAACAGGTATAGAGAATTCTGCTCTGGAAACACTCAGGAAAACAGGCGGACCAGAGCAGGCCGGTAGATAAAGAGGCCACTACAATGACTTACTGGAACTCTGAGAGTTGCTTCCATTGGATTCTGTTCTAGTGAGACAGGGACACAGATACCTGCATGATTAGGGGGGACCTTTGTACAGAACTACAGTCTCACTTAGGGAGCATAACATGGGCATCTAAAACAAAGCTCCTACTTATTAAATGTGTTAGGGCACGACAGTCATCCAATCACAAAAATCAGGAACAAACAACCAAAACATATGAGTCACTGGGATAATTATGGGCCAAATACGTCACACGCTAAAACAAGAAATTGCTTACCAACAGGCTTTCTGTCTGAAGGCTGCTCAAGTTCTCTGAACACACTGTATTTATCTCCAAAATCTGGATCAAAAACAACAAGTGAGCCTTCGGTCAGTTATAAAACAGTGCTGCCGAGAGACAATCAGCAGGAGAAACACACACAAGCAGCAAAATTAATCTGACATTTAAACAGTCTGGCAGCCACCTGCCTTTACTAGGACCTGAAAAGTGGTAACAGCTAAAGAGGTACACAACCAGTGAAAACCTTCTCATTCAGTGGATTTCCTTTGTTTGTATTAATGTGTATGTTGTAAATAAACATTGAAAACTTCACAATGATGAAGGAAGTGGAATTATGCAATGAACAAAAACAAAAAAAAGAGTATGTTGTATTCTTTAGATTCTACAAAGTAGCCACCGTTTGCTTTATGACACACTTAGTGCTTTTGTTTGTTTCTGAATTATTATTCTTTGTTTATCTTAACAGACAAAAAATGCTGTTACGATTCTTGTTAAATATTTTCAGTGGTGACACCAATAAATCTGTGAAACCTTAAGATACATTACTTTCACACACCGTTGTGTAGGAGGAGATTCAGGAGACTAGAGTGAGTGTGTGTGTGTGTGTGTGTGTGTGTGTGTGTGTGTGTGTGTGTGTGTGTGTGTGTGTAATGCTGTGATTAGACTGTACCTGAGACGGCGTGCACAGGTTCGGCCGGCTGCTCCACCGACAGGTGTTTAAACACCGCATACTTGTCAGATGATGATGAGGAAGATGAGCCAGACACAGGAGTGAGCATGGCAGGAACACTGCAGAACACACACACACACACACACACACACACACACACACACACAAATGTGGAGATAGTTAGGTGTGTGTGTGTGTGTGTGTGTGTGTGTGTGTTTTTTTCTGTTGCTAAAAACAAACCTAATACAAAAACGTCCATAAACATGGTACATGCAGCAATCACCAAGGGACCACTTGGTATATGTATTGTACATACACTGTGTGTGCATGTATAGATGGAGTGTCCTTAGCAGCAAGTATTGACAAAAAGCAGTAATTCTAAAAGGCTCTGTAGAGTAAATGTCCAGTGACCTTCATGATACAATGTAGAACCATGTTCTTCAAAGACCTTTATGCAACAGGTCCTTCATCATGGTTCCTTGAAGCCCCATGCTTCTGATTTTACTGGACCCAGAGCCAAAGATAATTAACGGTCTAATTAACTAATTGAGGTCCTCCTCCCACATTACTTTCAGTACACGGGTTGCCTGATAGCTGTTACGTTTCGAAACAGTTGATGTTCTCAAGGCAAGCTGTAACAACCTCCAGCTAAAGGAAACTCAGATTTAAAAAAGTTTGATGAGAAATCTAACACAAGTTCCCACTCAGTCCAGATGTCGCTTTTCGGGCAAGCGAGGTCTGTGAGAAAAAGTGAGAAAATGCTTTTTTTAAAAAACTGAAGTCTAACATGAACTGAACAGTAGTGAATCAAATGGCCCAATTCATTTTCATAAAAATGTATCACCAAAACTTCTGTCGAGCTGTGCAAAGCATCTCTAATTCGTCATCTAGGTGGCACAGACTTGCGGATGTTGTTAATGACAAATTAACATTTGTCAGAAATTAGGCCCTGTAGTTTGCAGAAAAACAATATTTACATTTGCTCCCTGTGGACAAAAGTATTGCGACACCTGACCATTACATCAACAGGGACTATGTATTTGAGACTGCGTTCTAACACATAGACTTTACTATGGAGTTGGTCCCCTTTGCTGCTATAATAGCTTCATCTCTTCTCTGTTCTCAGTATTTGGGACTGTTTCTGTGGGAATTTGTGTTCATTCATGCTGTAGAGCATTTATAAGATTGACCTTCACTGTAAGTGAAACACAGGTGTGTCCCAATACGTTTGTACATAAAATGTAGTTTCAGTTAGAAGGTTAACAAAATGTAACATAATCTGACCCAAAGTTCTTTTGACTGTACTGTCCTGTTCTGTTTCTATCTATTAGATTATAAGAAACAACTCTTATAGACCTCTCTTGATTAATAAAGCCTTTTATTAATCAGAATATTAAAATGAACAATGTGGAATATTGATGTCAGACAAAAGAAAATAGGGAGAGAAATGCTCTCTCCAAACCTCCATTGAAATGAAAGTCTCAGTCTGGGACTGTAAATAGATTTCTTTCACTCATAAGAGGCTGAAAGATATTCTGGCAGTAACACTTAGCTGCCTTAGCCACCTTCCCCTCCTGAAATTCTCTCCAGTATGTCATTCAATATTCCCCTCACTGTCTGTCTCTGCACTTTACACTCAGAGAGCATCTCTACTGCGTCTCTCCACTCACTTCTCTGTCACCAACTTCCCTCCTCCACAAACCCTTCTTATGTATAACAAGTTTCTTTCTCAACTTCCTGCAAGAGGTTCAGGGTTCACTCACACATTATATGGACAGTATTGGGGATGATTTAATGACATTGAATTCAAATACATAGACTTTAATACGGAGTTGGTCCCAGATTCCACTGTTCTTCACAAGATTTTGGAGTTTTTCCTGTTGGAATTTGTGCCCATTCATTCTGGAGAGCATTATTGAGGTCAGACACTGATATTGGAGGAGAAGGCCTGGCTCACAAGCTCCATACTAGCTCATCATAAAGGATGGGGTTGAGGTCTGGGCAGCTTTATGCAGGCCAGTCCAAGTTCTTCCACTCCAAACTCATCCAACCATATCATGCTGGATTAGAAGAGGTTCTTCCCCACAAAGTTGGAAGCATGGCATTCTCCAAAGTGTCTTTGTGTGCTGAAGCATTAAGATTGTTCTTCACTGGGAGGAAGGGACTTAGCCCAAACCCTGAAAAACAGGTTTGTCCAAATACTTTTGTCCATATAGTGTATGTCCCACATCTTTCATACACAATTCAAGGGTTGGCCAGACGGGTTTATCCGAACAGGACAGTTTTGGTGCTTACCAGGTCTTACAAGGTTGTATTATAAAAATCCCCACTGTCTCATAATATATCTCCTTTCCCAGCTAAACGAAAGCCTTAACTTAGAATGGATGGAATTAATTTTGGACAATTCCTGCTAAGCCATTCATGAATCTGAACATTATGCAAAAGCCAGCTGCTATTTTCAAATGATGTAAAAAGTAAAAAAATAATGGACATACAAGGTTTTATTCAAACAGCAACAATATACATAATTGCCTATATTTCTATTGTTTCCCATTTTTTATACCATATTATTTTAAAGCAGCAACTGCCCTGTACATTGTGTAAAATTTCAGGAGGCATTGACTGATAATAATGCTCCAAAATGCCTTGAGATGAATCTCTTTGGATCACCCTACAAATTACGATCTTGTCTGACAGATATATATAAATAATATTGAAATAATACGATTTTTTTCTAATCTTAACCTAAATAAGAATTACGTTGAAACAATCCTTTTGTTTCCGTGAGTCCTGGTCCCGGGGGCCAGTGCTACTTCTCTCTGGCTTTTCTATAATATCATGACATTGTGCTGAAAATGTAAACACACACACAAAAATGTGGAGAGGGTTAGGTATGTATGTATGTGTGTGTGTGTTTGTGTCTGGGGGGTCCAGGCTGTCATTATAATGCCGGGGGGTCCCGCATGCTGCCTCTGGTTTTGCGATGCTAATGCACTCCCTGCTGGAGGAGGAGGATGCTCTACATGTGTAAGGAGGGATGCTGTGAAACAGAGGAATGCCCCTCAATGCATTGTTCCCGCCCTTCAACACCCCTTTTTCTACTCTTTTCCTCATTTAGACCACACGGCCATGCACGCAGCCACATTCCCTGACAAATTTCCACAACGCGTCTCTTTAACGGGTGCCGACAGCAACCTGCAGAGGATGACACATTCCAGACCAAACACTGCTTCAATTAAAATACACAATGGGATGGGAGGGAGGACACAGAATTTATTTTATTTATTGCATTTTTGCTTCTACAAGAAACACAAATACGGCATCCTTCTGATCATTATTGTGTATAATTTGTTTTTATTTTTTCTAATAGTCATATTAAAAAAAGGCTGCAGTAACCTTTGCACAGGCCACATTTTACATTTTATTTCCCCCCAATATGTTAAAGCATGTCCTCTGTAAAGGATATGTACATATTTTTACTTTGAAAAACCAAAAAGATGCACAAAAGTTTTCACCCAAGTGTCTAATAACTCTCAGTAGATATCAATAGATCTGTTTTCTGATGTTCAGATCTCAGTCAACAAGTTGTTATAGCTTGTATCAAGGCAGAGCATATTAACCTCAGTCAGAAGAGATTTCTAAATACCCGATTATCTACTATTACCATTTTATCACATGTGATTTATTTACTAAACACACAAACGAACTAGTCCATGTTTTAGCTTTAAAGATTCTATTAGGCTTCACTCTTGACCATCAATTTTAAAAAGGTGACTTTGGCACATACATAAATTGCAGAAATGGGAACAAATAGGGAAGAACTGGGGCAGCTGGTGGCTCAGTGGTTAGGGAGTTGCTCCCATAATCGAAAAGTTGTGGGTTTGAATCCCGACTTCCAGTGGCTGAACACTGCATTTCACACTGTGTGCTGTGCTGTTTTCATGCTTAACAAAAATGGCCACTTTACACTTTTACTATGACAGGGTGCATAAAGATGCAAGATGTGTTCCAACCACTCAGCATTCAGCACCACCAGTATACTGATCACCGTCTGATCATTTGGAATCGTCTGCTCCTGTTTCTTCACTGGTTCAGGACAGATGTGATTTTTTTTTATGCCTGAATGATTCATACATAGATCAATGTGTGGACAAACAAAAACATTCCTCTGAAACTGGTCAGGCTCAGGTTCAGGGACTAGACTGAAAATGAGAGTCTTTGAAAGTCCTTCAGGAGGCCTGGAGAACTGTTCTTCAAGACAACAAAAATAAATATCTAAATACAGAATAAAGAATAAAGAAATACTCTGTGAAAGCAAAATAAGAAGAAATGAGGGGCAGCTCTGTGCTTCTGAACAGAACTGTTTACACACATATAAACACTATACACTAATTTCTTACAATAAATATAAACATCTACAATCTTTCTACATATCTCTATACATATGGCATATATTGCTGTGTTTCTACCCCAGACATCCTTTCAATAGCATGGACAAGGTGGATAAAATATTTTTTGATATTCCACATAACATGCTTGGTACAGCTTTGCTACCCAACAAAAATTCTTCCATGATGATGTAAGATATTTGGTCTGTGTAATGTACTGCCCCCCGACTCCCACCCCCAGTGTTGATGTGAACTACCTGAGGAGTGATCTGCTGTGACATTCTTCTGTCTGTATTTCTTGTTTGTCCCCTTAACAATAGTTATGGTTGATTTCATAGTGAAGAACATTACAATCTTTGTATAAAACTCACTAAAATGGAATTATTAGTGATAAGTCAAGTATAAAGTTGCTTAATGTAATAGACAAGAAGTGATATCACTACATAAGTACATCACAACATATGATGCAATTTTCTAGTTTTCTTGACTAGAAAGCACACAGGTTGACTACATTTTCTAAGACTAGTAATAACTATAGTTATATATAGCTTTTACTAGCTACACAACATGCTAGAACTGCAGTTATAACTATCTACAATGACAGAAAGCTAAAACTAAGCCTACAACTAGGTGGAACTATACCAATGCCGATACCGAACTACAGCTTTAACTAATTATAGCAAACTTAACAAGCTGTAACTATAGCTATAACTGGTTAAACTCGCTAGTTATAACTATTGCTACACCTGTCTAAAACATGTCAAATACTATTTCTCCATTTTTCACAATCTGATTGCAAACAGTAATGGTATAATTTCAGAAATTTGATCCTTTTAATGTTTACATTGCTTACATCCATGTGGCTGCCTAGAAGGTATGATAACATTCTGCACACTCTACAACCCATGGCCCTTATCACAGTGTTAACCACTGTTTACCACTGTAAACCAAGATACCCTAACAGGCACTCAGTGGACGAAGGAGACGTCCTCTGGGTTAAGTGGTGGACGGATCTCCAGTTTTTGGAACTTGCTGTCTTCACCCACCAGTTCCAAACGGAGAGAAGGTGCCGTGCCTCCCTCCCTCCTTCTGTCTTCCATCCCTTCGTCCACAGTCAGGAGCAGAGTGCAGCCTTTAGGGAGGAGCTCCTGTTCGTAGGCAGCAGCTAACTGGTTCACAACCTGACGCTCCACCTGGCAATAGAAAAGCATAGATGAATGCTGACTGATGACACTGGGGCTTTCTATTTCCTTTAGAGAGATAGAAAAGTGCATTCCATTTCTCGATGCAATGGAAAGATGGCAGACAGGCAGAAGCATAATACAAATATATTGCTGCTGCCATATTAAAGAAGTATCTCATATTTTCCATCAATAATCTGAGACACTTCTCCTTAATCACGGTAACGGCGGTGCTGGAGCCTAACCCAGGGTGGTCACAGGGTGAAAGGTGGAGAAACACCCTAGACAGGTCACCAGTCAATAAGAAAATCATAAAATGTATTTTTTTTTCTAACCAATTTGTCAATATGTTATGTAATGCATTGCCCACCACCAGATTTTCCTGTCAATAAACCAATAACACTCAATAGATGCTTCAGTTCAATAGGAATACTATTTTTTTACCAAACCTTTTCTCCTCATCCTTCCTTCCTGGCGGCCCGCTGAGTTTTAGCAGTGTGCAAGGGCAGCCAAAGAATGACATTATTGATCACTATTGTTTACTGATAACGATATTGATCAGGGATTAGCTGTACCTCGTGTTTGATGGAGCGTGCTCCGTAGTGGAGGTTGTAGCCGTGGGCCAGAAGATCCAACACAGGCTGCTCCCACAGCAGGGTGATGTTGTGCCTCTGCTTTGCCTGGGGGCACAAAGGACAGGGGGGGAGGGGGTAGAAATGGAAGATAGAGACACACAGGGGAAGTTAAGAGGTATGTGTTTAAGTGAAACAAGACTCTGCAACCTAAAGGCCTTTACACAACAAAGTTGACAAATCAAGCCAAATTTAAGAGTTTGGTTTTTATTAACTAATTGATTTCAGCACTAGACCAATCACTACTAGCCTTGCAACAAACAAATTAACCGATCAGTTGTGTTCATACACACATAGGTACACATATCTAGATATATAAAAAAATGACCAAAAAAAATGGTGTCCCAGAGGTTCTGTTTGAGATCCATTTCAGGGTAACATGGGGAGGCACTATGGCCACTATGGCATTCTCCTGTACCAGGAGGAACTCATGGGCCACTGCACTGGCATAACTTCTGACATTACGTCTCAGGACTTAATTCCAGTACCTAACATCAGTCAGGGTACCAAGGAATACCTTGGAGGGTCTGAGCGATCCACAGACCATCACTGACCCACTGCCAAATCATTCGTGCTGGATAAACGTTTGTCTCAGCATCTCCAGACTCTTTCACATGTACTCGGTGTGAACCTGCTCTCTTCTGTGAAAAGAACGGGGCACCGATGGCAAGCTTGCCAAATCTGGTGTTCTCTAGCAAATCCCAATCAAGCTGTCCAGTGATGGGTTATACGTACAGGTACTAGTAGAGGATGTTGGGTTCTCATGCCACCCTCACGGAGTCTGTTTCTGACACTTTGGTCCGAACATGCAATGGTGTCGCACTGGAGGTTATTTTGTATGAATTGGCTGAGCTCCACTTCATCTTTGCATAAAGAAGCAGATACTGGTCCTGCTGCCGGGTCCATCTCCTCAGTGGTCCCCAATTTTTATTTCGTCACGGACCGGTTTAATATCAGAAACTATTTTCACGGCCCAGTCTTTAAGAAGTGGCAGATAAATATATGTATACATATTTATACAAATAAATGATACGCATAAAATTGGGGATATTTTAAAAATATAATAATGGGAGATCTTTAAAATATAATAATAAACGTAAATCCAGTGTGTACTCGCAGCTTTATTAACAGCATTTTCATAACAACGAGCCAACATCATAACACGGGTAACATCCACGTTTTTTTTCTTCTGTGCAGCCCACGGACCGGTACCACATGACCCGGGCGGTCCCGGGGGTTGGGGACCACTGCGTCTCCTGGTATCTTCTGTATGGTGCTAAGACCGTGCTGGGAGGTACAGCAAATCTTCTTCCTATGGCATGTATGGATGTGCCATCTTAGAGGATTTGGACTACCTAAACAACCCAAATGGACTGCAGGTACCACCTCATACTGACAAGTGCAATAGCAAAATGTTAAGCTAGGGAAAAATCAGTCAGAAAGGATAAGGAAAGAAAATGGTCTGTGGTTATTCTGTTTTATGGGGTTGTCTTGCTATTGCCACTCCTGTCCACCTATTGTTGGTTTTAATTGGACAAAAGCAGGTGAAAGTGATTACTGGACTGAAAGATCTCCCAGACGTTTAACTGACCTGGTATTATAATGTTATAGTTAAGGGTTCCCACAGGCCAGAAGTTTGGGACCACCCCTAGATAAAAACTAAATGATACACGTATATAAGTACATAAGTATTATGTAACATAAGTATTTTAAAATATTTATAACAAATTTAACTGTCGAAGCTAATTATTTAGCCACATAGGCTCATTGAAGAATGCTTGGGGTCATTATTATCTGCATTCTTCCAAGCATTATTATCTAAGCATTCTTTATACTGGGCGAGATGGACCTGCAAACCTCAAATGTGAGAGAACTGATTGCCTACTTGAAAAGGCACAGAGAATGCTGAAGTTCTTTTTAAAAAATTCTGGAAATGAAGCTGTGAATCTGTTTTGCCGTGATGAAGGTAAGAAGTGGTTAATAGTGCTTAGTGGTTAACACACATATATATACATATTACATTCTATAAAGGCACTGTAGTAAGGACTGCTGAGAAGATCTTTGGGGTCTCTCCCCTCTGTTGCAGGCCATGACCCCCCACCACAACA
The DNA here is from genome assembly GCA_037974425.1 of Phenacogrammus interruptus. NCBI lineage: Eukaryota > Metazoa > Chordata > Actinopteri > Characiformes > Alestidae > Phenacogrammus > Phenacogrammus interruptus. Next base: position 14,506,313 of record JBBPCW010000001.1, read on the forward strand.
CCCCACACCCACTTATCCCTCTTTCCATCTGGCAGAACGTTTTGCAGCATCCTGGCCTTTACTACCAGGACGGGGAACAGTTTCTTCCCCCAGGGCATCAGAACTGAATACCTAACTATACATCACACACACAAACACTCTTTATTCGCCCAATCACACTAAACTGTTCTGCCATAAACAAAGAAGACGTTGTTTTATTTTTGCACTTTCTCTTTAGTTTTGTCCTCTCCACTCGGAAAATGACTGTAATTTCTGAGAGCTTAACGCAATACCTTTGTTAAAGCCCTCAAAGCTGAAAGAGTTTACTTCTGTCATCTCATTTCTTGACGGAATAATTACAAAAAAAAGCATCAATGTCTAAATACCTATGGACATTGTGTGCTTATATCTTCACAATAAAATCTGTAATATTCTGCAGAGCATATCTGATTGTCAAATGCAGGTTTCTTCTACTGTTACACTAATGCTAATTTCTCTTGGCCTGAAGTGTTAGTATATATAAAAATTAGTTAAACTAAACCAAATGTGCACTTTGTTTTCCATACAAAATTATTTGAAAGCTATGATTCAAATGAATATTAACATTGAGGCATATTTCAAATGGCTGAATAATTACCCCCCCCCCCCCCACACACACACACACACACTCACACACACACTCACTAAGGCATCTAGCCATGTTTTTGAGCCTGCAGGGCTAGCCTGGCAGAAATGAAGTTTTATTAATATTTAAATATTTATGAATGGCCCACATGTTAACCTCCCTAACATGATTATAGTCGTCAAGCTGTTATTGATTCTGTGTGTGTGTGTGTGTGTGTGTGTGTGTGTGTGTGTGTGTGTGTGTGTGTGTGTGTGCGTGTGTGTGACAGAGAGAAGAGACTTGTTTGTGTGTTTCTCAGCTTCAGCCCTGTCAACAGCATCAAGAAAAATGGCTCCTTGCTTACAGTACAGATTAACAAACTCTTTATCATTTTCTCTTTTACACACTCATACACACATATGCACACACACATCATTCTTATAGAGATATTTGATATTTATAAATCACAAATGCTCTTCAGATCGACAGTGCTGGGTGAAAAGGACTGGTTTGTTCAAATTCATCACTGAACTAAGGGGCCTCCCACAAAACCATTATTCCTCCTCCACCAAACTTTCCTGTTGGCACCATGCCTTCACATGGGTAACCTTCCCCTGGCATTCGCCAAATCCATATTCATACATCAGTCAATTAATTAAGTGATTTCCTCCGGGATAAATAAAGTTTTCTGATTCTGATTCTGATTTATCACTCAAGAGAGGCAGCAGTATGCTTTACAACACTCTAGGATGAAAATTAAAATGTCAATAAACAGAAATACTTTTTAAAAAATCCTTGCTTCTATCATTTTGGCCTGGATTATATATTTACAGTAAAACAGGTCTTATACCTTTTTAGCCCAGTAGTTGAGTTCTTTGTTGACCAGTTGAATGAGCTCTGAATGGCAGAAAGGCAGGAAGTAAACAATCTCGTTTATCCGTCCCAGAAACTCATCCCGTCTGAAATGGGCCTGCCGGAACCAAACACAGTCGTCACTTAGATGTTCGTCTAATAAGCTTCAATAACGACATTAAGAATTGATATAGAGTACAGGATGGCAGGCATGTATACATTCTTTATGGGTTACATTTATATTTTTCACCATATAGTATTTTTATATGCTTTACATTATGTATTTTCTTAATGACACCTTCCTAGTTTAAACATTCTATCATTCAAATATTTAAGAGTCTCTGGAAGGCTGGACATGGTTTGATATTGTGAAAATTCAAACATACACACATATATTTATATATATTTTTTCCATACACACATTGATATTTTTAGATAATTTCTATAGTGTACTTTTTATACTATATGGTTGTGTTGTATCATTTTAATTGTATTGTCTTTCCTGCTCTTACCTTTGTACTGTCAACTTTCTGCCATAACAATGCACATTTCCCACTTGTGGGACTAATAAAGGTTATTCTTAACATATCTTAAAAAGAACTCTGATTACTTGACCAATCATTCATACGGGAGCACTGCAGCGTGTAAATCAACATCTTACGACAGTTTGAGTACAGTCCAAAACATTACCTTCAAAATGGGCCGAATCACTCCTTCTTTAAACTTTTTGGAAATGGTGATCTTCTCACTCTGCTGCACATCATCTGCAATAAACCAAAACAACTCTTACCATTCAGTTATGAATATTGACACTTTCCAGTATGAATTAATTAGGCACAAACTAATTATTCAGTGACTAATATGAATTATTCAGTAACTACTTTGAATTACACAGCACCCGCTAAGAGTTATCCATTAACAGTTACACATTATTCACTGACTACAATGAAGTATTCAGAGATTATCATGAACGATCCAGTTACTTCTATAAATTTTCCAAAAACGGAATTATTCAGTAACCATGATGTATTATTCAGTAAATGCGTACATTTAAGTAACTCTACTGTGAATTATTCTGTAAATACTAGTGGTGGGCATAGATTAATTTTTTAATCTAGATTAATCTCACTGTAATCTTGGAATTAATCTAGAATAATCCAGAATAAAATGGCTCATTTGAATTCTGCCGATGGTCTGAAGCCCCGCCCAAAATGATCCCAAGCCACCCTAAATATATAGTCATTACTATTTTTAAATTATATATTCCAACATTTCATACAAGATATCACTGAGCGCAGATACACACTTTACAAATAGAAACAAGACTATGAATTGAAATAAAAAATAATAAGTCTAGCTACCATTATTGAATTAAAATGCTGTCCTGGCTGTTGAAGCTGCTGTAGGTAGCAGGCATTAGGACCCAGGCGAAGCTACACGGCGCTGCTTGTTAGCGAGTAGCAACTGGAGCCAGTTTAGTAATATTTCTCTAGTAGCGCTGTTTGTACTCAGTTCAACAGAACAATACTATGACTGTCCATAACTGTTCACTGCTTAACTTCATTTGTTTCCTTAAGTGAAAGGAAAGGTTTGGTGAAAGGTTTTCAGCCCTCTATACACGCTAATTCCTTCCTAATCCCCCCTTGTCTTTCCGTCCAGTGTGATTCGACTAGGTATACATCCGTGCTAAAATATCAAGGTGAAAGTCAACATAGCTTGCGTAGTATAGACCCAGCTCCCAACCCAACTTTGTGAATAGATTAGAGTCTCACGTTAAAGCAGCACGTTAACGCCAATAACAGCCCACCACTAGTAAATACTTAAAACTGTCTAGTAAATATGGTTAAATTCCATCCAGTAAATAATATTGATTATCATGCAAATACTATAAATTATTCAGACCCTATTATAAATTATCCTGTTGCTACTAACAATCATTCAATAAATACTCCAAATTATCTAGTAAATATGGTGAATTACCCAGTATATACCAAGCAGTATTACAAACTAACCAGTAAACACTTTGGATCATCCAATAAATACTATGAACTATTCAGACACTATTATGAATTATCCAGTTGCTACTAAGAAAGGTTCAGTAACTACCACAAAGGATCTTACTACTACCACAGTCTACACACAGACTCCTAGATATAGGAGGTTTTTACAATGAATTGCATGCATTTTAGAGTTCTGTGATCTTATTTGTTTGGAGGTTTTAAGTATGAATAAACAGAAAATACCCAGATTTTCTGCCAGGCGGCGTCGGCTCTGCTCTTGGGCTTCCTGTCTCAGCTGCAGTCCATGATGGGCTATCTCATCGCTTGCCACATTGGAAGTCATAATAAAGACGGCATCTTTACACTCAATGGTCTTTCCCTTACCATCAGTCAAACGACCCTGTCCAGGAGATATTTCGATGAACTTTTTTAAACTTCACAATTACATCCACTACTTTTGAACAGGTCACCATGCTTGGAGGAGAACATGAACTGTTACATTACATTACATTCATTTGGCAGACCTCTTATCCAAAGTAGCTTACAATACAATGAAACACTCATGTTTCAGGACAGTATGGGAACCAGAGGAGCGTACTAAGTGCTAAAACCTTCATGTAGGGTGTAATACAAGAATATAGATCATGAGGAGAGGAGATATTCTCTGAACAGATGAATCTTCAGGAGGTTTTTGAAACTAGAGAGGTATTATGCTGCCTTTGTCAGCCCCTTCCACCAGTGAGGAACAGCAAAAAGGAAGAGTCTGGACTGGGTTTGACTGAGCCAGACGATGTTCCTTGGTGGACTGATGGGAGTGAGTAGGACCATAAGACTGAATGATAAGGTTAAGGTAGCTGGGTGCAGACCCCGATGTCATTCTGGAGGCAAGAGTTAGTGACTTGCACTTAATCCAGGCTATTGATACGGTTATGTGAGATAACAGACACCCAGGCTGGCCAGTATCGCTCTTAATGATGGGGGAGAGGGGAAAGGGGAGAGGGGAGCCCTCTCCCACACCCAGAGAGAACAAAGTCAATTGTATTCACACAGGATTTTTTAAAGCGTTATGTAAAGCTTGTTCTCTCACAACAGTAGCTAATGATGTAGCATGAATAAATAAGATCAGTTCATTCATTTGTATTTAACCTCAAACAATATTTTTGCAGGAAATGTGTCCTAGAAATGGAGGTGCAACCCCCCTAATGAGAAGGAACACTGAGAGGAACCATGACTCAAATGAGGAATTCATCCTCTTCTGGGACAGTACAGTGAGGTGACCATTTTCATTAGGCGTTGACGGTCAATCTGTCCGACAGTGATTAAGTGGTACACTAGGGCATTCTATTGTTAATATTCTCCATAGAGACCCCATTTCTCTCTTTGCAAGGATGAGTTCCCTTTTTGAGTTTTGATTCCTCCCTAGGCTTCTTCCTCCAGCTTTAGGAAGTTTTTCCTCACCTCTGTCGCCCCTGGCTCACAAGGAGCTCAGACCTGGGTTCAATAAAACTGAATTGAACTGAGGTGCCGTGTAGTGAGAATATTAGGAGTATAGTAATTCTACAGACTGGTGAGTTATGAGTTTGTACCTCATCAAATAGCTGTAGCATGATGGTGAGTACGTCCGGGTGGGCCTTATCCACCTCATCAAACAGCACCACAGCATTCGGGCACTGCTTTAGCTGCTTAGTGAGCTGACCACCCTCCTCGTGGCCAACATAACCTGGAGGAGAGCCAATGAACTTAGCAACCTGAGAGAGCGAGAGCGAGATTGAGAGAGAGAGAGAGAGAGAGAGAGAGAGAGAATTAGTTAAAACCAATTATGGACGTAATAAACGTAAGCGAACATGACCGGATATTGTTTTTGTCATTTCAGAATGACACACACACACACACTCACAGCTACATTCATTTATCCTTATGGCATCGTGTGCCATTGTGTGTAAGTTTAGGCCCAAGGTCAGCACATCAGAGCAGAGCTAAACGGCTTAAGAGTGACAGTTAGGGTCACCAATAACAATGCCTTTAAAAAATGATGACATCGCCTTTAAGACCGTCGAGACAAAGGGCAGCAGCATGGCAGCACCAGTTATTTTAGCTTTCTATATATTTATCTGCAAGGAATTTGAAGAATATATCTGCAATTTCTAAAAAAAAGTAATGTTATATAGCCATGATACCTTGTAAAATTTCTTTTATAAAGGATATTGTAAAAGTGAGAAGTGTGAGAAATAAGCACCCATTGGATATATATGTGTGCTTTACCTCATGTTTCTCCTGGAATTCAGACATATCCATTCGGATGAAACCCTAGGAAATTAAAAAAAAATCTTTATCAGTGATCAAATTAAAGGCATATAAAAACAATATACATTTATATTGTGAATTATTGCTTGTCCTTGTGTTTGACGCTGACCTTCTTGAAGTCTTTATGCATGTAACGGGCCACCTGCTTAGCCAGCTCTGTTTTTCCTACAAACAGAAGTACACACTTTGTCAGTGAAATCATATTCATACAATGCCTTTTCACATTTTTCTCAAATACTTAATGAGTTACAGTCTGTTTTATCCCAAAGCAGCCTATAATGCAGACATAGCTGATTAATGAATGTTGCAAAGGGAGACAGTTTTTCGAGGCTAAACAAGATTTTTAGTAATAAATATCTGCTTGGCTAGGTTAAAGCTCAGTGTACGGATTTATTTGTAATATTTATTCTTAGTAGGGGTATGCAGTATTGGTTCATCACAGGCCAAAATCACTGGATCTGATATCAGAAAAAGCCGGAACAATCACGTAAATGTCATGTCTGGGGACAGTGACTAGTGACCGCCAGGGTTTTATGTTAATTATTTGCTTAGCACACCGAGTTTGAGTTAGTTCATTATTTGTTTCAGCTGCTGGTGTGCTCAGGAGAAAGTATGTTTGAGTATTTAAATGCATTAGAGACTGACAGGAAGTCTACCGTCATACTGAATGGATTTTTTGGTATTTCCTTGTCTCCTTTTGTTTAAAGATTTTGAAATTTGGTTTCTGGTTTGTTTTTGTCTCTGAATAAAAGTCTATAGCATGGACGTCTGCGAATGCGCCTGTCTTTTTATGGGAGTCATCAGGATCGTGACAGTAAACACTTAGTAAACTCTGAGGAATATGCCGTAAAGATAGATACACAGATGAGGACACAATAACAGAGATGTGCATACATAGTACACTACGTAATACTACATAGATCAACAGTTTCCATTTCCTTCTCCCCACTGCATCTTCCTCTCTCACACCAACTGCCTGCATGTCCACCCTCACCACATCCATAAACCTCCTACTAGGCCTTCCTCTCCTCATCCCTGCGGCTCCATCGTCAGGCTCCTGCACCCAACAATTAGCCACTGACGATTTAAATGTTTGTGCAGAATGTGGACAAACAGTGCACTATGGGTGTAGAAACTCACATTTTATAACTTAAATAGCACACTACAGAGGAAATGAGGGAACTGTGTCATTTACAAAGTGCATCCAGACACGTTTTATAAACCACTTAGTTGTTTAAGAAAAGGAAAAAATCTGAATCTGCCTTCGTTTTCTAGTCTGGCTCCAGTTGTTTCTGTCAGTCTCTCTCTCGCAGCCTAAGCAGTTCTCACCTGCCGGACTGAGGAAACGCATGCACAGTCTCAGTGACTCTTTTGTTTGTTTTGCGGATTTGTTTTGAACCAGTGAGGACAAACCAGAGTAAATTGTGACCTTCTTACTGTTCTCTTGAGTACATACAGTAAAGTCTTTGGTTTTCTTTTGCAAGTGCATTTCGGCTTCTGTGTGCCAGCCACCAGTCATTACATGATCAATACTGGTTTTACTGGCCTCCCCATGGTTTTAATACACCACTAAAACTCCCAACCTACACCACAAGAAAAGTCCATATCACCTTTTTAAATAGAATGTTTTCATACATTGAGAAAACATCCAGAAAAAAATGATTCATTGCCACAAAAAAGCAAAAAAGGCACAGGATATTGGCAGTATTGCGGGGATTTACGTGTAAAACTGTGAGTTCAGATCTCCACAAATAGATACATATATTTACGTAGATGTGCTGTGGTTTCCCATTTGAATCAACTGGAATTTTACCCACTTTCTGTAAAGCTTGCATATCTAGCAACAGTAGCCACAAAACTGCAACTATAAGTAAACTGCACTGTTTTCCTTGAGATTCTCTGACTGTTTTGCAGATTAGCTCTTCCTGTTAGTGACTGAAATCATCAGTGTCATTTTGTGTATTTGGTCTGTCTTTTACCAGGACAGTCCATCATCTCTCTCTCCCTCCCTCTCTCATCTCCTGTCCGTCTGGCTCATCAGTTCTCCCTTTGTATCCCTCTTGCTGCGTAAAATATTCCCCTTATGAATTTTAATATACATATATGGTAAGTGAGGGGGGATGTTGAATATTGATGCTGGTGGTCAGAGAAGCTGCAGGCAATAAAACGACAATATGAGAGATTCAGCAATCTACATCAATCTCCCGTGGGCCATCAAACAAACAAACAACTGTCGTAGAGTGTGTGTGGCAGGACATTTTGAGGAAGAAGGGGGTGTATAAATGTCTAAGATGAGAAATAAGGCTGGAATAAAAGCATCATCAGTAATTAATGAGAAATAAGAAATTGGCAGGAGTTTTGGTTCAGCAGATCCTCGACTGTTAACAAGAATTCAAGCTCTAAAGAGAACAGATATTTACACTCATTAACTGTGTGTTTGTACTATATAAAAACCACTTGCCTAGGTCTTCCCCGTGCCCCCAGGGACACCTCTGACCTGTCAAGGCATGGACTACACAAGATCTCTAAAGGTATTCTCTGGTATCAGCACCGAGGTGGCAGAGTCCTGTCCTGTAAGGACTCCGAGGTGGGGCCTCTATGCTCATTCCTTAAAGCCTTTTCTGCAGTAGCACTAGGAAATATTGTTTCCATGAAAGAGGGTACATATCAAAGTAAGTAAGTGAAGTTTAGTCATGCGTGAACAATGTGAAATTTGTCTTTTCCATTTAACCCATTGACCAAGTGAAGCAGTGGGCAGAACACACAGGGAGCAGGGTTTGGGGATAGCACCTTATAGAAGGCTACATCAGCCACTGGCAGTCCTGGGATTTGAACCCACAACCTTACGACCGCAGAAAGAAAATGTAATTCATTAGACCAAGGAACATTCTTCTACTGCTCAATGGTGTGTTCACACGGTAGACACTTTTAGCATTGGACAGGTGTTAGCTTGCTCACTCTGTCCGGTCTGTGGTTACACTGATCCATAAACAGTAGTGTGTGTTCCGTCATCTTTCCATATTAGCCAAAATGAATTTTTTCAGCAACTTTTACGGTATGTGCTACCATAGCTCTTCTAGGGGATAGCACCAGATGGCCTAGCTTTCGCTCCACACATCCATCAATGGCTAGTTGTCATACAGTGGTGTCTTTGAACTTGTGTTCATTGATGAGATCATGAACTCAAATGTGCAAAAAGACATTCTGCAAAAGGCTTGAGATAAAAGTCTCAGATTGGTCTGTTTACATTAATGCACCTTTTTTTGACACTTCATTTTCTAACCCACTGAAACAAATACTGTTGGTAGATACTGTATGTAGAAGCCAAACTGCTTTCACCTATGTAAACCTAAAATGCTTGCTTGGAAATACATTTATATACAGGCTACAACTTTACTATTTCCTTTTCCTTTTTGTGAAATAGAAATAAGTAACCAAGTTACCGATTCCGGAGGATCCAAGGAAGAGGAAAACGAGGGGATGCTCTTCATCGTACCACCCATTCTCTTTTCTCCTGATGGCTGGAAATGGAGAGAGAGAGGGACACAGAGAGAGTCATATTATTAAAATAACTGTTGGTTACTAAAAATATTGCTGTCATTTCAATGGTATATTCCTTTTTATATACATTTTTCACATTTCTATTACTCATTCTCAACAGCTAGCAAACGGTCTTTCATTGAAGGAAAATTACACCAGTGTTTAAAAAAATTTTAAAGATATGTATTTTTTTAATTAATTTTTTTTAGATTAAATGGTTAAGATTTAAAAGCAAAATTATTCCAAATGGTTTGGTCTGTTGTAGAGAAACAGAACAGTTCAAAGTGGTAGAGAAAGGAACCATATGTCCAAGGACAGCCTCTAAAAGCTCTCTCAAATGAAATGTTGTAAATACACGGGCTGATGTCTGAGATATTGTAATGTGATAGTTTTGGGAATCCTAAAATGTATTTTCAAAGTCTGTTCATAGTGCAGTTGTATATGCAGGGCATTGTGAGGCTAAATAGTCCCTAAAGAACCCTTATTTTTTCAGAAAGAATAAAACCCCCCAGATTTTTAAAAAACCACTGATGATGGCAGAATGGCGAAATGCATGTCGAACACACACACACGAACGACTCCCCACTCTCTTTCTTCTCTCATCCTCTCCTTCTCCTCCCTCCCTCCGCTCCACCATTAGCTCGACGCTAATTCCATTAGCCTGCTCCATGCTGCAGCCAGCAAATCACGTTAGCATGGATCCAGCAAAGGTGCCTCAGGAACAAGGGCTAGGATAACACGCCGTCGCCACGGCGACCTACCTTGCACGTGTGTGTGTGTATGTGTGTGTGTGTACAAAACGGATGGGCAGGAATACATGAGAGAGAACAGATTGGGGTGGTTTTGGGGTTCAATTTGTTTGGGGTTAGTGTGTGTGTGTGTGTGTGTGTGTGTGTGTGTGTGTGTGTGTGTTTTGTGTTTGCATGGGGGCTTAAAACTGAGTAAAGCTAAGAGGCACTTAGAGCTGAAACAGCAGCCAGGAAGGAATATCCATCATCCTGCTTAGCTCTGACAAAAGTGTGTGTGTGTGTGTGTGTGTGTGTGTGTGTGTGTGTGTGTGTGTGTGTGTGTGTGTGTGTGTGTG
>JBBPCW010000001.1:14516775-14532315 GCA_037974425.1 Phenacogrammus interruptus
AAAAATATTGGCAATACAACCTTACACACAGTTATATAATCATATCTTGACACGTTATAGCAATTTTGATGACTCAGTATTAATTTATTTAGAATATACATCGTTTTTTTAGTTTCCTGAAAAATAGCTGTTTTGGAGATACGAGGTTTTCGCCCGACAGCGACGATATTCATGTCCATCTACCAGAGAACAGCCTGTTTAAATAAGAGGAATTATTATGAGGTTATGCATCAATTTAGCATCTCTGACCCCACGACAAACAGAAATCACTTCACTGAATCCTTTCGAAAGAACGACAGAGCATTCTTGCGGTCACTCTTCCTCTCACTATTTCTGTATTCTGTATTCACACACAACTGCTCTCACTTTTCTTCCTGCCACTCTCAGTTATCTCCTTTATTTAGAGAATGACTGGAGATTCCAGAGAACGTCAATAAACAATCAAACCTTTGTTTTTACTCAGAGTGAGTAATTGTAAGAGACTGATTTTCTCACCCCTACCTTCTCAGCTCTGGATAATTGCTTTTCGCCCCCCCTCCCCCCCTTTATCAGCTTCCCATTGAAATCGGTTCATTAGCAAAGACAGCAGGGCTTAATTGGTGTATTTTGGTAGATTATTACAAGCTATTACAAAGGCAGACTGCATTTGAAGCTCCAGGATAGTGAACTAAGACGGGGAACCAAGTGAGAAAAACACATAAAACAAATCACAACAAACTGATGTAACTTAACGGGATGACATTTTTATAAAACCTATTTACCCGATAACGCCCAAATAAGGCAAATATACTTATCACATGTGTCCAACATCCACCTGCCTAGTATCCTGTTAGTACCCCCAATGGAAAACCCCAAAACAGCAGTGACTCGTTGAGGCATGAACTCTTTTGTTGTATCCTGCAAAAAGATGTGAGCTGCAGATCCTTTAATCCAGTCTAGAACACCAGAATTCCAGACTAGATCTCCAGTCTAGAACACCAGAATTCCAGACTAGATCTCCAGTCTAGAACACCAGAATTCCAGTTTAGAACACCAGAATTCCAGTCTAGAACACCAACCTGCTGGACTCCTCTAAGACTGGACCTGCTTTATGTCCTTTAAGTTGTGAGAAGGGCCTCCAGGAATCACACTAATTTGTCCCGCACGTCACAGACGCTCAAATGAACTTGGAGTCTTGCAGAATTTGGAGGCAAAGTTCCTCAAAACAGTCCAGCTGAAAGAGGGCACTGCCAGAAGGGGTCGCACTTGGTCTGCAACAATGTTTAGGTAGGTAGTGCTTGTCAAAATAACCTCCTGGAGAACCATGGGGCCTTCATTCATGAGGATAACACCGGGCCCACTGTCTTGTTTTCTGCCCATAGTGCACTCTGGTGGAGTCTTTCCCAGGTAAGTCACACACACACCTTACGTAAAGGTGCTTTTGGTGATGGACTGAGGTCAGTATTAGCCTGGTGGGAGGTTATGCAGCCTCATGCACAGCAAGCTGCAATGCACCATTCCATCATAGCCTGCACTGACTGAGTTTTTTAAGCAATTTGTGCTAAAGTAGCTTACATTTACATTTACAGCAGGGGACAGTCTCTCCCTGGAGCAACTTAGGGTTAAGGGTCTTGCTCAGGGACCCAGTGGTGGTATGCTGAATGTAGGATTCGAACCCATGACCTCTTGGTCCGGAGGCAAGAATCCTACCCACTGAGCTACCTCCACCCGTAGCTCTCCTGTGAAATCAGAGTAAACAGGTTAGCCTTTGCACACCAACGACCCTGTGGCCATGTAGCCACTTGTCCTTCCTTGGAAAAGCTTTGGTAGGTATTCACCACTGCATCCTGGGAACACACCAAAAGCCACTTCAGAGATGCTCAGAGCCATTAAAAATCTGCCCTGGTCAAAGTCACTCAGGCACCTATGCCTGCACAACTGATTGTTCATTTGGTGCCAAATACATTTTGACAGGCACCATTCTAATAACGTAACTGATGCCATTAGTATACTGTGGGTTTAATGTTGTGACTGATGAGGGCGAATAAGTGATCAGAGTTAATCACCGAGTGTTCTTACCTGCTCTGAGAGGAGGATGCACTGGGGAACGTTCCCATTGTCTCTCCTTGGAAATCCGTAAAAGAATCATCTCCACTGCCTGCTTTCGGGGCCTCCTGAAAATCCTGGAAATCATCGTCATCTGCCTTTGACCCCTAAAGCACAACGAGAAAAACACAGATCTTAAAACACAAAACAGTTTTTGTAACCTAGCCCTCGGGGGCCCAAAAGAAAGTCTACATTTTTGCTCCCACTGAAAGCAGTCTATATATTATGTCCCCATACAACTAAATTACGTAGATGACTTAGACGATGCGGCAAAGACACAGACAACCTGAGGACCAGAGAAACAATGCTACTTTTTAAACAAGTGGGTGCATGGATTTACCTGAACAGGAGGAAAGTTGGTGACAAAGCTGCTGGGAGGCTGTGCCGGCGGGTTGGGAGGGATGGGCATGATGGCAGAGGCGGTGGAGGCCATCATGGGCGGCTGATGGGTGAGTACGGGTGGCATGGGCACCGCCATCGCAGGTAGGTTGGGCACTGGAGGGGAGGGGAACTGACTGAGGATATCCAGACCCAGCACCGGAAGACCACTCTGAAACAACAATTAAACATACGCATTAGTGTAGCCTTGTAAAATCAATCACTTAGTAATTTGGAATAACTGCATTTTAATTGGCCACAAAAAAAGAACTAATTCTTTAAACAGATTGGTTGGATGTTGGGTACAGGTTTATGGGCAAGAGCACAATAAAAACAAGCCTTGAAATATGTGCATGAATCAGAAATACAGCAAACCCCAGAAATTCGTGGGGGTTACATTCCAAGGGTACCTGTGAATTGTGAAAAAAAATGCCTGTTTTTATTGTATAAATATGCCCCCAAATATGCTCCCAAAACACTTTAGTTGCGTTGTACACTTAGTTTAATTCATTCCCCTTAAAGGAAATGTCAAGGTAAACCTGTATCTGTACTGTACAGTTTACACTGAACTGCTGTCTCCCGCAGTACTAGAATGTAAATAGTGATGTTACTCCTGTATAGACTGGACTGGAATTCATGTAGCACCTTTTCTTTGGTATAAGCAGGTAAAGACAGTAATAAATTCAATTAATTTACAGTAATAAAAATACAGGGCTTTAAAAAGAACAAAATGAAAAACAGGAGAAACACTCGAGACGCTCGACACTGAAACTGTTCTGATGCTGAATTCTGGACTGCAGCTGCCAGAGACGCATCACAGAGCAGCAGCTAGGACACGGTTACAGGACTAAAAAATTCATATAGTTATATATTATATGGAAATGTGGCTGAATTTATGTTAATATTTTTTATATAGACAGTCAATTCTATTTTTCTTATCAATTTAGCACAAAAATGCATGATAATTATGTATTGTTATGAAAAAAAGAAAAGAAGTAGTGTGGAGGATATCTGCAGTCTCTGCAAACGATTATTAGTTCAGTTCCATGTAAAAATGTGTGCGACTGAGGCCACAAACTCTGAACTGGGAGAACACTGTGATACTTTTGCACATAGTGCTAAATAATAAAGTGTGAGTTTTGCTGATAAGCCCTTAATTGAATGCGGATGCTCTGTCAAGTAAGGCCGCGCCTTCTCAGCTTACGTGCAGGAAAAATGAACTGCTGCTCTTAGATTAGCAGGTTGCAATTAAAAAGCAAAAGTGTCAGACAGTACCCCCCCCACCCCCACCCCCACCCAAATTACTCATTAAAGACAACTTTCATTTTCCACAAAAAACACTGCTAGTTCAACGACCCTCTCCACCACCAATACCACCTTCAACACACACCTCCTACACCAACTCCACCTCCAACACCTTCACACACCTTCTCCACCATCACCACTCCACACATCTCCAACACTCACCTCCTCAATCACCACTCGACACACCTCCACCACCTCCAACACACACCACTTCCACCACACCAACACACCTCCTCCACCCATCACAACACACCTCCAGCACCTTCACACACCTCCTCCACCATCACCACTCCACACATCTCCAACACTCACCTCCACCACCACCCCACCTCCTCCACCCATCTCCTCCACCCCACCTCCAACACCTTCACACACATCCTCCACCATCACCACTCCACACATCTCAAACACTCACCTCCTACACCACCACCCCACCTCCTCCACCCCACCTCCAACACCTTCACACACGTCCTCCACCATCACCACTCCACACATCTCCAACACCCACCTCCACCACCACCCCACCTCCTCCACCCATCTCCTCCACCCCACCTCCAACACGTCCTCCACCATCACCACTCCACATATCACCAACTCTCACCACCTCCACAGTCATTATTCAACTGAGCTGGTGCAGAAGGCACAACTCCCCAAAGAGGAACATTTCACAAAAAGTTCTTCTTATTGTGTGAGTGATGTCGAGAGCAGCTGTGTGTGGAACTGATGGCTTTGCTCGTTCCCAGTGGTGCGGCTGTCGGGTTAGGGCTCGGAGAGATAAGACGGCTCTCATCAGCATTGTTCACCTGAGCTAATCCTGCCTCGCTGCACGACTTAGCATTATCTCACACCCCCCTATCCCCTATCTGCACAGCAACACACACACAGCTCACAGCCCACCGGAACAGTCGGAGACAGGTCAGGGCTTTAAAAAAATAATAAAGAGAACACCAGCACGCTTCGTTTTGCAGACAAGACCACATCTGGTAAGTTCATAGCAGGGTCTCACCTTTCTGCAATGTAGGTTTTACACAAGGACGCACACAATCTTATATTTAAGCATAGAACCACTACAGCCAGTATCTTCCTGAGACACTCTGAAAGGACAGGCAACAACAATGTTCACCATTTTAAAAACTTTCTCCAGCTGGTTTCTTTACTTACCTAATCAGTGCCTATAGCCAAGCATTCTTATAGCTTCGTTGCTAATACAACAGAGGTCAGTTCAATGCACCTGAAAAACTTCAGTATTATCTATCAGATATGTGCAATTGTATTAGTATGAACAGTAAACCTCCCGCTAAATTGCAGATCAACAGTCGCAGCTTCAGTTTCTCGCGGATTCTTTTCTGAGAACTGAACTAATAATTGTTGTAATAATAATGTACCAATAATGAACCTCCGCTGTTCAGCGTCGCACAAACAAACAACAGCATGAGGAAGAGGGGGCGTGGCAGCTGTACTCAGAGGTGTGAGGTTTGAAAGTAGCCAATCCGAGAACGTTATTTATTTATCCTTGCTGCTGATTGGCTGCTGCAGTCCAGAATTCTCTGAGTGTCTCGTGTTTTTCGCTTTGTTCTTCTTAAATTTTTATTACTATAAATTATATGTACTTACTACTGTTTTTATCTGCTTATACCAAAGAAAAGGCACTGCATGAATTCCAGTCCAGTCTATACAGGGGTAACATCGCTATTTACATTATAGCACTGCGGGACATAGCAGTTCAGTGTAAACTTTACAGCACGAATACCGGTTTACACTTACATTTTCTTTAAGGGTAATGTATTAAGCTGAGTTTAAAATGAAATTAAAGTGTTCTGGGGGCGTATTTAGGGTTTACACTATAAAAACAGGCTTTTTTTAAAAACTGCATCACAAATCCGCATTTTTTCACTACACCCGGGTGCACTTGGAACGTAACGCCTAA
Source organism: Phenacogrammus interruptus (assembly GCA_037974425.1). Lineage (NCBI taxonomy): Eukaryota > Metazoa > Chordata > Actinopteri > Characiformes > Alestidae > Phenacogrammus > Phenacogrammus interruptus. The sequence goes on from JBBPCW010000001.1 coordinate 14,522,471, forward strand.
GTTTTTTTTTCCTGTATTGACAACAAAACAGATGAGAGCATAGAAAATGTGCAGAACATCCTGCAGGCCACTGCACTCAGGCACCAGCAACAGTTCACAAAACTGGTAGCTGATGTTCCTCTTGGAAGTGCCTCTGGAGTTTTACCATGCTGATTTATCTGTCATGTAACAGGAGTGAACTGGGCCAAAATATAGGGCACCGTTTGGCCTGATACACTTTCAGTGATTAAACTCAGGACAAGAGCTCCTGCTACTGTCTATGGAAACCCTTGCAGCTACCTGTGCCACTCCAATCAGGGCGAGGACAGAGTACAACTCCTCCTTGGTCAGCTTGCCAGGCGTGGTGCGATTGGCTGAAGCCCAGATCTGACCCAGAGCTTCGCGGGGCAGACCTGAAGACATCAGGATGGGGTAAAGCTTAGCGGTGTCGATGCCTGCTGGAGTCATGGTGAACTCCAGGACTTTCTTGAACATCTCTGCACAAAACAAAACACATTCTTTAAGATAGCAGTAGCCAAAAAGAGATACACCACAATGCCATTTTACAGATAACTGTATGTCATAAGCCTCTTTCACACATACACCTTTAACCAGGAATTTAACACTAATTAAAATAAGGAGTTAAGTCAGAACGCAAGAGATCCACCCCGCAATGAGGTCTTAAGTATGAACTGAACACATGATGCAGCTTCATGATAGAAACAAGTTTTAGGAGTTTTTGTTACGATTCAGAAATGAAGGGGCTGTACATCCTATGTGTGCTTTGTCAGTGCCTGTCACTCCATTGTGTCTGTGTGTGTATACAAATATCCACAGTGTTCTTACATATATTTATATATGCACTCTGTACACATTGAGTATGTGTGTTTATACAGTCATACATACATTTTTTACATACACATTTTCCAATACGCACATCCTTATTTTATATTTCTATACTCTATAGTGTACATTCTTATATTTTATGTTGGCATAGTTTTTATTCTATTGTTTAATTTTCACTGCTCTTATCTTTGTTCTGTCCAATTTCTGCCGTGACAACGCACTTGTGGGACTAATAAAGCTTTCTTTTATATTTCTGCTTACTGGGATTTTAAAAGCCGCATGTGCAAACAGCTGAATGTTACTGCCTAAAAGTATTCCCAGCGATTTAATACAAAAGGGGCTATATAGTGCCGTAAACCATTTAAACAAGTCTATTTGAAATTACTGACCTATGCAGTTTACATGCCCCCCTTATTGGTGGCAGCACCCTGCTTCACTTGGTGAAAGGGTTAAATACAGAGAAATACATAGTGAGTTGGTGTAGTGTACTGTGCTGTAGTGTAGTGTGGCGCGAGTTGACGTGGTGTACTGTACTGTAGTGTGGCGTGGTGCGACTTGGCGTGGTGTACTGTACTGTTGTGTGGTGTACTGTAGTGTAGTACAGTGTAGCGTGGCATGGTGTACTGTACTGTGGTGAGCTGTGTTGTGGTAACGTGCTATGGCATGACTATAAGGGGCGACTTCACTTAGTCAGCTATAATTAGGGTGTGGGGCTGATTTTAGGTCTGTAAAAATGCAAGGACTTATGAATTACCTGGAATGAGGGAGTCGTTGTAGAGCCAAGACGGCACCATGGGCTGCATATCTTGCTGCGGGTAGACACCAACACCTGCTTGTGGCGAGAGAGCGACCACAGTGAGACACACTAGTAGGGTCTTTTAGCTACGCATGCTAAGCCTAGCGTATGTCCCTGACACCTACAGCACACTCCGCTATGAAAGTTCCTGCACCACAGATATTATACAGGAACACCTTTTCACTGCGTGTACTTCAGCAATGTTGTCCTCATATTCGGCCAGCTGGGACTCGTAAAGGAAGTCTTGGGGAACAGAGCACTACTCTCAGGTAGCACTGAGTAAATGGTTTTTCGGGACTGAACATTTCTTCTGTGTAGGAAACTCACTGAATGAAAGTGAAAGTCTGACACATTCATTCACACTAATTCTCACAGCATTTGTCTGATCATCTGACTTATAAAATCTGTTGCTGGCTCGATTTCTCCTAACACGAATTTCTATTTATAAGTGCCTACAACACTGGTTTTATAGCAAACACACAATCCCATCTCACATTTTCTTAAGGAAAAAAAATCTTCGTTATTTATTTTATACCACCTGTGTTTTTGGAGCTGGTTCTTTCCCTACTGTTTATGAAATATGGGCATGGACCCAAAGTCGAAATGTCTGTTAATATGCCCGGCAGTGTTTGTACACAGCTAATCGATGATCAGGGGCTGAGCCTCCTTTAAAGTGTAAACGGAGTGAGACAGCCACTGAACACACAGCGGTAGGACTGACGAACCGTTAAGATTAAGGATTAAAGATTAAGGAGGTGGTGGTGCCTAGTGGGTCAAAGAGATCATGGGTTCAAATCCTACCTTCAGCACCACCACTACGTTCCTGAGCCCAAAACTGCCCTGTGTAGTTAGGGAATGGTTAAAAGTGTCTGCTTAATGCCGTAAATGTAAGTCTCATTTGTAACGGTCACTTTGGTTATTAATAAGTTAGAGCTGTTTGAAGTTAGCTTCTGCTCTGCTGTGTAAATGGTAGCATAAACCCTCTTGTATGTGTACACAGCTAAACAAATTGTATAAAAAAAAAACCTCAATTTTATCGTCGACTCCCCTTTGTAATGAAAGGGGAGAGACAGAAGACGGTTGAGTTGCCTTTTAAACGTGTGTCTCGAGAGAGCATTTGAGATCACAGGTATGGGGCCCAGGACAAAAAAATGAAATAAAATCAAACAGAGAAAATAATGCAGGGCAAAACACACAGCAGACTCATAAACAGACTTCAAGACAGCTCAGGCCAATTACAAATAAATAAATAAATAAATAAATCAGGCCGTGATCCCAGCCATGTGCGGCCTTAGGCATCATTACCTATAAACGGCTTGGTAAGAGCTGGCCAACTCCTAATGCATCTAGTTTTATCATCATTCCTCAAAAGCTGGGGAGACGGTGTTCTGCCCTGAGGGTCAATTCCACTGCTTTTATGGTTTTCTTTCCCTCTTGCTACTGTCAAACAAGGCTCCCTCATTAGGAGCTTGCATTTGGATTTCTGTACAGCTGCTTTGTGACATCTGTTTAAAAACTATACATATAGAAATACAGAAATCAACTGAACTGCAGGTGATTTTGTCCGAATAAATATGCAATCACAACAAGCTGGCACTTGTTATCCCACTTAGAAGTAAGTAGGTTTCATCAGCATGGGAGAAACAGTGAAGCCATTGATTAGAAAGCAACAAGAAAACTGTGATTGACATCTCAGATTAAAGAGCATTCCCCATGAAAACAGATTCAAGTCAGTACCCAGGATGCATGAGAAAGTCATGTAGATCAAAAAAAGGTTACAGAAGTGACGCTAGAGCATGCGGTGAGTCAGCGGATCTCCTGAAAAAAGGCCCTTCCACCCAAGCTGCCAGTGGCTGTAAGGCCTTTCTCATGAGGAACAGCTCAGGGAAGGAACAAGAAGTACTCCCAGGACCAGCAACAGGAAAAACACGAGAGTCATCAGCTTCAGGACTCTCTGTTCACCCTGACACCAAACACACAGTATACAGGACAGGATGTTAAGCATTTCTTTCTCATTCAGGGGAACATTTTCTTTGAATCAGATAATCTATGTGGTCACGTATTCAGGCTCGAGCAAAGGATTTTCGTTAGTAGGCAAAATATAAAGTGCTGTGCATCACTGGTATCAGTGTTCCATTCATGCACCGATTCAAAATAAGATAACTCCGTTCTTGCAAATAAAATCTGATTTTTTTTTTTAGATTAGTACCTCCAGAAGCACTTTGTGATTAGTAAAGAAACAGAGAGCTGCAAGCTAAGTAGCGGCAAACGCTGCACAGCGTGGTGGAAGAGACAAAGAGAATGTCGAGAAGAATCTGAACTTCCTCTCCTCTCACCGCTGGAACTTGGCGCCTGGGTTTCTGCCACCACTGGGGAAGCAGATGGAGGTTCAGGGACGGTCTCCACAGTAAAAGATGCACTGAGGTCCTCAGGTGAGCTGGCCCAGTTTCGGGCTCTGGAGCTGCTGTGGTACTGAACCGAGACCCGGGTTCTGGGTGTCAACTCGGCCAAAGCCTGCCAGGCCCTAAAGTTAACCTGGGCTCTCTTGTTGGCGGTTAAATCGCAGGATGAAAAGAGCTTCTCTTCGAGAGATGGGCCTGGAGAGGAGGTCAAGCAACTGCTGCAGTTATGGCAGGACTTGCTCAAAATCATTCTCCTATTTTAAATGTTGAGAACTAAAACAATAAACCATAGTCAATAAAGATAAGCCTTTCTAGAAAAAAAAAATAGTGATCACAGTTTTCAGTGTTTTCACCAATCCAGTATGTTATAACAACAGAAGCACATCAGAGGCAAGTGTGAGATCTTATAAACCATCTCACAATAAAGACCACAATGCACAAAAGAGGATTATTGGAATTTTATAGCCAATTAAGGCACTCGGGTAACTACAGGTATGGGTATGAAGCAACTGGGCAGCTGGTGGCTTAGTCGCCCTGAGATCAGAAGGCCATGGGTTCGAATCCCTGGACTGCTACCCCTGAGGAGCCCTTCAGCAAGGACACCCACACAATGCTCCGCGGACGACCCTCTTTTGCGGCAACCCACTGCATCACTCTGGGAATGGTTTTAATGGGTTAAATGCGGTGCGGTACGTTACGGTGTGGTCACACGTGACCAAAAGGGGCCATTTACTGTATTTTTCCATTCAAATTTGGGGTCACGATCATGTTTGACTGTATGAGAAGCCAGGAGGAAACACATCCCGGGTGCACCAGATGCATCCAGATTATGGTCAGAACACTCAAAGATCAGAGAAAGATCTTGACCATAAAAAAAAAATGCATTTTTACTAAATACACAGAATGCAGAAATGCATTAGTTGACTGGAATGTGAGGGGAAAATAGAAGGAAGAGAAGGATGCTGCACCCAAAGTTATACCCAAACCAAGTGCCTTCTTGCCCTCCGGACTGATGAACACATCCAGGAGGTGACAGAGTACCAAGAAATCAAACAACATATGTGACAGACGTTGTTCATTTTCACTAGTGAAAACTCTAATGTACCACATGCCAGTAAAAAGCATTTCTGTGGTAGTCTAGCTTTCTGTGTTGCGTTTCACTTTAATGTAAATGTTGTATATTTATCAGTCAGCTATTCTATGGAACCCCTCTGTGTCGATGCACTTTTACACAGAAAATCGGATGCAGCCTTTTTATGCCCAGGGTTTTCAGAAATGATGAAGACATAAAAACATGTAAATGCAAAATGTAAACAAGCACATGGATGGTACTTAACACAAAATTACTTTGACAAACACAAACAAGAAAATAATTATTGATGCAAGGCTCTACAAAGCTAAACCATAATTCAGCTACACACATCTTCAGTCATAAGTGAAGCCTCAGTTATATTCTAAAGATTAGAGGCACACTACTAGTGTATGAGTGATGAAGAAATAAAAACACAAGAGACAGTGAGAGAGGAGTTACCTTGGAATGCAGATTGGGAGCTGGAGATGACAGAAGAGTGTGGGGGGGCAGTGGAGGGGGGCAGAGGGGCAGTGAGAGAGTGAGGGACAGGGCCAGAGGAGGTGGGCACCACCTTTATAGGCGAATTACTGACAGTTGAGGAAGAGGTAGGAGGAGGAAGGGATGAAGGGGGAAAAGACAAGGAGGGGCCTTCGACAGGCCCCTGTATAAAGTCACTAAACTCATCATCATCCTCTGCCATAGTAGGGGGGAGTGACTGAGGGGGGACAGAGGAGTGAGATGGCGATGAGTCTGCAAAAACAAAAAAGAAAATAATGACAAAGGCAAAACACACAACATGAGTTAAAGTGGCTGTGATGGAATGACATGAACTAGAAAATCAGGGCTGTTTATACCACATATACAAACACGGCATGCAAATCATTACCTGCACACAATGAGTTTTAAATAGTTCAGGACACACTTGATGGAAACATAGGAACATAAGAGCAAGTGAGAACAAGGAAAATAAAGTTAACGGTCATCTTGAAACCTAATTAAGTGACGATTCACTGTGAATATGCTCGAACGAAGCTTGGAAGGGCGTGAAGAGAAAACCCAGTATCGAAACATCCAGACATCCAGACAGTGTGAGAGAAAAAGAGTCCCTCTTCAACCCACTCAGTGTCACGTTCAGGAACACTGAGCTATAAATAGCAGAAGACACAATATAATCTGACAGACAACTTCATCCCAGAATCAGTGTCTCTCAGACGGTCTCATTTAATGAACAAACGGTGCAGTAGCATTGCTGTCATCATACAGACATACTCACAAAGGCTTATAGAGTTCTGTAATACTAGCTAAGGGTGAAATTAGTGGAGAAATAAGGAAAAGAGATGAAGAGAGCTAGCAAGGAGCATACCTGGTTTTTTAGACTGTGAAGATGGAGTGGGGTGCATCTTGGCATCTCGGCTAAACCCATCCAAGTTTCCTTTGATGGCTTCTAACGCATCATCCCGACTCTTCTCTCCAGTCTGAGCAGACGCAAGCAGTTTGAAAAGGTACAGAAAGGCAGTTTAACTAAAAGTCTAGAGGTGCTAGAGGCGTCACAATGTTGCAGTATGATGTGGCAATTCAGCAGCTTAAATTTAAAATGTTAGAAGCCATTATAATAAAGCATGCGCTCAGCATTTGGGTCTAACAGCTCACTTTGGGTTTGACGCTGCTCAGGAGACGTAGTTTCTGCTTCTGCTCCTCAAACTGCCTCCTTTTCCTGTCTTCCTCCAACATGCGCTGCTGCTGCTCCAAACGCTTTCTGCAAACACACAGTCAATGAGAAAGGAACTTTGCACCAGTGTATGCGGTACAAGAGCAAAGACTCTCACTGGTGCTCCTCGGCCATCTGTTTCTGCAGGTCCGCAGGGTACTGTGGCGCCGGGGCCCTCATGCCCATAAACTGCGGCTGACCCATAAACTGCATCCCTGGAGCCTGCATCCCCATCGCCATCCCACCCTGCACACAGAGGCACGGAAATCCACTCTGGAATCAAGCCACACACTTAACAACACTATTCATCTCCTCCCGGCAATAAATAAACAAATAAAACCTTGAAAAGAACCTGGAAGACATCAGCACTTTCACACTGTGTGCAATCAAGCTGTCACTTTCTGCAGCACTGAGTGGAAGGCTGATGGAAAATAATGTGTGTGGGTGTGACAAGGCAATAATAGTGATAAACAGAGCTTGACCAATATCACCAGCAGATATTCACCCTAGTATTCAAGCTTTTTGTTTGGTTTGTGTTTTTTTTTTTTTTTTAAACCTACAGCTCTGGCAGCTTTAGTCTAGGGACCCACTATCTGATGAGTGAGCAAACGAAAGAAAAGCAAGCCTGAAATAAACCTTCCTTAAGGACCAGAAAAAAAGTGTTCACCACTGAAACACAATTATTTCTATGTATAAATTATGTAGCATATAAGGTAGTGCTACTGTAAAGCAAAATGTGAGCACAGATAAAAAGGTCAGTTAAGGCACCAAGTAATATTGATCACTGTGGGAAATTGCCCTTGATCGGTCCCGGCTCCACTCGGGCTCTTCCCCAAGATTGTTCCTCTGATCCTGAAGTTTATGGACTATGGACTCTCAGTTCCTCTCAGGACACTCAGTCAAGCCAACTCTGTTAGCCATAGAGGGCCTGTCTGCCTATAACCAGGGATTGACAGAAGCGGTATGCATGGCAAATGTGGTACAACAAATGCGCACCAGTCTTCAGTCCTCACTGCGCAAATATGTTTCTTCTTTTAAAATATGGAAAAAATATTTTCAGATTTTTTTTCAACAATGTTCAATGGTTCAAATGTTTTATGGGAGGTATTAAAGTGCTCTGTTTAAGTAAATTCTTTAAAAATCATGTTGGAATGAATTAGTCTGCGTCTGGAGTCTTTTTTTTTTTTTTTTACCACAAATCCAAAGCAGAAATCAGTAACACTATAAAGGCTATAAACACTATAAAGTACTTACAACCCTCAACCACATCATTACATATTGCATGTTTTCCTAATATCGTGCAGCCCAGCCACAAAAACAATGCAGAAACAGCCTGAACTCGGGAACTCGCCCTGAGTGGCTCTGTCAGCCTGCCTTCCTCATTGGCGAGAAAGCAGGCACATCCATCATATTAGAAAGTTGATTTAAAATAATAAAAATGATGTCTACCCCTGCCTACAACCTTGTAAATTTCCTCTATAAGGGTACATTTGTTCCGAGTATGTTATGTAATTGATGAACAAACCTAAATATCTACAAAATGTTTCTCCAATATAACATACATCTGGCTTGTCATCTTCAGTGACTTCTTTTAGATGTGACTCTCAGATTTAGGTGATAACGCAAAAAAACGATGTTCTTTGTGTCAGTGAACAACATAGGACTTGGAAAGCGAAAGCTCTGGTTGAGTTTAATGTGCTGTATTCATAAACGCTTGATGTTAATATGCCTTCATGAACTGACCTGCATGGGCATGGCACCCGGAGGCATCTGAGCTCCAAAATTGATCCCCATCATGCCCTGCATGTTGGGCTGCATGACAGGAACCATGGGGAAACCCTGCTGCTGCGGCTGAACAGGCATCATTCCTGTTCAAAAACGAGGCAAAATGACAAAAGGCACAAACTCTCTCAAAGCTCTGATTAATCCCACCACTATGAAACCAAACACCTTAATTTTACCCCTTATAAAATCACCCACACAGGAAATGAAGGAAAATTAATTGGAAAAGTGCACCGATTAAGGTGATTAAGGGGTAAAACTACTGACTTTTCTTCTTACTTTTTCATTTGCCTCTTAAATATTAGAACCTCCTGAATTAACACCTTAATTTAAGACTAAGGGGTAAAGTAAAGTAGGGGTTTAAGTAAAATTAAGGGGTCAGTTTCACAAATTAAAGGCCACTAAATTCAAATAAAGGGTTTTGGTGTATTTTCAGGGGTGAGTTAATGCAGGGTTAAGCATATTTTAAGTACATTGTGTTTTGTTGTTTGTACAGAACCTGTCCTGCAGGGCTGAAAGCATGACTAAACACATCAGTCTCAACACCGACCCCATCAACACACATTCTAAACCAGAAATGCACAGGGAAATAGGCTTATGTGCATGAATATAGTAGAACTAATGACACTGGCAGTGCTAGACGAAAGACTCTGCTAAATCTGCATATCAATGGTTTTTCATGTACAGTGGGATTTGATTGGTTGGATTTTCAGGCCGGTTGAGTTCTTTGAACTAATTTTAGCACCAAGAGTCGTCAAGAACGGAGAATCATCAATTGGTATCTAATCTATTTCCAGAGAAGGAAATTTATTTCAGAATGCACTGCAGCCCACAGTCTGAAGCATGTCCATGATATAAAAGAGAGCATGATACATTTAAAGCATCCACAAAGACATCAGCTTCTTACCTTGTGGTGGTCCAAGTCCCCCTCCAACAGGGTACATAAAACTAAAAAAAAAAAGGACAAAAACAGAAAATCAGTTTGCAGGCTAGTGCAAGACATACCAATAAGATCCCATTTTAGCTTCAATAATACATTCACACAGGACTGTTCTTATCTAAAATACACCATGATTTTTGTCTCTTAACTCTCTGAGAGTCACATCTGAGGCAAGTGTGAGCATCAGAACGTGCAAAATACAGGTCAAAGCATCCAAAGAGGTATGAGATAGGTCTGGGTGATTAATCGAAATCGACATTCAGAACCTATAATCGATCAAATTTTTCCAAGTCGATTATTTCGATTACTTTCCCTTTAAA
>JBBPCW010000001.1:14594562-14604562 GCA_037974425.1 Phenacogrammus interruptus
TGTGTGTGTGTGTGTGTGTGTGTGTGTGTGTGTGTGTGTGTGTGTGTGTGTGTGTGTGTGTGTGTGTGTGTAAATATATCACCAGTATTATAACCTCCTCCTTGGACTGTTCCAGAACTCCATGTCTCAGAATCTCAGATTTGGGCAAAACCTAAGCACAGAAAAGTACAAACACACAAATATATATAAAAACATACAGATACAGGAATCCCCCGTGTATAGTGAAAAAACGCATTGCCTATTTTTGCCTATTTTTATTGTGTAAAGACTGAATATGCCCAGAGTCCCTTTGTGTGAAAACATCCAGAAAAAAAGCCACAAAAAGCAAAATAAAGGTGGAGGATATTTGCAGTTTCCGCATTATTGAAGGGATTTCCGCATAAAACTATGAGTTCAGTTCTCAAAAAAATTCTGTGTGTGACTGAATGCGCAACTCCTGATCCACGTAAAATTGCTGGGTTACTGAACTTACAAATACATCCAAAAGCATCTCTACAGTGAAATCACACAACACACATCTTTCAAACACTGACTAAAATAGTTAATTTTCATCATCATGGAATCACAGACTCGCCTTAATTGCGTAGGTCTTGTCTCGTGTCCAGTCCTTCACCTTCAGAATCGGGCCGAACGAGCCTTTAGCTATAAAACCTGTTACCTGAAGAGGAAAACCATCAACACATACCTGTCACTAATTTCTTTATAACATTTATTAGAAAAGTATTCCGGTGCAATATGTGCCTCTGAAGTACGATAGAGAAGAAAAATGACAAACCACAGTTCTGACTGTTCTATTGCTTTTACCCTACCGTTGCACAAAATAAAGTTTTGTATCTAATACGGTTTAATACGAGCATTAACCAGTAATTTAAACCGCTGGAAAATGGCTGAAAATATTTGTATACAAGATCTGGGACATACACTATATGGACAAAAGTATTGGGACACACCTGTTTTTCAGGGTTTGGGGCCCTTACTTCCAGTGAAGGAGAATCTTAATGCTCCAGCAGACCAAGACATTCTGGACAGCACCATGCTGCCGATTCTGTGGTCCCAGTTTGTGGAAGAACCTTTTCTATTCCAGCATGACTGTGTCCCAGTGCACAAAGCGAGCTCCATAAAGACATGCTGGAGGAGTTCAGTGTCGAAGAACTTGACTGGACCACACAGAGCCCTGACCTCAACCCCATCCAGCACCTTTGGGATGAACTGGAACTACAGAATGAATGGAGATCAAATTCCCACAGAAAATCCAGAATCTTGTGGAAAGTGTTAGAGCTGCAAAGGGGGACCGACTCCAGATTAAACTCCATATTAATGTCTATGGATCTGAATGGAAAGCCATTACAGTCCTTGTTGGAATAACGGTCAGGCGTCCCAATACTTTTGTCCAAAGTGTGTGATTGGAGATGCAGGGTGTTCTTCTCTGCACATGTGCTCTCATACTCTTCAGTCATGGCCCAACAGAGACCATATTCTGGATTCATCAGTAACACATAAGGAGTCCAGTCTCCCAGAATGCTTTAGTGGCCATGGTGGCACAGGAACCCCAACCTGATCCCGAACTGTATGTTTTAAGTGACAGAGTTACTGACCCGTTCGACACATTTTACATGGTTTAATTTGGTTATTAATACTAATCACTCAGCTCCCCCCCATGACAACTTTCGCCATAACAGCCAACTCCCATCTTTAGTTCCCACATTCACATGAATTTATGTTTATATTTTAATAAAAAATTTTTTGGTAAAGAATAAAACCAATTTGGTGTATTATATGATCTTTAATTATAAATATAATTTGATGAAGTCCCGAGTTAAGTCCCGGGCTCAGCTCTGATGCTCCAGACCAGGAGTATGGACTGGGCGTCCTCTGTCCTGAGAAAGGATCACATTCTAAAGCCGGGAGAGAATTGATTCACATCACTCGTGTTAACAGAGACTGTAGAGACCTAAAATAATCTGGATTCTTTTCTGGAATGCAAACATTTCAGAAAGTGCATCATTAAACTAATAGAACAGTCTGTTTCAGATTCTGAGAGTAAATTCACCTGTAAATGCAGGTTCTTCCCAGCGCAGGGAGGGAACTCAGGCAGGAACATGGAGGTGGAGGCAGGCAGGGGGGTGGTCTCCGGACCCGGGACGCGTTCAGAGAGGGGCGATTCTGAGCGCCGACCACTCGGTAGCCTGACCGGACTGTTCTGGACACGCCCATCCCAGAGTGACAGACATCTGCGGGCACGGGACACGCCCCTCTTCTCCGCCAACGACACAGACGTCTGCATCAAAAATAGAAGAGAAAAAAAAACATCAGGAGGGACAAGACACAAACACACAAACACACACACATATGCACACACAAACACACACACATATGCACACACAAACACACACATACGCACACACACACAGATCTATAAATATATATATGCATAGTGTACAGGTTGTATATCATACTGCTGTGCTGGATAGTTTTTATTCTACTGGTTTTCAAATGTGCTGCTTCCAGTTTCTTCTCTTGTTCTCTTACACAAAATAAAGAAAACTCAGAACTGTGAGGCCTGATGAGGCAGACAGTGGGAGCCCAGACCCTAAACCTAACCCAGAGACCCTGTCTGCTCCTCAGACACAACGTCGGCTGGTTCTGGTGCTGCTGGTTCTGTTGTGGTGATCTGTAATCTGTTGTGATGTTTCTGGTTCTGTTCTGCTGGTTCTGTGTTTAGTTGTGTTGGCTCTGGTTCTGTTGTGTTGATCTGTGTTCTGTTGTGATGTTTCTGGTTCTGTGTTCTGTTGTGTTGGTTCTGGTTCTGTTGTGTTGATCTGTGTTCTGTTGTGTTTGTTCTAGTTACGTTATGTTGGTTCTGGTTCTGTTGTGTTGATCTGTGTTCTGTTGTGCTGGTTCTGGTTCTGCGGTGTTGATCTGTGTTCTGTTGTTTTTGGTTCTGGTGTTCCTTCTGGAGCAGCCTGCTGGTCTGGGTTCTGTAATCGGGTTCTCGGAGTGTGTTTTCGGTTCTGGAGCTGGAATGAAGTGGGCCGCTGCTAAGCAACCGGCGGCAGAACAGAGGGGGCGGGGCGAGCGCCTCTGGACCAATCAGAGCCGCCGGAACTAGCTGTTCCATAAACAAAACACATCCAACACATGTAATGGAGAAGTCGACTCGATACAGTCATTGACCTGAATCTGATGAATAATCTAATCTACGAGCTTCTTCATGGCACGGAGCGCGTGGAGTTCGAATGAACATGATTTTTAATTCTCCAAATTATAAAAACCGGCAACTCCAGTCCAGTCCAGTACAGACCACTCTCAGTTCACTGGAGCTCCCAGGAAAGCTCCTCCAGGACCGAACAACATCACACCCACATCCTAACCTGAGGCTATAAATATGTGTTAAATATATTTATGGTGGCCAGGAGGGTGTTTCAGTTCCTCACCTTGTTTCTGCTCCCGGTGCCGCCCATCGGAACCGGTCCAGAACCTGATCTCTCTAGACACCAGGCATCCCAGATGTGAGTTCTTATTTCTGCCTTAGTCTGGCTCCGCAGCTCTCGGGGTCATTCATGCTCAGGAGGTCGGAGGGTGGTCTTCAGGATAAAGCCCCTGGAGTACTGGAGTCGCTCCATGGTGGAGCGCTCGCTCCAGGGCGTTCAGAATCTGAGGACCAGAAGAAACGGCTTGAAGAGTTCCAGAACCCACACAGTCCGAGCCATGGCGACCCAGATGCGGGGATAGACACGCCCCCTCATTAATATTCGTAAACAACATCGGCCAGACACGCCCTCCTTCACCAGCCACCAGCCGTGCTCTTCCTAGCTCTGTAGGTGATCTTTGTACGGGATTGTGCAGTATAACGTTTATTTATGTTATTGAATGTTGTGTCATCACCTGGCGCTACATCATTTTATTGCATTCATCATATTTTCACGACACACTTTTTTTATAACGACTTGCGTTAATAATCTGTTATTTTACTTTACTATTATAGTTGTTCGTTTTTGTAATAGTTTCCTTATTACTTTTGTACTATTACTATTTTATTTTATTAAAATATTTAGTTATTCCTCTTGTTGCATTGAGCATGTTTATAACAAAAGAATTTCCCTCCAGTTAAAGGTCGGTCCCGGTGAAGGGGAGAGTCTTTACTGGGTCATTCATGTCTTTTCTCTTCTCCCCAGAAAAGGAACCAGAACAGAACCACCACGTTATAAACACCAGACATTCCAGATATTATTTTTGCTTCATTCTGGTTTTAGGGCTTTCTCAGTCATTTATGTTGCTTTTCTACTGACACGAGGAACTGGGCTGCACTGCAAATGTTTTATGTTACAAACAAAGCGGGCCGGACCCGAGCCAGAACCGAGCTTCTCGACGGCAGGCACGAAGGAGGACGCGGCAGAGCTGACTGATCACTGCTTTCTAACCGAGTTGCCGTTTGGCCTAGTGGTAAGGGAGTTGCCCCTGCAATCAGAAGGTTGTGCTAGGGGTACCACTGAGATACACTTGAGCAAGGTACTGTCCACACACATCACTCCCCGGGTGTTCCTGCCGGCCCATTGCTTCGCCTTTTGAATGGGTTTGCAGAGAAAGTCATAAAACCCTTTGCTTATCAAATTAGCAGTTAATAAACTGTGCATTAAAAGTCATTGTGGAAGGACGTGGCCTCCTGGTGCAGCTTAAATACCAAACACATGGATATCATTTATAGAGCTGGAAACTCGCAAACTTGAAGTAACTTTGGATAAAATTCTGCTAAATGAATGTAATGAAAACTAAACAGCAGAAGAGCTGGTGATCGTTATTTAAAACCTATTTTTTTCTGTGTTAAAGGTTCTGTGTATTGCAGCGGTCACCAATATGTTGCCCCCAAGAACCACGTTCAAAAAATAGTACCTGTGAGCAGTGTCTAACATTTAATTTGATCCTGTTGCTGTTCTTCTTTAAACACGTTTGCATTTGTATAGATTTGGGAAAGGTTGGTGACCCCTGGTGTATTGTGTTTTATACATTAAACTATTCATGAATAACCAAATGACTGAAAATGTTATCGTTTGGTCATTTGTGTCATAAATTTCTATACCGTCACATCCTGAAATCCCAGGAAATTTGATGCACCTTAATAATGTGGAATCAATCCGTAAACTTGAGAAATACAGAGCAGAGGTCTTGGGGCTTTAATGTTTAATGCTGAAAATGAATTTACAAAGCATGATGACAGTTATTACAGCGAAACCCCAGAGTCTCACGCTCCGAAATGACAGGAAAAATACAATACTTCTTTTTTTCTTCTTTGAAGCTGAAAATCAAAATCAGCAGCATTGAACATCTTAGTTGAAATGAAAGAACAGGAAATTACAAAAAAAACCAACAATAACTTCAAAAGTGCCACAGTGTTAAAACGAACATTGAGAGTGCTCCGAAAAATTACAAAACAGTAAAGCTCCCCACAAACAGTAATTTCAACACAACCACCAAACTGGGTAGATATTTTACCTGCTTTGCTTGTAGGTATTGCACAAACATGTAGCTCGGACAGTAAATCTGAGGTCAACAATGTGAAATTATATTACCTGTGACTTGTGCGGAATCATAGTTACATTGTAAGCATTTAAGAAGCAGATTTCTTAAGCGCTTTTTCCAGTCAGGGTGAATTTTATTCAGTGGTAAAGGCTTCGGGTAAGTAAATGGGAATGACTTTCTGTGAATTCCTAAAATTCACCTACAAAGTGTACCTGTGGAGTGAAACCCTTTATTGATCCCTCGCTGTTTTCCAGGCTTCTCCCCCAAGGTGCATAAAAATGTGCTTGCAAGATTCCCTCCAGACCCTTTAGTCTCCTGAGCCCGCAGGAGACACGTTAGCAGTCATTAAAACAGAACCGTTATTCCTGTAGTACTGATACTGAAAGCAGTGACCATTAACTCTAGAAATGAATAGAATTCCACCTTTAACTCCTGAGGGCTTCCTGATATATTTATGATGACAGACAGGGTCGCATATGGTGCCCTGAACTCTCAGCATGTATGAAACACAGCACTGAAGGAGTGCAGGACCGTGTCGGATGATTCCTCAGAGTGAGAATCAGATCTTCCTTAACTGGAACTACTCCTCAGCCTTGGTCTCATCTATCCACAGCCAGCATGGACTGAAGGCACCTCTGGTGAAGAGGAGAGCATTCTCTCGGACATTAGGGTCTTATTCATGGTCCACCGTTCCCCCCCACTGTAGACTAAAGAAACCAGGGAACACAGCAGGACTCAGCAGGACTCTGGTAAGCATCTCCAGACCTGCTGTTTGTGGAGGAGAATCACTTGCGGCGGCTGAAGATGCTCTTCTTGCTGGAGCTTTTGTCTGTGCTGCTGAGACCAATCAGCAGCCGGGCCTTCTCGTCCTCTTCCTGCTGCTGCACACTGCTGTCCACCTTCCCTTCGGCCACTTTCCCGCGGGACTCGGAGGTCACAGCGGGCTTCAGACGCAGCTTCTCTTTTATCATCTGTCCAACAAATTAGAGGATGAAGAGGATAAAGACTAAATGTTAAACAAAAGCAGACGTGTCGTCAGTCACAGGGACAGTCTCAGTCTCACAGTCGTCAGTCACAGGGACAGTCTCACAGTCGTCAGTCACAGGGACAGTCTCACAGTCGTCAGTCACAGGGACAGTCTCACAATCGTCAGTCACAGGGACAGTCTCACAGTCGTTAGTCACAGGGACAGTCTCACAGTCGTTAGTCACAGGGACAGTCTCACAGTCGTTAGTCACAGGGACAGTCTCAGTCATTAGTCACAGAGACAGTCTCACAGTCATTAGTCACAGAGACAGTCTCACAGTCATTAGTCACAGGGACAGTCTCACAGTCATTAGTCACAGAGACAGTCTCACAGATGTTAGTTACAGTGCCTGTGGAGACACTGGGGTTTAAATGTCTAACTGAAGGACACAATGGTAGAAAGTGTGTTTGTGTGTGTGGTCGGGGGGATGGGGGTGTGGAGGGGTGTTGAACCTGCAACTTTAACCTATAGGGGTTCACCCACTAGGATACAACCACCCTACCTACAAGTCTATATGGCGGTGCTATTTAATAATTTCACATATATACTCTTTGTATTTGTGTTTCATAACTGGCCTTTCTGTTGGTGCTAATAGTCGTACCTGGGCAACCAGAGCTTTTCGGCTATCTCTTTTCACAGCCATGGCAAAGTCCAGCCAGGTCCATGTGTTGTTATGGTACTCTAGACAGGGCAGCACCAAGTTCAGATCCTTCCAGTCCACGCTGCTCTTTTCCCCCTGTACACCCAAGGAAACACACACAATAGCGGCACAGAGTTAAACTGATAATATGCTACTGCATTATAAGAGCTAAACTTCATGGGTGTTCAGTAAACCGCCCACCTTGTAGCTGACACAGAGGGGAACCTGAGGGATCTTGATGTAGATGAATGAGTTGTTCATCGCAGCTCTCTCCTTCATCTTGTCAATGTCATCAACTGGGTGCTGAATGGAAAACAGTTCTGGGCTCATTCTTCAAGCACAATCATGAGTTACTGCATTTTAAAGTGGTGTTTTCTTGGTTATTCACTTCATTAAAGGAATAAGAATGTGAGGAGCATCTTATTGGTGATGCCAAGTTGGATAACAGGTCAGGTGCCTTTAATGCTAACATCTGTGCAGCAGAATGTACCTCAGGTGGTTTACGAAATGACCTCCTGACCCCTGCGGTGCGGTTTATCCCCTGCGTGACTCCTTTGCTGGGGCCCAGCCCAGCGAGGGAGTCTTCAGAAAGCTGCCTCGGCTTCACAACACCTGCTCAAAAGGAGAGGAGAGGAGATTCAGATACTCTACACCACACATGGTCAGGGTGACCCTGAATCCAGACCGGAGCCGGTCAATGTTGAGCGAGAGCTGAGCTTTTAATAGCAAGGCCAGGGCCATCAGTGTGACATAACACAGTGATTAGAAATCCTATACCTCCCTTCAGAGAAGAGCTGGGGGACAGAGAAAGAAACAGCCCCAGCTAATATTGAACAGCGAGCAGAATGTGGTGCGTTTTGGGATGCAGACTAAAGGCCATAAGAGACAGTCGTCCAGCAAGCTAATTTTAAATAGTCAATAAAAAAATACAAACAAACCAACCTGTAGTAACCAATCGGAACTTGTCCTCCTCATCCCCAACTTCTTCTTCCTCTACATTTCTCCCAGGGAAGAAAAAGCCCATCATTCTCTTGAAGAACTGGTACATGAGCTGAATGGTAAGTGGCACTACATTGACCTGGTGGAAGAGAACAGTTTTAACATCTCATAAACCAGAGCGTCGCAGCGTAAACCAAAGCGTCAGCCCGTAAACCAGAGCATCAGCCCGTAAACCAGAGCGTCGCCCCGTAAACCATAGCGTCGCTCTTTAAACCAGCGCGTTGCCCTGTAAACCAGCGTGTCGCCCCGTAAACCAGAGCATCGCCCCGTAAACCAGAGCGTCTCCCCATAAACCAGAGCGTCGCCCCGTAAACCAGAGCGTCGCCCCGTAAACCAGAGCATCGCCCCGTAAACCAGAGCGTCAGACTATAAACCAGAGCGTCGCCCCGTAAACTAGAGCGTCAGACTGTAAACCAGCGCATTGCTCTTTAAACCAGAACGTCACCCTGTAAACCAGCGTGTCGCCCTGTAAACCAGCACGTCGCCCTGTAAACCAGCACGTCGCCCTGTAAACCAGCACGTCGCCCTGTAAACCAGCACGTCATTATAATATATTGTTATACTGACAAAACAAATGAACATTTGATGCGACCAGATAAAGGCTGGCCTAAATTATTTTGACCAAATACTATTTACATTGATTGGATCAAGCAATGCTGTATTCAGTGAAAATATTCAAATAGTTTTGTAACTGGTTATGGGCTCATTTGCATATTGCATTTCTCTGCAGTATCAGTAGCCAGTATTATGATCAGTAAACAAAACGCTGAGCAGCTTGAGCACAGTTCCTTCAAAAGTACCTCAAAATGCTCCTTGACAGAAATCCCACCCACAGGAGGACGAACTTTGCTGAAGATGCGGAGGGCGAGCTGACGGCCCGACTGGCAGGGGCTCTGGGGACGCAACACCACCTGCAGACAGCGGCACACAAACACCACAGACTTTATCCAGGGACCCAAATTTAGAGCATTTAATATCATCATGCATGAGGATGGTTCTGCTCTGAAGACACAAGATGCTTTGACATACAAAACTAAAAGAGAAAATGGAGCTGGTGGAGTAAACCAGAGTACTGAAGATTGCACAAGAAAACCATGAATCACAGATGAAACTGGAAAACTGTGATCAAGCACGATGATACAGAGAAAAAAATGTTTACATTCCTGTTAGAAATTCATGAGTTGACATTGAAAGACAAAATGTGTTTTTTTTTTCCTTCAGCATGGCTGAAATGAGGAGGAAAATACCAACTAAATTACCGCCACCATACATACCCTGACGTGCTGTGCAAGGGAAACCAAGCAGAGGAGAAGTAAGACTGAGCAAACTGTCTACAAATCTGCACAGAGGGGCTAAAATAATATTACGAAACCAAAACATTTTACACTAACATTCATAAAAGCATTACTCTCACAAACTCAAAACAGAAAAATCAAACACTGATACCACAGTTCCAACAGTGACACCCTGAGTACTGGCTAACGCAGTTACCGATCCAATATTTCTGTGTGTCAGAAATAGATGATTTGAATAATTTTACTTAAGAAGAGCATCTAAAGGTAGATTATTATGCTCAACCTCATGGCAAGAAAAACACAGACAATGACAACAGTGTATTTCACTCGATTTCAGAATAGATTTGTTCCAGGATTAGATCAAAATCATCAAAATCACCGCCCCCACACTGATATCCCGTCCTGCATTTTCTGGTATCAATTTGGGGTCATTTCTGATTAATATCAGGTTCAATACTAATACTGCAATATTAATTATCTGCTGATACTGATTCCAACACAACCCTGTCTTTTCTCCGGCTG
>JBBPCW010000001.1:14624138-14635218 GCA_037974425.1 Phenacogrammus interruptus
TGTCCTGAAACTCTCTTCTGGTTTCTCACATTGTCCTGAAAATCTCCTCTGGTTCTCACATTGTCCTGAAACTGGAGTGTTTCCTCATATTTTTTTAAAAGCAACTACCAAATTTTTGTAACGTAACCTTGAACCTAAAGTTGACAGTCAACTTAAATGTAGCTACGACTGATCAGATCAGAAATCATGATTCCACAATCAGATTGAGACCCGGCACAAAACAGTATCCAGGAGAACTGCATGATGAAAACTCATGAGGTACATAAAGGCAGAAATCCACTCTGATGACCCCAAAATCTACAGGCCAGTTCATATTCACACTGGGTGATATGGGTGTTCAAAACGATTTCTCATTCATTCCAATTAATGAAACGATCATTTATTCCTTGTGTTTTCCTAGTCTTGTAATACATTTTTGTATGAGGACCTGAAACCCTTTTAAAAATGAGGAAATAACTGTTACTGTCAAATACTATAACTATTACTGTTACAGTATTTGAGCACCCTGCGATTTTGCAAGTTCTTAGAAATCATGCACATCGCTTACATAATCAACGGTTCCTTGATGACTGGGCATGTTCCATCCGGTTTCAAGTCTGCTGTGGTCACTCATATTCTGAAGAAACCATCGCTGGACCCTTCAGATGTCAATAACTATCCCTTCTATCCTTCCTTTATAAAGTCCTGGAATTTGCAGTGTATAATCAAATCAACTCTTTTCTCTCCCTAAACAGGCTCCTGGACCCCTACCAGTCCGGGTTCAAGACGGCTCACTCCACTGAAACTGCTCTCCTTGCTGTCTCAGAAGAACTTCATGCGGCTAGATCTGCTTTCGACACAGTCAACCACCATCAAACAATAGGATTTTCTGAATTTTTTTTTACATTCTGTCTCTCACAGTGGAAATGCACCTACAGTGTGAATTTCAGACCCCTCCTTGATTTCTAAGGAGAACTTGCAAAATTGCAGGGTGTTCAAATACTTCCTCACTGTATATAAAGGTGCCACTGATACATATGGAAGAGAACAGAAGCTTATATTGACCGTTGTACTGTGCTTTCCTCTAACGACCGTAAAAACAGCTAAACTGATTTAATACAGCAATACATTCATGAGTATTCTCATTTATTCCCAATTACTCATAAATTTACCAAAAAGTCGCCGCCAAGCCGGTATTCTCCCACTCCGTAGTTATAAGTCAACTCTGCCACAAAGTGGTCATCCTCCGGTCCATAGCCCACCATGGTTTTACTCCATTTTCCATCGTAAGGCCTGCAAAACAAACAAATGAACGAACTCCTGACAGTCAGACAGATGTTTCCTCTCAGAACCTGAACACAGAACTGCTTCTGATCACAACACAACGAAACACAGTAAACGGGTCAGAGCCGAGTCACAGTGCACAGTGATACGGTGGAAGCTCCTTAGAGCTGCTGATCATAAATAGCTTGGTTATGAAGACTGCAGATAATATTTATTGTGGTCTGTAATAATTAAAGGTCCTTAAAGCCACTAAGCAGTGTTGATAAGAAAACAGACGAGTCAGGGTTTAATTTTCCACCTGTGAGGCTCTGAACCTGAGGTAGAGTCCGTCTCACCCGTTACAGGTCGCTTTGCAGCCCTCCTCGAACTCCTCATGGCGCAAAACCTGCAACACACACATCAGAGGGCTTCCATACCACAGCTCAGTCACATCAAATAGAGCTTTATTCTCATCCCAGCCATTTCCATTAAATACACAGTGAGACGAAATACCGTCCTCCTGGAAAATACTATGGGGGGGACAATGGAGAGACTATAACAATACAGTATATACGTGTGTGCCATTATACAAATTTACAGTTAGTAAAAAAATATATATAATTATAGCCATAATTATTTCTAAACACAACACATCTATTACTGACACAACACAGCTCAACTCAACACAGCTCAACACAACACAGCACAGCTCATCTCATCTCAACACAACAGAGTACAACCCACCCAACACAAGACAGCTAAACACAAGACAACAACACAACACAGCTCAACTCAACACAGCTCAACTCAACACAGCTCAACTCAACACAGCTCAACTCAACACAGCTCAACTCAGCTCAACACAACACAGCTCAACACAACACAGCTCAACTCAGCACAGCTCATCTCAACACAACAGAGTACAACACAACAACACAAGACCGCTCAACACAAGACAGCTCAACACAAGACAACAACACAACACAGCTCAACTCAACACAACAGAACACAGCTCAACTTCACATCTACTACTGACTACGCAACACAGATCAACTCAACACAACACAGCTCAACTCAACTCAACACATAACACACCACCACACATCTCAACACAGCACAAGAAGCCCTGAGCTCTGTTTGCACAGCTATGTCTGTCTGTCCGGTACCTTCATCCCCAGGACCTCCCTGTAGAAGGTGGTGGTCCTGCTCCTGTCCCCCACTTTAAAGACGAAGTGCAGAGCCCGCCGGAGCGCCATGCCTCCCTGTCCGAGTCACAATACAACACTGACCCCAGACCTGATCGAGCGCCCTGACACCGACTACTCTGGCCTGCCAGCTTCCGGGTCCGTTCCAAATTAGTCACTGCATGGGGCTGAAATCACGTGTGAACGAGGGACTCTTAATTCAGAGCAATATGTTTTTTTAAGCCTTTCTGAAATGGATATGTCTAATTCTAAATAAAGTTAAACCCCGACCTTCGCTGTGTTCCGTTCCAAGAGCTCATGCGAATTTAATATTTTACCCTTAAAGAAAATGTAAAAGTAAACCCGTATCCGTACTGTACAGTTTACACTGAACTGCTGATTCCTGCAGTGCTAGAATGCAAATACAGATGTGTAGACTGTAATATACCTTGTTATATACAGGTAAACACAGTAATAATGAAATTTAATTTACAGTAATAAAAATACAAGTCTTTAAGAAGAACAAAACGAAAAATACGAGAACACTCAGTGAAACATTTGAGACGTTCTCCGCGACATGCCTCACAGTGCAGCAAATACATTCATATTTACGTTACAAAATTACAAAATTATATATTTTTATATTTTTTTTTAATCATTTAGAACGAAAATGCATTACATATCATATATTGCCACGAAAAAAATGACATATAAATGCAAAGATATATCATGCAAACTTATTGCCTTAAATCTTCTTGACACTTGACATCTGCGCTTTGTAGGGAGCTTCGACTCACTCGGAACGGACCCGGTGGCGGAAAGAGCAGTCGGCGTCAGAGCGTTCGATTGGGAGCTGTGTCTCTGGGAAAGCAGCTGGTCTGAGTTCAGTGTTGTGCGATTAAATAAATTATCGAATTATATATTTTTATATAATTAGATTTATAATCACAGTGGGGGCTCTTTGTTTTTGTTTTTGTTTTTAATAAAAGCACCAGTAGCTCCGCCCACTGCCTGTGACGCCACCGGCTGAGTTGCGAGCATGGCGGCGCTCCTTGTGCGCGTGGGTTTCAGGACGGGGCTGCTCACGGGGACAGGACTCGCTTTTCCCCCACGCCGCTCCGCCCGAGCCCTGCGGAGGAGACCCGTGACAGAGGCACCACGCACCGCCCCCGGCACCCAGCCCGGCAGGACACCCGGGACCGGGGTCCTCAACACCAGGACAGGGCCACCCAACACGGGGCCAGGACCCAGGAGCCCGGGTCTCGGGGCCCCAGGAGAGAGCCCCTCCGCGCGGGACCAGCTGCACGTGCACGGGTTACGGTTTGAAAAGGCTCGAGAAGGAGATAAGAGACTGGCGTGAGTGGAACCTGGTGCTAGAGCCCACACACTGTTTTACCTTCATCTGAATATTAGAGAGTCTGCCCTGTTCCAGCCCGCAGGACTGAGGTTTAGGCTTAGTCTCAGCAGCCTGAACACCTAAACTTGGTCCAGAACGCTCTGTAGAGAAAACATATCCTCCTCCTTCTTCTACTACTTTTTTATACTGCTCCTGATTAAGGGTCTTCACAGTGGATCCTCCATCTCCTTCTGTCCTCTGGATGTTCCTGCCTGCATGTTCTCCCTCACCACATCCATAAACCTCCTACTAGACCTTCCTCTTCTTCTCCTCCCTGCAGCTCCATCCTGAACATCCTCCTCCCAACACACTCAGAGTCTCTCAACATCCTCCTCCCAACACCACATCACTTCTTAACCTGTCTTCCACCACTCTTTCCCAGAACTTCATGCTGTGGTTGATCAGCTTTATCGCTCTGTAGACAGAAAAACGCGCCCCTACCACACAGATAACAATCTGATACAGTCGTGTTCCTCTCTTCAACCACTAAGCTGTTTATAATGCATGCGAATGGATGCACTTTGAATCAGCCCCAAAAAAAATTATAGGCACAAAATCAGGACATATTTCGTTACTGTTTTTATTAACAAGAATAAATATGAACTAATGGTTTTGAGAATGGATAGCCGGGGATTGTCCTAAGATGTTATCTGAAGGTGCTGCATGGAAGACATGATAGATGGAAAGTGCATTCTGACTGCGATGCCGTTCGTATAATTAGTGAACCCCTCAGTGCAGTGGAGTTCTGTTACAGAATAGGTTTGTTTCTGCACCCGTTTTCAGGTTCAGCACAGTTTTAAATGTAATGCCCATAATTCAGTTTTATATAGAGCTCTGATCATATTATATGGACATTAGTGTGGCTCAGATAAATAAAAGTTCTCAGAGCCCACACTGTAGACCTCTAAGTCAACATTTAGTAATCAGGGTCCACATTAGGAACTCTGGTTCTGAGCTGGTTGCCTCATTTTTGGAATTTTTTCAACAAATGTTGCCAGATAATCGGAAATTTCTGTTGTTAATCACAAATCCTAGAATTATTCAGAGTCCGGGAAAGACACCGAATAAACAACAGTAGTTAGGGAACATTAATGAAAGAAATGGAAGATGTTAAGGCTTTCTGCCATTGACTGCAGTCCTGGCTGTCAGAGTGGAAAGATGATTTCATTGTTTTAAGGTTTTATTTGATAAATGTTTAGTGTCAGTGATTTGGATCAGTGTTTCATACAATCTGTTGGATGCAGTACATGTAACTCCTGCTGTGATATTGTGGTGGGTGTGGCATAGTGGGAAGGATACTTGCCTCTGGAACAATGGGTCATGGGTTCGAATTCTAACTTCAGCACCACCACTGGGTTCCTGGGCAAGACTCTTAACCCCAAGTGGCTCCAGGGACACTGCAGAGACCATTGCTTTTATCCAAAGCAATGGAAGTTGCTTTGGATAAAAGTGTCTGATAAATGCTGTAAATGAAATGAAATAAATATCGTATGTAGTAACCAGAGATGTACACATGTAATTTTTACCAAGTCCAAGCCAAGTCTAAAGTCTTTAAGTGGCAATGTTTACAAACAGCAACTCTAAATGTGGGATGTTTAAGCTGTAAATGTTGAGCTCGAAATGTTTAGAAGATATGCTAATTGGCCACGCTCCATGATTACAATTGGCTGTTGCTTAGCAGGGGGCGGGACTTTGTGCTGTGATATGTCCTCACCAACATGGAGGATTTGCCTTAAATGATCTTAAATCTACATGTTAAATATGAAAAATATATCTCACACTCTAAATGTGAAACTCCACAGGTAGATGGGGCTCGGTGACCCCTTTCCAACGACCCCTCGAAAAGCGTTATTAGCTGAAAAAAGGGCGTTGGAAAGGGTGCGAGATATAAATAAATATTTCCATGAAATGTACATTGAGTTATGACTCACGAGTCACAGCGCCAAAGTCTGAGTCAAGTCTCGAGTCATTGAGGGAAGTCTAAAGTCTTGAGTCCCCATCTCCGGTAGTAAAAGGTTCTGAATCTTTTCTCCTTTTCAGGAAGGTGGTGAGCATCGCCCGGTCCAGAACGTTTCGTGAGAAGCAGGGCAAGGTGCTGCTGGAGGGCAAGCGCCTGATCTGCGACGCCCTGGCGGCTGGAGCCACTCCTCAGATGCTCTTCTTCAGCCGAGTGGAGCGACTCTGTGAGCTTCCTTTGGACAAGCTACGTAAGGCCTCTCTGGTCAAAGTCAAGTTTGAAGACCTAAAACTGTGGTCTGATGTCGTCGCTCCTCAGGGAGTTATAGGTGAAATGCAACTCACTGATGAAGACACAAAAATAAAAAATACAAATCTGGGAAAGGAAGAGAATCTCCTTAAAAATTTGCTTTTTATTTTCTAATCTGCAGCTATTTTCTCAAAACCGAATGCATCCAGCCTCTCGTTCCCCGAATACCAGCGTCTTCAGACGATTCCTTTGTTCCTGATCTGTGACAGTATTCGGGACGCCGGGCACCTGGGCACCATCCTCCGCAGTGCTGCTGCCGCTGGCTGTGATCGCGTCCTGCTCAATAAAGGTATGTATGGGCTAGGGGTGTATCAGCAAGGACCTCGCGATACGATACGTATCACAATGGTCACGATACAATTACATCACGGTATATTGCGATACTATACATATCGTGATATATTGCAGTATTCTAAGATTCACTGAAAATGTGAAAACAGTTGAAATGCAAGTTGCTGTGTACGATCTGGTTTGTCTAAACGAATCACATTACATTAATAATTCAGCCAAAACATCAAAACTCAGAAATGAATTTTAAGTTTGTCTTTGCATTTCAACACAGTGAGCTAGTGGACACCAAAAGCTTTAGGATAAAGTGCATAAGACTGAAAATACACAGGAGAAAGAATGCTGTGCATATTAAATGTTCTTATGAAGAAAATAAAACAGTAAGAGGTTAATCAACTGTAAACATACTGTAATCCAACTCTATTGGTATTTGCATGGTTTCACTATACCAGTGATTCTCAAAGTTTGAGCCGCGTGAGACATATGGATTAAGCGGTACGACAAATGCGCACCAGTTTTCAGTCTTCACTGCGCAAATGCGTCCCTAATGTGAGAAACTTCATATTGGATCTCCAAGTACCACCACTCAGGAAAGGAAAACTCACCCCGAGTGGCTCTGCCAGCCTGCCTTACTCATTTCGACCAGTTAGTGGCAAGAAGGCAGACACACACATCATATTAGAGCGCACAGGTTAGGAAAAAAAAAAAGTTTAATTTGGGTGCGTACCAATAATGTAGGTACTCATTAGAGTACTACAGCAAAAAATGATGTCAACCCCTGCCTAGAGTCATACAGAACTAATGTTTAACATCAAAGTCCTTTTGACGGCAGAACAACGAACACACATCGGTTACGTTAGCAAATTAGCAACTGACAAATTATCTTTTAGTGGAATATTCAAACGTCTCGATACTTTTATCCTTTCAGGGAAAAAACGCAAACTGATGAAGCATTTTTGTGAAAAATGAGGCTAAAACGGAGCTAAAGGCAAAAATGAGGCTAAAAGTAACCGTACAGTGACACCTACAGGATGGAGATGGAGCTTTGGAACTCCTTCTTTTGGAACTCCTTGTGTTTAGATTAACGAGGCTGTCTAGTCTAACTGATCAACTGTATTTGGTTAATTGAGCAACTGTGGGGGGGTTACTTATTCACACAGGTGGTGTTGGATAACGATTTTTCAATAATGAAATTATAATTTAGAAACTGAATGATCTGAGCCTGAACTGAGGAGATGGCTGTCTTCCCGCAGGCTGTGTGGACGCCTGGGAGCCGAAGGTGCTCCGGGCTGCGATGGGCGCTCACTTCCGGATCCCCGTATTCCCTGGTTTGGACTGGAGTGAAATTTCGGAGCTGTTACCAAAGACAGCGACGGTCTGCATAGCAGACCACTATTCCCCGGATCAAGACCCCGGAGACGGGGGACCGGCGTGCTACAGAGACAACAGTAAGAACACACAGGAGGAGTTTGTGGAATCAGACTCGGACTCCGATGATGAAGTTTCTCTTCCTCTTGTGGAGCCGAAGATGTACCATGAGAACTGGGCCCAGAGGAACATGGCTCTGGTCATATCCGAAGAAACGCATGGCCTGAGTACGGAGGCCCTGCAGCTGGCCCGGGACACCGGGGGGCATAAACTCTTCATCCCGACGGCTCCAGGGGTGAAGGGTCTGACTTCAGCCATGACTGCGAGTATTCTCCTCTTTGAGGGCAGGAGGCAACTGCTGACATTGAAAACCAGCAGGAGACGAAGACCTGAGAGCAGCTTTCATTCATCATAGCTTCAGTTCTGTATAGAGGAGATGGAACATGTGACCTGGTTACAGATTTGCCTGCATTGTTTTGTCCCACTTTCCATTTTCTGAATACACTGTTTGAGAAAAGACTCGTTTGAATGGTGAATGCAGTAAAAAGCCCTGTGGTGTTACACTGTCCTACAAAGCCAAAGTGCAGTAACTACATATTTGGTAAAAATATGGGGATTTTTCTCCGTTTCAGCTTTGGCGTAGTTATTGCACTTTGGCTTTGTAGGCCAGTGTAGTCCTCTCCAATACCTCTATTGTAAAAGAAACTATTACAAATACATTGTCCGACACGGCCAGACATGACCTCATAGCAAGACTCTTAACTGGGTACTGAACCACTAACAGCAGGACTTCCTGTTTAAAACCGTCCCAAATTCAGACGCTCGTCTTTATTCCTCCTCAGATTTCGTCTGTTCTGTATCATTGTGAGCGGTGCGAAATCCCAGTGGTGTCATCTAAAGTTCAGTGTGGTTTAGAAGTGTTGTTTTTATATTTACATTTTTACAGAGACATCTTCAATTAAAGTTACAATCGCACCGTCACACTTCAAATACACTCCACGTTCATGAGACTTCGGCTTGATTAAAAACTTGTTTATACCCTTATAGGTCCACATCCACTACAAATATTCCTCAGAGGTTCCTGTTAGATCACATCCTGCCCGCAGGACAGTATATGGGCCGACCTTCATTAGAGAAAACGCCCTGGAAGCGGGGCTGAAGTCCGAGAATGGGTTAAACACAACACCAGACCACAGAACTAGACAGTGAGTTTTAATGGCCAGGGCTTCTCAGAAACACAACAAAGGAGAGACAGAAGCTGTGTGCACTCTAAACGTCTACATTTAATATGGAAACGTGCTATTAAATGCTATTCTGTGCTTTCCGACTGCTTTATTAGAGGGGACCTTCACAGAAAATCCACTTAAAAACGTGTCCGAGATGGAAAACAGTCATATTACATCATAACATCAAATATCAACAAGAAGTGGGGACGAAGGTCCAGTTCCGGATCAGTAAAAGGCTGCAGAAAAACGGAATAGACTTTGACTCTTCTATACAGAGATCAGCGCGTCCATATATGCATAATAATCAGCACCCATAAGGTCTACAGCCTAGTGACGGAGGACAAGCTGAAATGTGTATGCGATGTTCTTCAAAACTGTGTTATGTACTTTATTCTTCCTTAAAGCTGTGTTGGAAAATAAAAGGCAAGTCTTATTAATAAAATAAAAGCAATGAAAGTTATTCAGAATGAGTCTGCGGTGGCTGAGGGCTTTTCTATAAATGCTCCATAAACAAAACGCAAAAAAAAAAGCAACATAAAAGTCTGGCTTTGATGAATTATGAATTTTTACCATCCAGGACGTAAATGCAAGGCACCACAGGAGAGAAGGACTCTGGGTAGGAGGGGTGGGGTTCTGTTTTTAAAAAAGGCAGAATGTCAGTACAAAGTGAGGCGTCTCTCAAACAGTCTTGCGGGGGGAGTCGAGAACCGGGAGCCGGCGGGGGGAACAGGGAACCGGGGGGCCGGCGGGGGGAACAGGGAACCGGGGGGGCTCGGACTCGTCTAAGCTTTAAATGGGCTCTGGTTTGAGCTTCTCGGCCAGAAAGTCACTGACGAACTGCTCCACCACCGCCGGCGTGATCTCCTCAACGTCCTTGACGTATTTGGCCCGGGCGGACATGTCCAGGATGGTGAGCAGCGGCGCCGCCTCGGGCAGGTTGGTGTAATCGCGCAGGGAGTCGCTCATGTCGTCCTGCGGGGAGAGCAGACACACACGGACTGCATGAAACCAGACAACTCTCAAACAAAGACCCTTCAGCAGTAAGATTATAGCAACTTCTGTTTCTGTTGCAAACGTTTTTCAGTGTAACACAGTTTTAATCCTCAGGTACAGTAACTCAGACCCCACACGTTCAGCCCCTGTTGTGTTTACAGGATTCAGGCCTTCGTTTAGGCCAGGAATATTAAAACCTCCCCCAAGAAAACACCTCTTTAATCACACAGAAACCACAACACACTTTTCTAAACCAGTTTTTCATGCTGATTTCAGACCTGTTTTCAGTTTTTTTCAGTCGCATCAACTTTTTGAATGCTGAGTAATATTAGATTTGCAATAGACTTGCCTGCGGTTTTTATTAAAGCGCAGCACCAATCAAGAACTGTTTCAATATTTTCAGTGTGAAGTCAGACACACTGTGGCATAGATATAATGATCAGTGTCAGTCAGCTATCACTGTTTCTACACAAACACTCAGCATATGATTATTATATGATCATTATACCAACTATCATACAGTATAGAACTAGCTTTATCAGAAAAACTAAACATGCAGTAAACACAGATCTGAGATCAGCATGAAAAAACACTACAGAACCCACAGAAACTGATCTCTGATGATTCTGACCTGTTGACCTGTGTCATTTTTGCTATCTCTCTATGTGATGTCTGAGGGTTTAAATTGATAAATTGTTTTTTTACACTGAGCAAAGAAAAATCTAATTTTTAACACAGAATGCAGAACTCGTCTCAAATCCTGCTTTACACCTTTTACACCATGTGAACGGTGTGTGTGTGTGTGTGAAGAAGAAAAGGCTGAGCTGGTGGAGGCGGTGTGATGCTCTGGATGAAGTTCTGCTGGTAAAGTGGATGTTACGAACCCTGAGAATAAACGATGAGAGACAAGCCAGCTCACTTCCTGCTCTTTATGTCTTTTGCAGCTTTTCCTTCAGACCTCCTTTGAACTTTCTCTTCCTAATGACTCGGAATTAACCCTGTAATCCCACAAAGACTGTGTGTCAGAACTGCGCTACACACACAGATCCCATTCATTTAAAAGGAGAGCAGAGCAGTCAGGTTTTGGCGGAGATGTTTAGTTTATGAAACCTGCAGA
>JBBPCW010000001.1:14639096-14649870 GCA_037974425.1 Phenacogrammus interruptus
CTCAGCATATGATTATTATATGATCATTATACCAACTATCATGCAGCATAGAACTAGCTTCATCACAAACACTGTACGTGCGGGAAAAACTAAACACAGACCTGAAATCAGCATGAAAACACTACAGAACCCACAGAAACGTATACATGACCTGTTGACCTGTGTACCTTGTACTACTTTGTTTGTTTAACCTGACAGTTATCAATCCTGCACTGTGACTTTACAACAAAATGCACTGAATTGAATTCTTATTGAATTTCTTAAGTATCTCAAGGGACGCTGAATGTTTTCCGAACATACCTGCACTATGTACATAATACCGAATAGATTTATTTTAAGGAAATATGAAGGTATTTCAAATTTCTAACAAGGAATGCTGGGACTTCTCTGAAGTTCGTATTGTGACTGAGTGGTCTTATAAGAGGTAATAATCATAAAGACCAGATCATTACAGGCCAGTTATTTACAGCATTTAGCTCATGCTCTTATCCAGAGCGACGTACATCAGTTATAAAAGTCATTTCTTCCACAAATGGTAAATCATTAAAGGCACCATGTTCACACTATATTGCAGTACTGAGGATCATAATCTACAAAAACGAAAAGCATTAGATGAACATTTAAATAACTTAAGCTAAACTTAAGCCGGCTCTGCGGTGTGTCGGAAGTTCTCGCCTATTTTCACGGCAACACCCATCCACCCTTTAGTGCAAACTATTGAATACAAACTTCAACTCCAGTGTGTCCGAGCTCTGCAGGACTGTACATTTTTAAAGGTTTCGAGCGACGAACATATGGAACGAGGCACGCTTTGCAAATGCAAGTCAAACTTTATTTTGGTTAGAGGGGAATGTCTGTGCAACACATTGTTCCTGGAAAAAAAATGGTCATCTGGAATGACAGACTTCAGTTACACAGTTATGGGTGTACACTGCTACCATTCAAGCGGCATTTTGTTCTTTGGTGGAACAAGATGAGACACTCGGCACAGCTCCCAGCAGACCCCCGCAGTCCAAAACGGCCGTGGCGACGCCTCGGGAGGGGAGCGAGCAGGAGTGCACATGCCCTGTAGGATATAAAGAACTTTCTAAAGAACTCCTTAGAATGGTTCTAGGGTACTAGAAGTTCAGCAGCGTAGGTTTAACCACCTCGACTAATGATTCAGCAGCAACTATTCAAATTCAAATAGATCTAATGCCTGTGGCGGCACATGCGTCGTTCCTCTTTCCTTTTTTGAAGATCAGTAGTTTCAATAGCTTGGTCCCCCATTCATGAACAGTGCACCGGGTCTATGCAATGTGCACTTGTGCCAGTACGTTTCCTACTTACACATCCAGGCAGTCGCATACACACAGTCCACATCCGCCCAGTGGAGGCACTTCACATGGAAACAGTAACTATTATAAAGAGCGACCTGACTTTGCACCCTTGAGCTGTAACAAGGCATGAAACGAGGATCGAACGAAATGCATCAAATCTAATGTTCAAGCATTACGACAGAAATCAGTATAAGCAGCTTGCAGTTGACAGGCAAATGCATTAACTTACTACGGAACATATCCATTAACAATGTTGCATTGCAAAAAAAAAAAAAAAAAAAATACAGGCGTATCATAAATTAGAACTAGTTCCTATCCTTACAACATTTAGAAGAAGGCGTAACTCACAATTTGAGGATGGAATTGAATAGCAGCTTCTTGGGCAAAGTACAATGACAAATGAGGGAGAAGCCTCAGCAGAACCGGCCGATTCCTACCGAATAAACTCAAGCCTATACTTTCAAAGCCTTCAAGCTTCGTTTGAGCTTCACAAAGCTCCGTTCGATTCAACTCGCATCGTCCACGCTGACACTCTAGCCGCCGTTTTCCCACGACGGAGAGAGACCTTTCGCTGCACAGGTGGATCTACTACAATAACTTATGAAGCTGAAGATGGTAATGTAACTTGTCGTGGTCTGAATGTAAAATGTTACAGCCCAGTACTATACATAAGATTAAGTTGCTAAATACAAAAAGTTCTTCCTCGTTTGGAGAATTCATTTTTTCCCCCAAAAAAATTATGGACTTCACATAAAAAATTAATTGCTAATATCACAATTCAGCATTTTCTATACCATGCCTATTATCAAGGACAGTCCGAGGAACAAATATTTAAGGCTCTTTAGGGGTGACCAGGGAGGCTAAGATACTGGGTGTCACTCGCGCCACCCACACTCTGCTCGGCGTTGCTCCATCAGTTACACTGGCGTCTGTCTGCAGTCTGACAACACACGCGGCTGCCAGACGTCCTGCCCTGATACGAACGTGGAGATTGGTTTAACTTCCTTTTGGGGATGGGGGTCGGGGGGGATGGGGGCAAGTGAAGAGGCACCAGTTGACCTGAGAAAGAGAGGAACTCATCTCACAAGAACATTCCTGAAGCAAAGAAGACCGTTCATTATAAACCGACGCAGTGTCTTGGGTTTTTAACTGTGACGAATGGAACTGAGCTAAGAGAAACCCTCAAGCTTCACGTCTCGTTTTCTAAAACCCCGCTTTGATTTTCCCCCTCCTCCTAGTTTTCTAACAGTCTGTCCCACTGACCGCACATCTCAGGCATTTTAGGTCGAAAACAAAATGGGACCTGAGGTGAAACTTTGTGAGGACTAGCAACAAATATAACAGCTTAGTTGAGTTTATGGACAGCCAAGCAATAGACCCTGCCAGAAAAAGAGCAGAGCGGTGCCACTAATGGAGCAAACACCCGAGTCCAGTTCACACAGACACAGCATTCACACAAACAGCTTATCACAGCTCTGTTACAGTAGTACAGCAAAAAGAATCTAATCATATTTAGCCTGTGGTCCTCTTTTATATTGCCATAAAACTTGCAAGTGATCCATTCATGCTTAAAGAAGGATTTCCTTCGACAGTGATTGAAAACGAACAGTTCAACAGAAAGGTGACAAAGGTTTCAAATAGAAAAATTTGGCTCCTCTGCACATTTCACTCACCCACTTCTAAACCTGGGCCCAAGTGTAATTACCATCTCAGAGGGCTGATGTAGGATCAGCTCCCCCATCCAGATGGACGTATTTCAATATGAAAGGCAAGAGATAGATCCTACATCCACTTCACATACCCTGAAAAGTTTGAAATTCCTGTAGTGAATAGTAACTAGCTTTACCGCCCAAACATAAAACCTCTGCGGATTTTTTTTGTAGATAACTGAATTAAACTGGGAAAAAAAAAGAAAAGTGACGTACAGTTCCAAAATAATTCCCGAAGCACTTTCTGTCCATGATGAAGAACAATTCAACTGAGCTCAATGGGATACTTGGAAAATAGAAATTACGGCAACAAACACAAAGGGAACAATGGAGGCTGACATGAAGGGGAATTTTCACACATAGAAAGCCTCACATTAACAGTCCGGTCCCAGACTTGAGCCCAAGTCAGAAACAGTCCCGTCATGGGTGCATATCCCAGCGTCAATTTGCACTCTGTACTGATTCAAAGTTGCAAGCGCAAACTAACATGTAAACATTGAAAGGGAAAACTCTGATCACTGTGTCAGAAATGTCAGATCATAACAGAATAAACAGTCTCACATCTCAAACATGGCACCCCACAAATTTCCTCACTGAACTGTGAATGTGGCCTGTCAGTATTAGCACATCTTTAAAAATTAATAATAATAATAAAGTCAAGTAACCTATACCAATTTAACAACCTCTATGGAAATAAGACATCAGACACACTGCCCTAAGCAAAACCATGTCTGTGGAAGCGATCAGACGAGAACATCGAGTTGACAGGGTCAACTGAGAAAGTCAAGTTATTTAACTCATACAGGAAAAACGGATGTTGCTTTCATCAAGTGTGATGCTGTTATGGTCGCGTGCTCTTTAAATGCAAATAAATATGCCAACACAGGCTACTTCGTAATCTAACCTAAACAAACAGAAGAGCCAGGTGGATGCTTGTACACAGTTAAGGAGAGTAGTATACTGATGGTTATTTGTAGCAGTCAAAAAAAAATCCAGAAAAATATCATAAATGTGGAAAACATTCAGTAGATCACTTGCAAGACTGGAAAAACAAAAAAGGACGAGCAGGGGTAGGTTCTCTACATCGAGTCTAACACTGAACGATGACTAGTCTGAGTAGGCCGCTGCTCATCTGTACCCTGGGTGATGGATATGTACATTTCGACTATCGCCCGAATCCGGTGCCCTGCGCATCTTCGCCATCATGGCCGCGTTCTGCTCTCGGAAGCAGGGTGCCTGGAAGTCGCCGCTCATGTACTCCATGGTTTGCATCATGTTCGTCTGGCCGGTGGCACCAGCCCCATTCCTGTACTGGGCCCCAGGCGTGCCCTCCATGGAGGTTCCTGAAAGGCCCCCGTGGAATGGAATGACCAGGTCCTGAGACCCCGAGCTGTCGCTGTTTGGTGTCGGCAGGATGCTGTTCCACGGCGGCTGCATGTAGTGCCCATTGCTGTAATTCATGGACCCTGGCATGGAGCTGACAGGGGGAGAGGGGGTCGGCTTGTCTATGGGAGGCTTCAGACTAAATGACTGGCCCATACACGTGTCCTGTGGGTAGCTCATGCTCTTGATGGGGAAACCAGGTCCATCTCTGTTCGGGCGCTTGCTGGGTTGCGCTCCGTCTGCCAGGCTCTGGAGGTGAGCCAGTTGCTGTTGGTTCCATGAGCGCTGCTGCTGCTGCTGTCGTTGTTGTTGTTGCTGCTGCTGCTGCTGTGGTAACTGAGGTTGCGCCTGCTGCTGCTTCATATCATGATAGGCAGGCATTCTATTCATGGCAGCCATGTTAGGCAGTGTTAGAGTAGGGGCTGGGCCAGGCTTGTCAGAGGTGTTACCGAGGGCGCAAGAGGGTAGAGGGTGGTGAGTGCAGACTCGGGAGCTGGCGTTAATGAGCAGGTTGCGGCTAATGGGGCTGGGGTTGGCAATCTGTCCTTCACACACGGAGGTAGTGCTTGCCCCGGCCCGGGCCTGGCAGAATTGGTTGATCTGGTGCACAATGCTGTTCAGGTCACTGGGCCGGTTCTGGTGCAGGCTGGCAGCCATGGACAGTGGGATAGTTGAGGTAGACACAGTCACGTTGGGAGGGGCTTCAGCGTCAGGGAGCTTGCCAGGAACCTGCATGCCTGGTGGGTGCTGCATCTGCTGCATGACACCACTGGAGGTCGGGGGGCCTGCACCAGTGGCTTGAGGAACCTGCTGAGATTGGGGGAAACCCTGGGTGTGCTGCAGGCAGGCTGACTGAATCATGTCAGGAAGGTGCCGGAGACCCTGTGGACCTGACGGGTGATGGTGCTGCTGCTGCTGCTGGACGAGGGCATGTTGGAGATTAAGAGTGTGATGGGGCGCAGCCTGCTGGCCAGCCAGGTTAGGAAGGACAGTCTGCGGATGGCCCAGGCTTTGCTGCTGTTGTAAACTAGGAGGATGAGCCAGGACCTTCTGCTGCTGCATCGTATGTTGATGGGGGAGGGCCTGTTGGGTCTGCAAGCTCTGAGGGTGGGGTAGGCTCTTCTGGGCCAAAAGCTGTGGCTGGGAGATGACCTGCATGCGAGGAACAGTCTGAGGCAGGTTTAAAGTGCTCGGAGTGCTGTAGGGTCCACTCTGCGGATTCATGACGATCTTAGGAAGGAAGCGGGCTCGGCCGCCCTCGAACTCCTTGAGGATTCCTTTAACAGGAACTTTGACTATGGCCAAGAGGCCAGTCCTGGTGCTGACCTGAGATGGATAGGGACTGTATCGCTGACTGGAGGTGTCAAGGCCGTTCACTGTACGCCGGAGATGCTTTCTCTGAGGTACCTTCACGCTACTGGGGAAGATTTTTATAGTCAGTGGGTTATTGGCAACTTTCTTAGCATAGGCGTCCAATTCCGCTGGGGTTGGATACTGTGCAGATCTCATCTTCTGAGTAGTGTCCCCTGAGAAAGACAGGAAAAAGTATATCACAAGGAAAGTGGAGCACACTTGACAAGCAGACCCAGTTTAATACAAATACTCCATGCATTATCTACACTTGACAATATGTATTCCAGAAGAGAAAAAAGCTGGTTCAAACACGTTTTAGACTTAAAACCACCGACATACTCCTCTGTGAAACCCAGTAGTTTAAAATGCTAAGATTGATGGGCCAATTTGCTACATACCATACTGGCATATATAGGTCCCATAATCATCTAACATACACCAGCAGAAAAACACATGCATTAGGCAAACAGTAGAAACCATAATACACAATGCCAATACGGGCAAGTGTTTTATGGAAATGGAATTAGCATAAAAGTAAATCTATATTAAAATCAAATGAAGACAGATGGCAATAAGATTTCAGAACTATTCTATGGCAGTAATATTAAGCTACACAAACACAATATACTATAGAAACAATACACAGTGCATGTATTGTTGTAGCAGCACAGTATTCCCAGATTAGGCTATTAATAAACGGTCACCTCATCTTCTTAATAAACAACCCACAGATAAAAACATGCCTCTGTATATGGATTTCTGGACCCCCTAAGTAAAGAAGGGGAGCATAGGAGAGTGTATATGGAAAAATTAACAGGCACTAACATTTCTGAAGTCCAGTGTTCATCTGCGTGTGGGTGAGAAGCTGGAGAGAGGGGGCTGATCCTGGCAGACAGGCCAGCATGTCACGCAGGCACTAATGCAACATCGGACGCTCACACCTCATCACACTGTAAGAAAAGACACAGAAGCAGAAATGATTGTTACTATATTATACAGTTAAAAGCAATTATTGATGCAGTAAACACATCTTCAGTTTTAATGAGAATGACATTTAGAGTCATATTCAGAGCACAGTGTGGAATACGGAAAACATCACACATCAGGGAGTGTCCCAAAAACCAGCGACAGACTTCGGTTTGCACGCTCCCAGTTTCCCATAACCCGAATGACCAACACCTGAATGCTGGGCTTAAGACAAATAAGACAGTTCTGCATGAGGCACGAGTATCAAATGATGTCCAACCTAACCAGACAGTCAGTTGAGGAAAACGTGGCTAATTGAGTCTTCGGCCTCTATCTCACCTGAACATCAATCACAATCTGGAACAAAAGGGCTCAGTAATTGCCTTGCTGTGGAAGCCCTTTATTTAAATATCATGCATTCATCCATGACCTTTCTGCACAGCTCAGCTGAGCAGCTGGTGTCAATGCCCACAGTGCTCTCCCTGTAGAC
The DNA here is from genome assembly GCA_037974425.1 of Phenacogrammus interruptus. Lineage (NCBI taxonomy): Eukaryota > Metazoa > Chordata > Actinopteri > Characiformes > Alestidae > Phenacogrammus > Phenacogrammus interruptus. Next base: position 14,646,317 of record JBBPCW010000001.1, read on the forward strand.
TCAGTGCCAGGGCCCATAGCGCACCCCCTGTAGACTCAGTGTCAGGGCCCACAGCTCCCACCCTGCAGAATCAGTGTCAGGGCACACAGCGCCCACGCTGCAGACTCAGTGTCAGGGCCCACAGTGCCCACGCTGCAGACTCAGTGACAGGGCCCACAGTGCCCACCCTGCAGACACAGCCTGGCAGGTGCCCAAGGCACGGCAGGATGTTCAGGCCGGGGCTCTCTGGCTCTCTCCGCCGGGGCTAAGGCAAAAACCCGCAGACAGACATCTTCCATTTTCAGCAGCTGTGTTGTGGTCCAATCCCTGTACCTCCGGCCGGTCCCGAGGGGGAGTCCGAACTCCCCCACCCGCCGACGTGTCGAACCGAACCCTGAGGGCCTGGTGGAGGAAAACACGCCGGAGGTCAGCCCTCTACACCGAAACCGCCCCAGTTCCCCCTTAAACAGAGCCCTGAGACTGAAACACTGACCCAGATTCTGAAATAAAGGAGCTTAGCCTAGCCTAGCATAGCCTAGCCTAGCTCCAGAGGAGCCAAACACGAAAAACCCGTCCTCTATCAATGTCAAACAGTTCAACATCAACATCCAGCACAGCAAAACCATATCACAGCATATCTGATAACCTCTGGCAAGAAAACAACAATAAACACCAACAGTCAGCCGCCGAACGTGACTCGGCTAAGCTAACATGAAACTTCAGCCTCCATTCTTCACTCCAGCAGGACCAGAACCTCCACCAGCCCCACAAAAACACTCCGGCAGTCCCTCGGACCAGGGCCAGGAGACAAAATAGATAAACACTAGCACACCCAACCCGCATCACAACCTTATCTAGCAAAAACTGGAAACAACAATAAACACCTCAACATTACGCTGCACGAACTATTCTGAGATCAGCGTCAGTAAAGCCGACGAGGCCGGCTTATGCTAGCGAGAAAACCAACCAACTTCAGTCTTCACCCAAGTCTCCACTCTCCAGTAGGACCTGAAGCTCAACCAGCCCAACAGAAACTCCTCAGCAGTTCCTCAGCCCATGACCAGATTCTCAGAAGCGGATACGCTGATCCACACACAACAGATCCCCGTTCCACACAACAGATCCCCATTCCACACAACAGATCCCCATTCCACACATCAGATGCCCGTTCCATACATCAGATCCCACTTCCACACAGCAGATCCCCCCCATCCACACAACGGACCCCCCATCCACGCAACGAACCCCCTTCCACACAACAGATCTCCCATCCACACACAGACACTTCACACAACAGAGTCTTCTTCACACATCAGACCCCCCTCCACACAACTGATCCCTCTTCACACATCAGACCCCCCTCCACCCAACTGATCCCTCACCATACGACAGATCCCAGCCCCCCGAACAGATCCCTCTTCACATAACAGACTCCCCCCTCCATACAACAAACCGCACTCTCAATACACAGCTCCCCCTCCATACAACAGATCCCTAGTGTGGGTTCAGTCTGTGCTGCTCTCCGCCGGTTCCGCAACTTCGAGCCCGGTTCAGACTCCCAGCACTGCGGCTGAACTTACTCTCCGGGTGACTGCGGCGCGATCGAATCTCAAATGCCCCACATCGTGTTGATTGTGTTGTTTTGTTGATATTGTTGTTGGTTTTGTTTATTGTTGTGTTTCTCTGCCAGCGCCTCTGAAAGCGTCGTTCAGCCTCTGCCCGCGCATGCGCACTGCCAGTCACACAGCCGCTTCCTTTGGAGGGGGGAGGGGGACTCACAGCTCATCATTAGACAGGCGCCCCCACTCTACTGGGAGTGGAACTCACACACGCGCGCGCACGCACGCACGCACGCACGCACGCACGCACGCACGCACGCACACACACACACACACACACACACACACACACACAATTCTTGGATTTAGGCTCAAGCACCTTAACTGCCTGTTTGTATGGATTCATGGTATTCCAAAGGCTCTCATGTCTCCTCTATCAGCTCTGGGTATTGTCAGGTTATTAAGGCTGTCAAAAGGAGTAACAGTGTTGAAATTGAATTGGTTTGAAAAGTGGACTTGAATTTGTGAAGTGTGAGTGTGAAAGCTCTGGGCATGTGTGCCAGACTTAAGACACGACACCAAGAAACTTGAGCAATGTCCTGAATATTATTATCCTTGCTTTTGACAAAAAGGGTTCAGGATTTACATCATGTAGCATATTTCAGGCACTCTGCACATTTTGTGGCTGTATAGTGACAATAAATAACAGTACTGCATTCTAGTGTTCAGCATGTAAGTACAAATGCAAGTTGCCATTTGGTCCCTTTTTTTAAAGAAAACACATTCTAAGGATATATCCATTTCAACAGAAATTTAAATATTGAAAAAGTACTGGCAAAAAACGTACAATTTGCTGTTCAATCTACATGTAGTTGACATTTAACTACTATGTTAAAAGTTTTTTTATATGAGGTGATCAGTACTAACAAATCCTAAAAAAAAATTAGTCACTCAAATTATTTTCCTAAAAATACATAATTACAAGTCAATTTGCACAAACCATATTCATGTCAATGGCAGCCAACACTGGGGCTGCTACTCACAAAGCAGTCATAAGTATATTATCTGTATAAGTATTCATCTGTATTTATGTCAGTTACTGTCAAAAATGATTTTAGATCAGGAGGTTTTATGAGGATATTTAACTTCTGAGGTTTTATTCTGAAAACAGGTCCTGTTGACTAAAGAGGCTGCCAGCTCTTTTCAGTTACACAGCAAAAGTCTGGTTTTAAATACTGAAGGTAACGGTCATATTGTGTTCTAAACCACATAAGTATGTCCTGCTGTGCTATATGTGGTTTGGGTTTCATTTTAAACTTCAGACATTTCCTTGAACTTGAATTATCTGATGATTTACATCTGGTGTGTGTTGCCTGAGAGTTTCCTGCTTTCTGTTATACTAGTATGTCTGTCGGTGGACTCACCCTTGTGGAAGTCGGGGTTGCTGTCCCGGAGCAGGCTGCTGAGCTGGTGGCCGTTGATATGGAGGAAACGGAGCTGCTCTCTGAGAGAGGCCTCATCAAACACGGCCGGGATCAGATGGCCCACACTGTTCTGAGAGATTGGCAGAGCCAGGGCCAGCGCCAGAGTGGGGGCCAAATCCACCTGCTCCATCACAGGAGGCTGAACCAGACCTGCTGCAGACACAAAGACATGCAGAAACAAAGGAAAAAACGTTAAAAGCGTGAAGTGGCCAGTTTTGTCATGCATGAACACACCACAGCACACAATGTAAACAGATCCAGTCACACACGTTTGTGAGAACAAAACTGATCGTTTTACTCAGAAATCTTCAAAACAACACCTGCAAATACTTTTTTTCTTTGCTTTTTCCGTGGCAATATGTTTATTTATTTTTTGTTTAACTAATTTTAGTTCTTCTGGCTCCCAGGGCGTGGCCGTCAGGAATTCTCCATATTTAACCCTCCCTCCCTCCCTCCCTCCCTCACTCACTCACTCACTCACTCACTCACTCACTCACTCACTCACTCACTCACTCACTCACTCACTCACTCA
>JBBPCW010000001.1:14701629-14715323 GCA_037974425.1 Phenacogrammus interruptus
ACACACACACACACACACACACACACACACACACACACACACACACACACACACACACACACACACACACATTGAAATGCTGTCTGCATACACACTCATGTCCAAACTTAGAAAACAGCAAAAGTTAGTTTTCAAAAAAGCAGAATGTAGAGTTTCATTTTGTTTAGTAACTGGAATCTTTTGTGTGTATTTTCTGTGCGTCACTGTTCCTTTTTTCCAGCCCTCACACGATTCCTCATTCATATTCATCACCATATATCACTGCCTTCTCTCCCTCCCTCCCTCCCTCCCTCTATGATGCAGGTCCTATGAGACTCCATTCGTTCAGCATGCAGAGGTGTGGCTTCCTGTGCCAGGGAGCAGCGCTTCAGCCACACACACACACATGCACACACACATTAACACACACATTAACACACACACATTAACACATACAGACGCTCACATTTAGTCTGTCTCTTGCCACTACAGACACATTCATGTCTACGTCTGGAACACTAAACACTCAGAGTGCTCTCTCTCTCTCTCTCTCTCTCTTTCTCTCTCACACACACACACACACACACACACACCTGTTTTTATACAATGTCAGGACATGGAGCCATACATACTGCACTGTTAAAATCCCAGGGGCTGTTTGTCTGACTGTAAGGACTGATCTGCTCAAACACACTAATACTAGAATAAACACAAATACTGTTGGTATTACAATCATATAAAGCCCATTTTCGTAAGGTATTACTCGTACTGGCTGTTGGAAGTGTGGTTCAGAAACTCACCACCAAGAAACAGATTCAGCTCACACTCCAGGTAATCAAACATCTCCACCGTCAGCTGGAAGCTGTGATTATTGAGGAGAGGAAACTGTTGAGCTGGTTAAACTCGACACTCAGTAAATTAACACATTTGCCCCTGAAGACCTGAAGCTCTACTAAAAACCAAACATTTATAAGGCGAGGCGAAAGCTAAAAGAATACGCAGTCCTGAAAGATTCCATGACTTAAATCATTCTGTTCACATAAGAAACGCACAACTCACAAGTTATTGACATCGTTTTCGCCCGCCTCTTCCAGCTGTCTGTTCGACATCTGAAGGTTCCCGGGGAAACGAGGGTTCTAAGAGAGGAGATGGGAAACGTTCTGTTCACACCGGGCTCAGGATGTACAGCACAACTCAACCCACCACTTTCAGCATTAAAGCGATCCCCTACTCTGAAAACCACTACAAAAAGGGTGACTGATGAACATGAATGGGACAAATCGGGGGACCTCAGTGGACCAGGCACTCACTTTGACATGAAACTCCATTTTGGTGATGAGCAGTTTGAGGTAGATGCTACACAGCTTCCCGTAGCCTTCGCTCAGATGGCCCTGGGCACCACAGCAGGGCGGGAGGGGGAGAAACATGTATGTGTTACATATAAAGCTTTCAGAATAGGTTAAATTACACTGTATGTGAGAAAAAAGTGAGATACAATTACTGATATGAGTTATAAGAGTGACTGACTAATAGGAAATGGAGAGGCTGAACAAAAGTCAAAGTGTTTCACAGTCATTTAGCTTTTCCTCTCTGTGGCATCATGACAGGAAAGTCCTTACCCGGCCTACAGGAAGCACTTCTGCTACACAGAGCGCCCCTCATAAAAAAGTGACTGTTCAGCATCTTCCTCCTTTCCGGTCCTCTCTATAAACCCTCTAATAAACCAACCGGAATAAGAGTCAATAATAAGCTAATCAATAATCTGGGGTACAATATAATAAACTTTGACTGTAAAGCTTCTGAAAACACATCCGCTACAGCAAAAGTGTTAGATATCTCATCATTTGCTAATTTAGGCTCATATCCTGTCAGCTGAGGTTATAAAGGCTGACTCATCAACACCCTGTGCTCCGACAGGGACCTGCCAATCATCACAGAGCAACAGCTACTGCCTGTCAGTGACGGCAAAAACAATGACACATGCACCCTACACGCTCCACACAGGCCTTCTCCAGCACACCACTGTGGTGAACAAGATGAAAACGAGCTGTGCCCTTTAAAATCTTGAGCAAAACACATGAACATGTTCATCATAATGGCAGATCCTGACGTTTGCACTGAGTGTCTGTTCTTAAAGTGAGTGAAGTGAAAGTGATCATTCGGTCATACGTGAACACACCACAGCACACAGTGTGAACAGCAGGAAATTCACCCTCTGCATTTAACCCATTCACCAAGTGAAGCAGGGGGCAGCCATGAACACGGCGCCCGGGGAGCAGTGTGTGGGGACGATACCTTGTTCAGGGTACTTCAGTGGTGCCTAGCGGTCTTGGGAATCGAACCTGGATTTTCTGATCGCAGGGCGAATGCCCTAACCACTACGCTACCAGCTGCCCTCTACCGCTACCAGTTGACGCCTGCTATGGTTCAGGACGAAACAAAAATAGATGAAATACAGCAGCAACACTTATTGACTTACCCACATCCTGCTCATGTCATTCAGGTCAGCTTTGTTCCGCACCGAGTCTTTAATAACCTGGGAGGAGAAATCACACTGTATCAGGAGGCTGTGGGTCTGGTCCGGCTGGCCAGTGTTTATTATACATGCACTGCAACACATCCACTGAGGTGCCAGTTCAGTGACTATAAACCACCATATGATAATCATGCGTTTTTACTCTGTGCTGTTCTACTGTGCACATATGTATGACAGACCAAAGACGAAATAACATTTAAAAAAAAAACAAACAAAACAAATTAGCATTGCAGCACATGTGAGGCTCAGATTTTCAGGTCACAGCACAAGTTAAATAGTCTTTAGTCTGTTTTACAAATAGCACATAACAGTTATCTTGCTTAAACTTTTAACTAATATTCTTATATTAATATATAACTATTGCTAAACGTTTGTATACTCTTTTTGAATTTGTCAAGTCAATTTGTCTGTAGATATGCCCAGATGTTGATTTTATTAGATATACACATTCTTTAAAAATGTAGTGTCGAGTTGTGAGAGAATAATGCTCTTAATTCCAAGTTTAAAAAGTACTTTATTATTTAGCCCTTCTTGTAGATTCTTTGGACATTCTATGTGTTTCACTTGTGTGTCACTGTTGGTGGCTATTAAAGTGTCACAGCAAAGTTAAACACAGTCTGCAAATATACAGCCAACAGAGGCCCTTTGGTTGAAAACGGATCATTAATTAAGGACTAAGAAACTATTCATGGAAAGAGAGATGCTGTAGCGTTTAATTGTACACCTACAGGCGTAAGAACAGGCCAGCGGTGTAATCATGTGCCTGTAAGTGCACACCGAGTGTAAAAGCCCCAACAGCACATCAGTGACGAACACACAGTCTCCAGCCTGTCAGCGTCACCGTGCTGGTATTTCCTCATCAACAGCGAGGTCTAGGTGGATTACAGTCAGTAACTGTTTATTAATAAGTAGAATCTGGACCTGATGAAATGGCCAATTAGTGAAGTACTTTGTTTAATTAACTGGCAAAAAGAACTAACACAGAGTTTTTACTGTTACATGTTCTTTCATAAACGAGTACATATTTCGACACTAACTGTTCACCATCAGCTGAGCTTCAACACACAAACTCACATTCGGGTGTCCATCCCTCAGCAGTTTGTGGAAGACGTGGCAGAACTTCCAGCACAGAACTGCGTTGCTGGAGAGCGGCAGGCGGTTCACCGCCGCCCAGAAGGTGTGCGCCCCCTTCTCATGGTGTGTGCCCAGGATGCACGGTAGGCCTGGTTAAGGATGAGAACCAGCAACCTGCACCAAACCTAAGAACACTCATAAGCTTCTGAGCAGCAGGCTGGCTGTAATCCTGGCACGGCCAAACGGCCTGGGACAGACTAACAGAGCTCCAACCAGGGGAAAGTGGATTAACTGGTCCTCCACGAAAACTGTGTACTGAAGGCTGATTATTTAAGAAACAAATTACTGCTGAACACACTAATGCAGGAAAGTCCAGCTCTAGTCCTGGAAGTTCCACATCTAACACAGTTTGGTGATTAAAAACAGAATCACTGCTTTAACATACAGGGAACACAAATAAAGATCACTAAAAGCAGGCTCAGACATCAGGGGAATGTCCCATTACTTATATTCACCAGAGCAAACAAAAGGATATTCCTGGCATGCTTCTCTTTGACAGCGACCTCCTGTGTGTTGATCGCCTTGTTGATGCTCACAGCCTGTGCAGGAAGAGGAAAAGAGGTTTAAGCATCGTGCATTTTGGCCTTGCAGACGAGTAAAACATTAACAAACAGGTCAGGAGTGCTAAAGGAGACGGTGCAGCTTTGCATCACTGAAGGCTCTGCCGCTGCGAGAGAGACTCGGAATACAAATGACTCTCAGCCCCGATAGTGTGTGATGGGCAGCACTGCTTAAAATACTTAGTCACTAAGAAACTGGTTTAAGGCTTGGCAGAACAGTCAGGTTCATTTGAGCCCGAACACACACAGACTCGGGGGTGGGGGGGGGGGACCTGAAGCTCTGAACAGACTAAAAAGAGACATTTATAAACCCAGCCATTCAGCCATCTGTTGCCTCCACATATGCTCCCCATGTCACACACACACACACACACACACACACACACACACACACACACACACCCTGCTCAAACCAGCGGCAAACACCAGCCCAAGGGAAAGCCCACAGCACACCTCCACTGCCGTCTGACAGTGAGAGCCATAAAACCATAGAAAATGGTTTATTTTCACACATCGCCAAGCTGATGGATGTGAAACCCTGAGCTCTTGGACACGGTCGGCTTTGTGACAGCGTACGCTTGCTTAAGAGGATAAAGTCACAAGAGGTCAGGTGCATTTCTCAATCTCACTTCCCGCAGATGTAGCTCTTTAGTAAGAAGTCTTCTCCCACACCCTCTGATCTACAAGAGACAGCAAAAACATTTGACCATGACTGTCCTCATGGCCTTTATACTGAAGGGAACGACCACACCTGGAAACCTCCTGAATCTCCACAGGTTTCATTCTGATTTACAAAAAACAAGTCACTGTTTTAATGTGGGACAACCAGCTTGATCTGGTAAGAACGGGGATGATTTAATACTAATATCTGAAACAGTGGACACAGACATGGATGAAGTAACCATGACCACAGTGAGAGCTCTTCAGATTGACACCAATATCATCAATAATAAACTAGATGGAGCCGAATGATCCGCCTGCTCTCTGGACGGTGCCACATAAGATCCAAAGAGTGTAAGTTACAGCTCATGAAACCAAGGACAGTTGTTGGTGTTTATGTGTTTCTGTGTTTGTTTTAAGCAGGCTCTGGACAGTGGAGCAGGACTCTGGAGGGACCAGAAGAAACTCGGCTCTGTTTTGCGATCCTCGCTGCCACACTCCCCCGCTAAAGGTGACAAGGCCAGGCTTTGTCTGGGCAAGATGGATTTGAGGGATAAGTGTCTCATTAAGTCGCAGCTGGGCTCTGGGAATCAGGGAGGAAGAGTACGTGGAGGGGTGAAGAATAAGGGTGCTGGCACATGTCCTGAACAAACAGCTCCTGCATATTTGAGCTGCTGTGTCTGTATTTTGGGTCTCAGTCTAAAAATCTCCACAGACACTTTGGTTCAAACTCAAAACAGGCTGATCTGAGGGAATGTGTTTATGTTCCTATCAGACCATGATGCTAAACATGGGCCACCATCCGGACCCTAATCCCGGACCCCATCCAGGACCCCATCCCGGACCCATTCTCACCTCACACGCCTGAGAAGCTGAGGAACTAATACACTAATCAAGGAAATTATGTTCAGACTAGGAGAGAAAACTAGTGAAGAAACATCACATAACGTACTTCAGTCATCAGCTGCACTATTTTAGTCCTACAGATCAACTTTACAAGGGCTGGTTTGAGTTATTTGAATACTTGAGTATCTGTTTGTTATGCTGGTAACTGTTTCCAATTTTATTCATTCCTGAAGCTTCAGAAGTTTTCGAGTCCTTGGACTCTTTAGAATTCCACAACAAGCTTTTTTCAAGGAAGTGGATATTAAACCCTGTTCAAAAGTAAACATTTGATCAGAAAAGCAGGAAAGCAGGAACCCGGAGTCACACAATAGCTAGAAACTAGAAAAGGTGAGAAAAAGTCAAACAAAAAAAGCCAAACACACTTTTATTTGTTTGTCTCTATTAAGAGCTTGATGTGAAGAAGCTGCGAAGGTCCTCAGGCTGAGAAACAAACAGAGCTAATCTGTTTTGCTGAAATTAAAAAGATTTTTCTGTATTTAAAATACATTCAATAAAACAAGAGGCGACAAAGCTCCAGGACTTCCCACGCTAAGGGTGAACTAAACAGACTAACATGTCTGAAAAGGGTTTGTTATAATTGTAAATAAACACTACTGGGGTCTTAACTTTCACACCAGAGCTTCTGACTGTGCGTGGTTTGTTCCGCTGTTTGTTCCGCTGTTTTAACAGCTGTGCATGAAATACAGATTTCCAACTTCCATTATTGTTCAGTAAAATCTCAGCTACGCTTCAGAATTCTAAACTAGGGATGCACCGAAATTCTTATTATTTTTTTGGCCGAAAACCCAAACACCGAAAGAAATTATTAAAAATAAACGTTAATACTGTCGTTATGGCTGGGACTGTGTGTGCTTCCTATCGCATGAATTAATATTCATTCAAAGAATAAATATGTTAGAAAACTATGAAAATATTTATTTAGCATTCAAACAATTTTGAAATAAAATATTTTACTTGGCCCCACTCATGTATAGCCTAAAAGCAAGATAACTGAAATATTATACAATTAAATATATTCTCTCATTTAAAATCAGAGAATTCAAGTGCATTTTAATATTCTGAACGAAATGTATGAACACAGTGCGTTTAGAACAAGTGCTTTGAAACTATTGAAAGATAAACAACATTCTCTGTAGGCCTTTAACAAAATAGTGTATTAAAACAGAGACTGGCAGCCCATATATGAACTGTAATCGCTGGAAAACTTTCTTGTCTTTCCAGAAACACAGACGGAGTGGGTGTGCTCGAAGGGTCTCGCCTTTTCTGGGCTCCATCAGGATGGTTTGATTTCATAGGATAAATGAATCCCGACGTTGAAATGTCTTTGTAGATGCACCCCCTCTAGAAATTTCAGCATTGCTCGCTTTACAAACGTTTTTCTGCGTGTCTTTCTTAGAGATATGGAAATGCGCCACACGGCAGACATGTTGACTCTAATCCAGTCTGGAGCTGCAGGTTGCGGTTGTTGATTGCGTCATCACTGTTTCTGCCACGTTAAAAAAAAATTCACTGGAACTGAAAATGCATTTTTTGCCAAAAATTTTCAGTGGCTGGATATTCGGTGCACCTCTATTCTAAACACACATCCACTTTAAACATGGGTAATAATCGCATCAGTGTGAAATGATCTGATAATATCCAAACACTGAACCAACATTATTAGAATAAAAATACGAGCTTTCTCCAATTTTGCTGCTGCTGTCACTCACAGCTTCTCGATGTTGTGTGTGTAAATGTAGCAAAGGCAGTTTCAGACGATGAATGGCACGGTGCTCACTCGTTCATGATAAAATCCACTGATCTCAGTTCTAATTACGTCACATTTAACATCTTACATCTGTGAGACGTCTGGTGCATTTGAGTCCAAAAGATGATATACCATGATCTGCAACGACCCTGAAAACGAATCAGCAAAAACCTCGCAGTTCATTTCCCACCAACAGCGATTCGCTAAACGACCCAAAATGCTATCAGTGATCACGCTGTGATGCTTCAGCCAGGTCATCAAAGCGTTTCCCCTCCAGTCATATCAGCCGGTTAAATCCTTAATGGCTGCGATGCCGGAAGCTTTTGTGTGGAGCTGGAGGAAACTTGTTAAGAAGAGCGTGAGCGACGATCCACAAACATCTGTGCTTAGAAACGAACAAACACATGAATCACATCGGCAGGTTCAGAGCTCTTGTCTCACGGCTCTGAAGCTCAGCTGTCCTTGAGTGACCCACACGGCTGGAGAGGAGAGCGTCAGGAAGCAGCTCCTCATCAGCAGCTTCTCTTCTGACCCACAGCTTCTTAACGGTAGTGCTGAAATAATCCTGCATATCTGCTTTAATCTATATATTCTTCTGGTCTAGGACTTAGTAATTACCATATATTCTTCTATTAGGCATATTTATTACATAGTAAGTGTATATAAACAACACACTAAACTCCAGCATGCTAGGTCTGAAATTAAACAGTCAGATTAAAACACGGCATGTCCATCATTCAAATATCAGTACAGGGTCAACCCCGCAGGCCTTTTCACATATTGTCAGTGATATCTTAGGAATTAGTCTGCTCAGTTTCTTGGCTAGTTGTGGGACACTGCATCATTAATTCAGGAAATATTTTGGTAATAAAAGGTGCAGAAACAGACTGCAGGACTTTTCATCCTGAAAGGTGCAGTCGGTAGGAGTGAACCCCACACAGCTCTATGAGTTTATAACAGTGTCTGAGCACTAAAACAGGCCACAGTCAGGGTGAAAAAAAATCAGAATAAAGCAGAAAATAAAAGCTAAACAGTTGCGTGAGAATGAGTATTACTGACAGACAGTACAGCCGTGTTGTATGTTCTAGGTACACGTTATTCTTTAAACTTCCTGGGTTCTCACTCAAGCGTCCAGTGAGATAAAACACTCGAGTGGTCAGTGGTGGGAGGGTAACGGCTGAGGACCATGCTCGGCTTCCTGTCTTGGCACACCCAATCCTGTGCCCATTTCCTGCCGGCTGAAGAATGCCCGTTCCTGCACTGGAGGGGCACAGCCAACCCAAACAAGCCCCTCTGATCCAGCTCCCCTTCTGAAACCCACCCCTTCCCCAGCCTAGGTCAGCGTCCGGTCCAGCTGAGACAGACACGGCGCAGGTCAGGGGTGAGGGGTGAGGTAGCTGTCTGAGACACTGATATCCAGAGACCTAAAAATAACCCCAGGCTTCCTGAAACACCCCTCAATTTATACACTGACCTGAAGACTGTAAGCCTGCGTTCTACAAAAACAAAACCCACCACAGTGACGTAATAACACACCCCTCACACACACAAACACGCTCACTTCTGCTTTCTCGGACACACAGCTGTATTTGTGAGCCAGGACTACAACAGAGCCATTGGTCTTTTTTTTCCATCTTTAAAAGTGTATTTTAGCCAGTAGTCCCTCCTGCTACTTCTCCACCCCTTTAAAAGGTCACTTCACTGAAAGACTGCTGCTGTGTTGCTTAGCTACTCTCGTCTCTTTAAAGACGTTTTACAACTTACTCACATCTGACTCAAACATCCGCTCATATGGAGTGCTCAGTCAACACCTCGTTAGGCTTCTAGAGTGGAAACACAATGGACCGTCCGTGCAGGTCAAGACAGACGCTTCCATTGGTGCCATAAATATGTGCCCCACTAGAAAATTCTTCTTGAAAACAGAGCTCTGGGCCTAAAAAAGCTGACTATGAACTAAGAGCTTTAAAACAGCCATTTATTTACCCTTTTACCATCCAACTGTGGACCTTTAATGAGGTTTAGAAAAAGGGACAACTGACATCAGAGAAGTCTGATTAGGTTATATGTCAGAGGATCCAGAACATGATAATGGTGCCATACTGAATAATAAACTATGTGGTTCCGTTTTATGACCATGCAAAGCAAGAGGCTTCCTAAAGCACAGGGGTGAGGGGCTGTTCTTTAGACCAGGATTCTTATTGTGTGCCTGGAGGAGCTCCTAAAGATTTACCCACACCCACCAGCCCTTGGGAAGTAGACACAATTCAAGGGTTCTAGACAAGCAAAGACAGAAGGCTTACAGTCTACTGGGCCACAACTTTCTGCACTGGGTAATGGATATACTTCTGCTGCAGGATTCGAAGACATGACCAGTGGTGTCCGCAACCAGCCAGGGTGAAAGAGAACAGCCTTGGGTCAAAGATACTTTGAACTAAGAACTTTGATGCAAAAAGCATGGCATAACCTAGTATGGGCTACAGCTCCAGAAACACAGTGCACTTCATCCAGACCAGAGCCTCAGACAAGCCCGGATGGATCAAAGCAGTGGAACAGCTGGTGGTCAGGCAGACCAGTGTGCTTCCTATTCCCTCTGAGAAAGGCCTGGAGGAGCTGGCGCTGGAACGGTAAGATGACTGGTGCAAAGCACAGGGGGTGAAGCTCACACAGAAAGAGGAACTGGGTTTGTCTCCGACTGCACCCGCTTTGAAACTTCACAGACTAGCAATGGACCAAGTCAGAGAAAAACATATGAGATATGATAAAAAGAATAACAGTCAGCAGCACAGCCTTATACCAGCCCAGCCCTAAACCAGTACAGCCTAAACTAGTGGTTACAAACCAGCACAGTCTTAATCTAACACACACCTAAACTAGCACAGCCTTAAACTAACACATCCCTAAACTAGTACAGCCTTAAACCAGCAGTAGAGCTAAACCAGCACAGAGCTAAAACAGCACAGCCATAAACTAACACACCCCTAACCAGCACAGCCATAAACTAACACACCCCTAAACCAGCACAGCCATAAACTAACCCACCTCTAAACCAGCACAGCCTTAAACTAACACACCCCTAAACCAGCACAGCCTTAAACCAACACACCTCTAAACCAGCACAGCTATAAACTAACACACCCCTAAACCAGCACAGCCTTAAACTAACACACCCCTAAACCAGCACAGCCATAAACTAACACACCCCTAAACCTGCACAGCCGTAAAATAACACACCCCTAAACCAAAACAGCCTTAAACACACCCCTAAACCAAAACAGCCTTAAACACACCCCTAAAACAGCACAGCTCTAAATCAGTGGTTATAAACCCGCACAGTCTTAAGCTAATACAGCCCCAGCACAGTCTTAAACCAGCACAGCCCTAAACCAGCACAGCGCTAAACCTGCGGCTCTCATTAGCACACGGTAAAACACACCTCCATCCTCAACACACCTCCATCCTCACCCCACCTCCGTCTCCACCCCAACACAGCACACACACCCTTCTTCCCCCCCAAAAAAGTCCCGCTGATTTCGAAAAACACCGAACCGAATCTCAGCGAGGATACAGCTAACGGCACACACTAACGGTCATACACACACGCACGCACGCGGAACCCGGTCCCATACCACTATTCACAACCACAAGTCCGTCTAAAACACACACACACCGACTCAGAGCTGAGAGACAAACCAGAAACCCTGAAACCTACCATCTTACTCAGATCCATACTCCACCAGGCAGACCAGCACACAGAGAGAGAGAGAGACAGGGAGAGAGAGAGGGAGAGAAAGAGAGAGAGGGGGGGGGGCGGCTCCGTTAACTCAACATGTGTCCCGATTTGGTAGAAAGCCTCGCTCTCCCACTCCCTCCTGTTTCTCTTCCTCTTCCTCCTCCTTCTCCCCCCTCCCCCCTTCTTTCCCTCCTCTTCCTTCTTCTTTCCCCTCCTCTTCCTCCTTTGCCTCCTCTTCCTCACCCCACTCACAGAAACAGTCTCTCTCTCTCACACAAACACACCCCCGTGGCCAGAGGTGGGTAGAAAGTTGCCACATTTACTCACACATGTGCATCACAGTCAGACTAATATCCTGTCCATGCACATGCTTGGTGAAAGAATTATTTTTCATTTTAGTCAATAGCATTTAATTACTGATTCATTTTCTAGGTTTGTTTTCACACAAACGTCTCACAGCTCTCACTTGACACTCTAATTTGATTTTGGAGGCCAGATGTTAAGTTTCACTGCAGTTCTGTATTTTACTCCAGTGGTGGCTGTAGATTTTAGAACAGTATCCTCACTTTCACTAGTCCTTATTTCACTAAAATGGTGTTCAGCTGTTTGGTAATGCATGAACACAGCCGGGTTAAGAGCCTAATCTTCTTCTGTGTGTCCGAACTTACACAATACATGTAAACAAACAACTCCAGCACATCCATAAAACACTGATTCTGTGTTTGGAAAAACGCCACATTGGTTTAATGCAGTTTAGGTGGATGGCGCCCTCCTGTGACTGCTCTTTGAGTCTGCACTTTTAAAAAGTGCTCCTATCCAGCATTGCTTTTGTATTTTTCTTCTAATCTGTCTTAGTATCTTTTCCATTTCTGTTTTTAACATCCTTTTTATCCCTGTTTTAGTTTTAGTTACGTATGCCTTTAAGATGTGTAAGTCTCACCCCTGATTGGATCGTTTAACTATAGTGAAATTAAGTAAGCCACACCTCCTCAGTAAAACATGCATATATAGTGAAGTGACCATTTTGTGGTGAACACACCACAGCACAGTGTGAACAGTATTTATCCCATTTAACCCATTCACCAAGTGAATCAGCGGGCAGCCAGGAACACAGCGGCCCCCGGGGAGTGTGTGGGCAGTGTGTGGGGAGGGTACCTTACTCAAGGGTACCTCAGTAGATTAAAACCCACAACCTTCTGATCACAGGGTCAACTCCCTATCCGCTAGGCCACCAGGTTGCCCCCTAGTGGTCATAGTTGCTGCAAGCCTATACAGGAGATTTTGGAAGATAAATCATAGCAACTGCTCAAGTGGGCAGCTGGTACCCTATAGTGGTTAGGGCAATCGCCCTGTGATCAGGAAGTCGCTGGTTCGATTCCCAAGACTGCTAGGCTCCTCAGAGGTGCCTAGGTACTGTCCCCACATACTGCTTCACTTAGTGAATGGGTTAAATGCAGAGGACGTATTTCACACTGTGCTGTGGCGTGTTCGCGTTTGACCGAATTGTCACTTTCACTTTTTTCCACTTTCTAACACAGCCTAATACGTTTGAATCAGAAACAGACTAGTGACTCTACAGCCAAGATTACAGCAAGTGGTTTGGTGTTTAAACCTTTGATTTCTTACAAGAAACTTTGGCGGTCTTCCTCAGTGCCACCCTGTTGTGGGACCTCCAGTCCGTGGCCCTGCGGTCGGGGAAGTTCACTCCTGAGACTCAATTCAGTTTAATTCTATTTATATACAGCTTTTTACAACCAAGTTGTCAAAAAAGCAGCTTTACTGCGTCCAGGTCCAACCCCTAGAGAACCTCCTCCTCACCAGCAGGGGCAGTATTTTTCTTTGTGGGGAAGAAGGATGGGTGTCTCCGTCTGTGTATTGATCATTGAAGCCTAAATAAGATAACGATCAAGGACCGTTACCCCTCGCCCCATATGACCCCTGCAGCAGGCTTCCATCTTTAGGGCAAAACCTGCAGGCCTATTCCCCCCTGTCCCCTCCATGCCAGCGACTTCATCACAGGCCTGCCACCAGCAAAGGGGAACACCGCCATCCTGGTGATTGCTGATCGCTTTTCATAGGCAAGTTTGTGACCCTGCCTGGAATAACCTCTGACCAGCAGACGGCTAGACTTCTGCTCCAGCAGGTGCTCCGGTTTTATGGCTTCCCTGACAACAGGGCCCACAGTTTACCAGCCGGTCCTGGGAGCGTTCTCTTAAGCTCTATTAGAGTGATTAGGCTAAGAGATGAAGAGATATGAAGGTGACCAAAATGAGTGAAAAGTATGTTAGTTTGCAGCTGTTTTGGTCATTAATAATTTCACAAGTAAGAGCAGTTTGACTCATTTACATTTATGGCATTTATCAGGCGCTTTTATCCAAAGCAACTTCCATTCCGTAACTACAGGGGGCAGTCTCTCCCTGGAGCAACTTGGGGTTAAGGGTC
>JBBPCW010000001.1:14715423-14727199 GCA_037974425.1 Phenacogrammus interruptus
CCAGTGGTCACAGAGGGAGTTGTCCCGACACTGCCAGTGGTCACAGAGGGAGTTGTCCCGACACTGCCAGTGGTCACCTAGGAGGTTGTCCCGACACTGCCAGTGGTCACAGAGGGAGTTGTCCCGACACTGCCAGTGGTCAACGAGGGGATTGTCCTGACACTACCAGTGGTCACAGAGGGAGTTGGGGAGTTGTCCCGACACTGCCAGTGGTCAACAAGGGGGTTGTCCCGACACTGCCAGTGGTCAGAGAGGGAGTTGTCCCAAGAATGCCACCTAGGGGGTTGTCCAGACACTGCCACTTGTCACAGGGGGGGTTGTCGACACTGCCAATGATCGCGGTGGGATTATTGTGCACAATGAAAGAAGCTTACATTTGATGTTGGGCCTTTGTTCCGTGTGTACAGCTCTTGGTGTTGTCTTTTTTGGAAAAATTGATTTGATGTTTAACTCCAGGTGAGGCTTTCGTGGTGCTGCGCAGCTCAGTCTCAGGCCTCATCATGCTCAAGTTAAGAAACTTGAATCCAGTCTACTCCTGGTCAGTCCTCTATAATGGTTTACTTAAGTAATTTGCACATGAGCCCTGAAGCAGTGCATGTTTAATCATTGATGCCTGATTAGTGTGTTAAGTGAACTTCCTCTTTTGTTGTTTGTGAGACCCACATAATGATATACTTACAGGCACCACCGGTTTTTCTATCTTTAGGATTGAGTTCTACTACCTTTTTTTCTGCCTCTATCTACTGAACACATCAACAGGATTCTGGCACAGACCATGGGGCCGGTGAAGTAATAAAAAAAAAAATCTTTTTGTGTAAATCCCCAGTATATAAACTGATATAAAGTGACTTTTCCCTTCAACATATGATATCTGTATGGATCATTTTAGCCGCTAAAAACTTTGGTTTAGTAGGTTTGGTCTCATTATCGCTGTGTTCACGTTTATCCATATTCAGAGTATTAAAGGATAAAATAAGTAGGAATTGCTCAGTAGTACTTTTTCCCTTTTCAATACTGTTACTGACACCTTCAGTATTGGCTGGTACTGATCCTGTTTTAAGGCTGTAAAAAAAACTGATGTGTTAATATGAACTGTTTTTCGTTGAAGCCCTTCACTTAAGAGGAGTATCTAAAAGAAATGGTCAAACACTGATTATGGACTGGAACAGGTCAATATTTCTTGGATCTTAAATGTTCTGCTGGGATCCATATCCTTTATCGGATTGGGGTTGCCTCTGATTGTAAGTAAATGTAGCTGATGTTGGATCATCAGATGATTCTCTATTGATGGATTTTAGAAACATAAACCGTTCACAAGGCAGGTGTCACTGAGGCACGGGCAAACCCAGCCATGGAGAAAACCCCTAATTCTGAAGGGAAAAGATTTTAGAGCAACCCAGACTTCCTCTGGCTTACACCAAATAGCAAGAAAGAATTTAAAATATAACTATGGAAATAACTAACAATAGAGGCAGAGGAATACAAACTGTACGGAATCTAATGTTAGCAGCAGTAAACTCAGTCAGTCTGTAATTAGTTGCGGTGGCTGTGGTTGGGGTCTCTGTGTTTTAGTAGCTTTGGGTGGGGGTGAGCTGCAAGAGACCCAGATGATGTGATTTGATCTTGTACGATGGGAGTTGTTGCTGTCAAAAAAAGATAAATTGCCCAGTGGACAGTCAAAGTTTTGTTTGAATTCACAGGCTACAATGAATGAATGTAAAGGTGCAAACAGTTGACCCTGGCAGACCTAGTTTTAACAGTCTAGATAAAAGAACAGAGGACAACACACTTTTCTAAACTAGTTTTTCATGCTGATTTCATATCTGCTTTGTTTTTTTTCAGCCATCAACTTTGTGAATGATGAGTAATATTAGATTTGTAATAGACTTGCCTGCGGTTTTTATTAAACCGCAGCACCAGTGTGAAGTCAGACAGGCCACACTGTAGCATAGATATAATGATCAGTGTCCGTCAGCTACCACTGTTTCTTCAAAATCGCTCAGCATATGATTATTATACGCTAATTATACCAACTATCATGCAGTATAGAACTAGCTTCATCACATAAACTGTATGTGTGGGAAAAACTAAACACAGATCTCAAATCAGCATGAAAAACACTACAGAACTCACAGAAACTGATCTCTGATTATTTTGACCTGTTGACCTGTGTGTTCAGGGCTCAAAGGTTGGGGGCTTTGTATGAAAAGACTCATCTCCTTCTGTAACTTCTTAGAATTCTAGAAAATAATAAAGCACATTGGGGAGTAAACATAAATTGTAATTTTTACACTTGTTAGTTTCATTAATCTAATCTTATTATCTGGTTTGACTGATGCATGCGGTTGTGTTGCCGGCAACATGTGCAGTTCAAATAATAGAACACCTAGCACAGAGCCATGTGGGACTCCATATTTAACTTTGGAATGTGCCATCGGTTCATCAGTTTGGCCAGGGTGGGGACAAATCTTTTCCACGAAAAGGCCGGTTTGGCTACAGGTTTTCGTTTTAAACAAGCAAGAGCACTGCTGGTCTGCTGATTGAAGCCACGTGGAATTTAGGTGTGCTGTGATTGTTTGAGTGAAAACCTCCAGCTGCACCAGCCCAAGCTAAACACACACTCATGACATTTAAACGAAGGCAAGACTATTTTTGTGATCCCAACCAGACTTCCCCATCTGTTTAAGAGAATAGTGTTGTCTGTGGTGTTAAACGCTGCAGCGAGATCAAGTAAACTCAGCAGTTTACA
This sequence comes from Phenacogrammus interruptus, assembly GCA_037974425.1. Lineage (NCBI taxonomy): Eukaryota > Metazoa > Chordata > Actinopteri > Characiformes > Alestidae > Phenacogrammus > Phenacogrammus interruptus. Next base: position 14,718,173 of record JBBPCW010000001.1, read on the forward strand.
CTGCCTTTATCAGAGGGCTGTAAAAAATACTCCTATACTGTCTTTACTAGTGCTGATAAAAAGCAGCGCTTCTAGATTCTGAATAAGGAGCTGAATACCAGAGGAACTGCTGTCGGGTTTCCAGGCTGATCCTAATGATTGAAAAATGTTGTTGGTTTTCACTAATCATGGTGTTTGTGCAGGTGAGCAGTAATGGCGCTGCAGCTTCTGGCCAGGTTGTGGAGACAGCGGCGAATGCCCAGGACCCGCAGCAGCAGCAGCAACAGCAGCAGCAGCAGCAGCAGCAGCAGCCTAATGCCTGGCAAGTCATCAAAGGGGTCCTGTTCAGGTGAGTACGCTGTCTCAGGATTTTTTTTTCATGTGGGGACGATTGCATACAACCAGTATAATGGTACTGTATGTTATCTAGTCCTAATGAATTAATCATAGCGCATTTGCTTTAGTTCTGAAAGAATTGTGGTCTCCTGAGAAGGGATGACTTTCAGCCAGAAATCTCAAGAGCCACAGTAATTGATGCACAATACTACCATAAAAAAGTAAACGAGTTACAATACTACCGGTCCCAGACGGCTACCAGGAGTGTGATGAATGTAAGATTTCTTATAATGTCTGTAATAAACAGTTTATGAACCATTTTAGCAAGGAGAATCTTGAGCATACTTTCCATCCTTATTTGGTTGTTGGACATGTGGTTACAAGCTACCCAGAAATGAAAGAGTTAATCAAGTTATTGAGACGCTTGCATGTCACTTGACTTATTGGCCAGTTTCCTGAAGTGCCTTTAGGGCTTATTTTCCACGTCAGAGGAAAGTGGGGGCATAAGCTCTGGGTGCCTTCTGTGTTGCTGAATTGCGTTTAGTCATTGCATGTAAGGGAAAATAATTGTCTTGTTGCTACGTTTTGTAAACTACCGAGTCAGAATGGTGTTTTATTCAGAATGCTTTCGGTATATTAATGATTGTTTACATATTTACTGGCCACTATTTTGAGTACTGTAAACTCCAAACTCTGGTTCTACTTGTCATTCTGGTTTACTGGATGTGCATTCAGCCTAATTTTGAACTAAATTTTAGTGTCAAAGGATTTGCTATTGGAAACTTAGGAAATCCACCCTATAACATGATAGTAAAATCTGGGAATCCATCCCATAATATGATAATATAATGAATGAATTCCCCTGGGAGGTTTTAATGAGTTAACTTCAGGTTTGCAACTACTTTGTCCAGGATCTTCATCATATGGGCTATCAGCAGCTGGTTCCGCAGAGGCCCATCGACCCCTGACCCCAGCACCCCGACAGGAGCTCCTCGAGTGCCCAGCCGCAACCTCTTCCCCAAGGACACCCTTATGGTACTCAAAGCTTAATTTCTTATGAATCATAGATTCCCAAAACAAGTCCCCATATTTCTTCTGCTTTGACTCCGTATACACTAGGGCTGCATGATATTAGGAAAACATGCGATATTGTTGAGTATTGCTATGGCGATATCACATGCGATAAGTCAGTAAAAACGTGGCCTTTATAGTGTTAGTGTTTCTCCTTTGGATTTGTGGTAATAAAGACTCCAGGCACTAACTATATTATGAAAAATAAATGAAATGCAATACTTCCATTCCAACATGTGTTTTTTTTAATTTTTTTATTTACTTAAACAGAGCATTTAATGCCTTCCATAAAACATTTGAACCATTGAACATTGTTGAAAAAAAAATCTGAAAATATTTTATTAATTTTAAATCTTAAATAAATGTAAACATAATTTAAATTATAGTATGTTCTTAGCCAAAAAAAAAAAAAAAGCAAAATAACAACCTATAACAGCAGCACAGAAGATGTAGATTTTTTGCCCTCTTCTCTGTGGCACTGGGTGAAGAGTTTTGGAAAAACACCATTTATTGCAGTTCAGTCACTAAATGTGATATGTATATTTTTTCGCGATATGTATATTGTGCATGTTGATATCACGATGACGGTAAATTTGCGATATATTGTGCAGCCCTATTATACACTCTTATGCGTTAGACAGCCTCCCATGAAGCTAGAAATCTGTTCTACTTGATTACTGTGTTGGAAACTGGAAGAAAACAAAAATGTAGAATGGCATACAGTGATGCACCTTGTTTATACATTGCAGCTATATTTACCAAATCCCCACTGTACATGAAGCCAAGTGATATTTTCTAGAGCATATACGTTTTCACTGATGCCTTTTGCATATACGTTTTGCACTGATGCATATACACTGATGCCTTTTGCATTTGTCTCTTTGTTTCTAGGATCTTTATGTGTACATCTCAGATAATGAGATATTTTCAGATTTCAACAACACAGAAGCCCTCTTGTGGTTCCAGAGGGACCTGGTCTATGGAGACTGGGCCACTGGAGAATCAGGGGATGGCTGCTATGAGCATTACCAGGAACTGGACACTCCTGAGGTAAGTTTTGGCCATAATTGGGATTCATAGGTTAGTCTGATTATAGGTAGCTGTATACTATAAATACAGATGGATGGAGAGTGAAAGTCCCTGTGAGGCATAAAGTGATTTTCAGCCTTTAATTGTGCAGTCAGCGCAGTTTTAATTCACTTCTTGTGGGCTTCTGGTTTAGAGTGTGCAGCAGAACGGCTCTCTGTACATACACGTGTACTTCACCAAGAGCAGCTTTCACCCGGACCCTAAACGCAAAGGCCAGTATCGCAGGCTGGCCACCGTCCACACCACTCGAAGTAAGTCAGTCCAGCCAGGGGTCATATTCAGCTTTGGCTGTGGTTTATTAATTTGTTTATCACTGAGGCTGTGGTGATACTCAGTGTTTTTGTAAACATCCATGACAGTGCTGAACAAGTTCAAACGCAGGAAGTTCCTCAAGACGAAGAACCTGCTAACTGGAGAGACAGAGGCGGATCCTGAGATGATTAAGGTTGGTTCTGTTTGGTACTTGGATGTGCTAGGATATTCTATATGGCCCACCGTCAGGCAACATTAAACTGTGTACTGTGGAGGGGAATAAAACCTCCTCATATGTCAGAAAAAAAAGTTTTTTGTTTTTTTCACCTTTACATATTAGTGTATTCACAATAGTGTGTGTATGTGATTTCCCAGAGGGCTGAGAGCCATGGCCCTGTAGAGATCATTTCACACTGGCATCCCAACATAACTATCAACATGGTGGACGATCACACAGCCTGGGTGAAGGGCTCTGTGCCCCCACCCCTAGACCAGCGTAAGTACTCTGGGCCCCAAACCTTACTTTGTCCTATTTGAAAGGCCATTATGTTTTAATTAAATTGCTTCACTGGTATTAAACTAAGCATGTTTAGATTTTTTATTAACAGGAAATACAGTCTGTATTTTTAACTGGTTGTATTCTCTTACCATCCCTTTTCCAGATGTGAAGTTCGATGCAGTGAGTGGTGATTACTACCCTATCGTTTACTTCAATGACTATTGGAACCTGCAGAAGGATTACTACCCTATCAACGATACTCTAAAGCAGATTCCTTTGCGAATCACCTACTGCCCCCTTTCCCTCTGGCGCTGGCAGCTGTATGCTGCCCAGAACGCCCGCTCACCCTGGAACTTCCTGGGCGAGGACACGTACGAGCAGTCGGATGAGGATCAAGACTCTGTTAAGGTCCTGACTCATTTCTGTGATTCTGATCTGTGATTTTTCTCCCTGAAAATTAACACAGTTCTCACAGTTTTAACAGGGAATGTATTACTGAGCTAAAGATATTGTAGGCTTTTATTCATGTGTGATAATAGTTTTATAAATAGTTTCACAGCACCATGTCGTTGCTGTTAATCAAATCTGCAGGGTGTTTTACAAAAGGAATGTCTTTCTCAATAGGTGGCATTGCTGGAGACAAATCCCTACTTACTGGGTCTGACCATTGTCGTCTCCATCGTCCACAGCATCTTTGAGTTCTTGGCTTTCAAGAATGGTGAGTTTAGTCTGCAGACCTCGCTTCCTGTATGTACATGGCTTACATACATGCAAGTCTGGACAGGGATGCAACTAAATTTGAACAAGATCCATTTTTGCAGAAATGTGCAATATTACACATGTAGCTACTTACCCCTGTCTCACCCTGTACATTCCAGCTACCTTATGTTTGTACAATCGTTGTGTGTTTGTCTGCTTTGGTTGTCTTGAATAGATTTTAATGTGCTTCATTAATGACTGCACTTTTGATATCTATTCTGTAATATCTCAGATATCCAGTTCTGGAACAGTCGGCAGTCCTTGGAGGGGCTCTCAGTGCGCTCCATCATATTTGGGGTGTTTCAGTCACTGGTGGTGCTCCTCTACATCCTGGACAACGAGACCAACTTTGTGGTGCAGGTCAGCGTCTTCATTGGCCTGCTTATTGACTTCTGGAAGATCACCAAAGTCATGGATGTCAGGGTAAGGAGCAGTAATGAACAACTGCTTTATTTTTTGTTATACTTTTCAGCATGATCAGAACTCCTTTAACCCAATTCCTTGATATTTTTTTTCCGCCCCATATCTTTTCAGCTTGACAGAGAGAATAAGATTGCAGGAATACTCCCGCGATTGATATTCAAAGACAAGTCCACGTACGTTGAATCCTCAACCAAAATCTATGATGATGTGAGTATGCATAAGATGGGGACATTTGAAGCTGTTTTATGAAAGCGTCATTTGAGAAGCCTCACCTCCGTCTGCTTTTTGTCTAGATGGCCTTTAAGTACCTGTCCTGGCTGCTGTACCCACTCTTTGGGTGCTACGCTGTTTACAGCTTAATCTATGTAGAGCACAAAGGCTGGTACTCGTGGGTGCTCAGCATGCTCTATGGGTTTTTGTTAACCTTTGGTGAGTGCACATTTACTTAGTTTGCATGTGTCTGTCTAGCTTCTGTACTGGGCATTCTCTTCAGTGGGTCAGGTCAATTGGATTTGCTCTTCTTTTGTGGTTCCCAAACTAGCCATGTATATATAAAGAAATGTTAAAGTAAAAAAAAAGATTATTTATGCAGCCAGGGTTTACATGAATGTGCTCGCCAAGAACAAAAGCAAAGACAAACTACAATAAGCAAGAGGTTCAGGGATCACTGGTATCCCTGGCATAGACTTTGTATCTGCCACTCACAATTGTTTGCATTAACGAAAGCTAACAAAGTACTAAGTAACTAAGCATGGACTGGCTATTGGCACAAATTCCAACAAAAAAACAGAGTGTTTGTCCACTGTAACACATTTTTTCCTCTTGTCTGTGAAGAATGCACACAAAGCAACCGGTAACTAGGCCAAAAGGGCAAAAACAGAAATGAAAAGGCTTTCTTGTATGTCACTAGACTCTGAAGGTTTTTCAGTGAATGCACTTTTTTTCTTTGCAGGTTTCATTACCATGACACCACAGCTCTTCATCAACTATAAGATGAAGTCAGTGGCACATCTTCCATGGCGAATGCTCACCTATAAGGCACTAAATACATTCATAGATGACCTATTTGCCTTTGTGATCAAAATGCCCATGATGTATAGAATAGGCTGCCTCAGAGATGGTACGTATGGACTTTTCTTGAATTCTCATTTACCACTTTTGGCCATTAACTGTTGTGAAGAATTACATACTCAAAGTTTACATTTCCTCCACATATGTTCTAGTAAGAAGCCCTAAAGGGCTCATATAATGTAAAACTGAGGGTGTGCGTGAGTAAGTAAAAAAATGAGGTTGATGTAGTACAGTGTCCTGACCACGATGTGCTCTTTAACAGATGTAGTGTTCTTCATCTACCTGTACCAGAGGTGGATCTACAGAGTGGATCCCAACCGTGTTAATGAGTATGGCACGAGCGGACTGGACCTCAGTAAGGAAAACTCAGCACAGGCAGCCGAGGGGGAGACAGCCAGCCCTGCCGCCATCACAGATAAACCAGAGGAGGAGAAGAAAAACGATTAACCCCCTTTACACACAGCCCCCTACCCTCCTGTCTATGGACGGTGTATTTGCCCATCTTCAAGGCTCTGTTTATGTCTAATTGGGAAAAGAACTGGAGTAACGGTATTCTGTAAAGGACTGCAAGAAAATTTCAGTTCAACTTCTCTTTTTTTGTATGGGATCTGCAGAAACAAAAATCACATTTAATGTAGACTTAATATTTTTCAATCTTCCATAATTTGCGATCAAGGTGAAGTAAAAAATGTGATGTACTGTATTGTATATTTTGGATTGGTTAACACTACTACTTTGAAGGGTTTAGGTAATGAGTAAGTCAGTCCCATTAGTGTTAATGGGCTGTTTGCAGTACATATCTCCATAGTTTATGTATGAGAAGGAGGCAAAAAAAGAAGCCAAGTTCAAGCTTGCTTCAACACTCCCCTTCCCTCCCTCCATGGATTCCTTTTCTTTTTTCCATTCCATGCGTGAACCTGAAAGTGGTTGAGTAGTGTGAGAGGGAGCAGCACGTTTTCTGTAAAGAAAGGATGCTGATGAATCTCTAACGCTACCCACATGACACTGACCTCAGTTTCGTTTTTGTTTTTGTTTTTTTAATGGTTGGATGTTCCAAAAATGAGCAACAGAAAACAGCCTTGTAGGTATGAATATAATTATATGTTAATATAATTATTAATGGTGATTATGATACAAATTGTTTTTCTATGTCCTAAAACTGTACATTCTCAGCTTGTAAAATCTAATTGTGCTGATGTCAACCTGTCTAGCAATAGCTAAACCGCCAGGACTTTGAATTTGCTTTCCTTGCCATGGTTGCATTCTCACTTCTGCGCAGGACCATCCTCACGTTGAGGGCCGCCACGGGGCCAGCAGGACTCGGCGGTGCGTCCACGGGACGAAAGGCCTAGCATCATGTTCTTGTTTTTCCCCCCAACCTCTGAATTGATTTGGCTTTTACTTTGGTGCATTAAAATTTGATCACTAATGTTTGTAGTAAAATTTAAGTGCAGTTTAAAGGTACAGAGCTTGTTTTATCTGAGTGAGTTCCAGGTCCTGCTTCCATGGCACTGTTCTTAGTTTCGGTCCTTGCAAACTGAAGGTGAATCTTCATTAAGCTAAGAGTTCATACGTGAGTACCATCCGAACTAAACTGGCCGCAATGGAGGATGGTTTGCTAAGAAATGCATTTCACAGGGGTCAAGTCCGGACAGCAGCAGGGCCGGTTCAGGACGCCACTGCGGCGTGGCCGGGGCTCTCCCTCGGTAGGCTGGGGCTCTAGACCAGTTGTGAAAGTGATTCAGTTCAAGTGCAGAAATATTTTTGGAATTAGAGCAGTACTACCTTAACTTTAAGGAAACCCAGGTACTGCATGCTGATTGGTTGTCTTCAGGTCATGTTCTTCAACGATTCAAAAAGTACGGTGTTACTGGGGCCCCCAACTGCTATGAACCAGCTTTGGGGGGCCCAGCTTGCAAAAGGTTGAGAACCACTACTCTAGAACATGATGTGGGGTGGAACCCCCTTTACCCTCAGAACATCCCCTTTACCATCAGGACACCACCTTCGCGAGATCACATGTTGCGTTAGTTGCTAGGTAACTGACATAAAATTCGATCATCGATGTAAGATTGCTTATTTAGGATTCCTAAATTCCGTTAGGATTTGCTTCTGTAATACTGATTCTGTAATTCTGTAATACAGCTCCAGGTTTTCATGTACAATCCCCACATTTACAAAGAATTACTACTACTCTGAACCTAGTTAAGATTTTTGCCATGTTTGTACCAGGGGTATCAAAGAAATGTCTTAATTTAGATCAATTAATCACAGGAAAAAAACACGTTAAAGCCACGCACCGGGATTCTGTTCAAACGTGCGGCCCTTCTGTCTTAGGATTCTTTGCTGTCTTACGCTCGGGTCACTGGTTTACGGTTATTAATATCTTAAACTCTGGGGTTTCTTCCAGGGTCAATAAAGTTTTCTGATACTGATAATAGATGGCCTTTTCTGCAGTTTGCAGAATTCAGTCTGAAGCTAGGAAACATCAGCACTGTCCAGAATGACCACACGCTGTGAGCACGGCACGGTCTAAAGTCGCCAGTTTCCTCCTTGCGTGCGCAAGCGTTTCTCCTGTATAAACTGGCTCTCTGCCCCTCTAAAAATCTATCTATCTCTACAGGCTCTTCAGATATATTTGAAAACGTGTTAGTGTGGATGCTTTTTTTTTTAAACGAAAACGGAAATCTCCGTTTTCAGATATACCCGTGTGTACTGAAAGGTTCAGTCCAGGTAGGGGCGCTAGTTTCTCGGGTCCTCCAGAAGAGGAGAAGAAGCAGGAGCAGCGTTTGGGAGTGTTTTAGAGAAACGAGCTGAAGGTGAAGTTTCAAACATTTTTACATTCTTTACACCCTGTTTACCTCTTTCCTGTCGTTCTGGGAGGAGACTGCTCTCCTTCTGTTAAGTGTGTTGAGTCTGCAGGCTTGAATGGGATCGCTTTTTAGCCTAGCATGCCTGCCACATATTGACATATAAACTCCATTTACTCATTAATATACAAATTGCTTCTGGCCAGCCGGACTTTATATCTGCCAGGGATGCACTAACAATCTCTGAGACAGACAATGGATTTATCTATTTTTGACTGATAAAAGTCTTAATTTCATACTCTGACCTACTTTTGCACCCCTGTTCTTTTAAAGAGCTTTATCAGAATTGCTCTGGAAGAAGCTGTAACAGGTTGTGAGATCATGTTGTGCCAAGTGTGATATGTACAGCTAAACTGAAATTCTAAATTATTATTTACACCTGCTATTTTTGACGTGCTTGGTCATCACCCATCAGCATCTCATCTTAAATGACCATCTGCGAGCCTTCTCCTACTGCTTGTGATGTTACACACAAACTATCAGAGATTCAGATGAAAAGAGTGAAAACTGTCAAAAACAGAAAAATCACTGCTAGGTTGTTCACATCCTGTCAGTACTGTTAGGTTCTCATTCCTCATAAGGTAGGCTGAAGGCACTAAAGGCATGTGAAAGTGACCATTTGTCATACGTGAACACACCACAGCACACAGTGTGAACAGCACGAAATTCAACCTCTGC
>JBBPCW010000001.1:14727299-14747045 GCA_037974425.1 Phenacogrammus interruptus
AGTGGTGAAGTTCACGAAAAATGTCAGAATTTGTCCTCTGTCCCTGCTTGCGTGCGTGCGTGCGTGTGTGTGTGTGTGTGTGTGTGTGTGTGCGTGTGTGTGTGTGTGCGCGCACAGCCAGGTCAAACAGGCAGTGAAGTAGCAGGGAGGTTATTTTCAGAGTTTTAGACTAACAGAGTTATAGCTCTACGCAGACGTTTCCTGTAGGGCGTAAGACACCAAACCACAGAAACAAACAAGATGTCTTATCAGGGCTGGGAGTGCCTCATCCTTATGCTTTTCATATTTCAGTCACTGTGATCGCAACATATAGCTCTGGTGCACCTCGTCATGTACAGGGTTTCGAACATGTTTGCTCAATGTTCGATAAACGCGTTTTCCATGTTTGGAGATTGTTTGGCCTGTTAGCAGCGCTCAAGCTGAACACACTTTCGCTTTCGTTTTCCTTGTATTCGCTTGTAACTGATGTTGTTTTCTTCTTTCCTCTACAGATCTCGACTTTGGTAAGTAGCCTGTTCTCAACCTATCATTGGTCATTATAATAATCAGCCAGTGAATAATAAACATTAATGTATGAAAAAGTGCCCCAACATACAAATGCATGTATATACACATAGTAGTACTTTGACACTGTTTTTGTTTTGGATCTTGGAAAAAGCATCACTCAATTCAGCACAATACACTGCATCAACATTCATGTGTGTGTTTTTGTGTGTATATGTGTAGACACAATGTAATGTAATACATATGCTTCAGGCCAAAAAAAGCAAAATGCTGGATTTTCCAAATTTTATTACTGGAAGAATTTAGAAATATTTTGAACAAATGTAACTGACTGCTTTTCAATATTTTAAAAATCTGTAGTAACATTATTGAGCCACAGTGGCCTTAACAATTGTTTTTTAATTAGAAATATCAGACAGTTTCTGCTGGTTTAGGTATTATTGTACACAATCTAAATTTTCAACAGGACAATGGTCTCAAGCATTCTTCAAAATGTTGCAAAACATTATATCCAGCTCAAATAAAAGCTAAAATTTTTGAAAACTGTGTTTTGGCCTCCCTAGTCTCCAGATCTTTCTCCTGTTGAGCTGCATGAAACGAGCTGGACCGACAAGTTTGAAATGAGCATCCAGCAAATGAGACAGAACTGTTTGCATGCTTGAAAAGGTGCTGGGAGGGTTTGTACACAAGTAATGTCCAAAAATGCTGGAAAGGATCTGTGTTACTGTAATAAAGATAAAGGGTGGTTATTTATGCTGGAGTCATGTATGACTTCTGCATATGCTTTCACATCCTTATGTGAAAATTGCCCTTACAGTGTATTTATTTATATTACACTTCAAAACCAGTCAGTTACATTTAATTATTTGCGTTTTCTTGTAATAAAATCTTGGAAGAGCATTGTATTGTTTTTATCTGAAGGTGGACCTAAACTTCTGGCCTGTAGTGTACACATATTATTATTATTATTATTATTATTATTATTATTATTATTATTATTATTATTATTTAATAATAATAATATTCGTGTTATTGTTGTTATTATTTTTTTTTTTTTTATTATTATTACTATTATTATTATTATTATGCAGACCTTATAAATGAGTACCTTGTGGAGAAAGACTTCAGACTCCCAAACCCTCCTCCTCCCCCTGCTGACTCTGACGTGCAGCTCCATGCCCCAGCAGCTGAGGGCAAACGAGGTGGTCCTGTCCTGGTCTCCAGGTGCACTGACTCCCCCCAGGTCAGTAGCACCACCTCTGTACATCCACAAATGATGTGTAGCAGCCTGTTTAGCTGTTCTTTCAGAGGTCCCAGATCTATGAGGTTGAGTAATGCTGTGGCAGCCATCATGCTTTATTCTATAGGAAACTCATATTACCAATGTAATTATTATATGCAGGACTTTCTGGGGATGGGATATTGTTAGGCAAAAATGAGATCCTAACAATAACTGAAGTATTCCATGTTTAATCAGAATCAGAGATCTTTATTTATCCTGGAGGAAATTGCTCACATCACGACTGCACACTCACACAAGACAGAACAATACAGAACAAAATACCTGAATATATAATAAAATATACTCAGACTAGAAATATATTAAGAAAAGGAAAGAAATAGTACAACTACTTAAATTGTTGTAATTCTGTTTTCACCTTTAAATATCCAACTAGTGTGTAGTTCTGAAAGATATGTAGAAATGGATGATGTAGAGTTTGAGAGTTAAAAGTTTTTTGTTTTGGTATTGGTTTGAAATGTGGGGGTAAGCCAGAATGGCTCGATTGTTGTGAACAGAGATTATGACACAGTTGGCACATTTCTGGCCAGAGAGGTTTTTAGGAGACACGGTTAGAGGTTGAAATCTGACGCCTTGTTTCAGTTGGCGATCTCTTCCTCCTGCATGGCTCTGTCGGCACAAAGCACCAGCTCCTCCCCTCTCTGTCCTCATTGGCTGCTGTTCCTTCTCTGTTAGTTTCCTGTTTCTTCACCATGCTCCTTTTGCCTCTTGTTAGCTGCTCTTTGTGCAGGAGATCTGCGGCCTTCCCCAGGCATGTCCAGACGTTCTCTTTCTCTCGCTTCGCTGCTGCTCTCCCAGCTGCCCTGCAGCTGACCAACTGTGGCTTTTGTATTTTTACTTCCGCGTTTGTTTTTCCATTGTTGACTGATCTGTGACTGCAGTGCACGAGCTTACTAGGCCGTTAGATAACTTGTTTTTCTCTCTCTCCACTCCCCTCCTCCTTGCTGTCTGTTGCTCTCTCTCTCTCTCTCTCTCTCTCTCTGTTATTTCTATTTCTCTTTTGTTGCATACCACAGCAGTTGACACGCTTTGTTTCTTTGTAGCCAGCAGCACTGTTAGATGCACAGTTAGAAGACATCAGACTTAGTTATTTTGACCACAGATTTGTGTCACATAAATGGTCATGATTATTGAAATTGCATCTAAAAAAAAAGCTATTGCTGTAATCAGAACAAGTTTTTTTGTTGTCTGCTATAAAGAAACTATATTAACTATGAAACTGGCTACAATAAAGAAAATGGCTTTTAAAATGTGAAGTGAATAGTTTGGCTTCTGGCACTTTGTTGTGCTGATCCAACATTGTGGCCTGACAGTGGCCTGACTTCTTACTCACTGTTTTCCCATCTCTCTTAATCTCCAGTGTGCTAATACATTCCCGCCAGTCCAGCCTACTGGAACCGGAGTCATGTCAACATTGAATTCGTCCCGTGGCTCCAAGGTGTCAGGACAGCGGCGTGGGACTGCTTATGCAGGCCAGCGCATGCGCTCTCTGCATACGGGCACTGAGCAGTTGGAGAGCTTGCTGGACAAACCACAGCTGGTGGTGGTGGAGCAGCCCAAAGAGCGCGGCATGAGGTTCAGATACGAGTGTGAGGGCCGCTCAGCTGGCAGCATCCTGGGAACCTCCAGCACAGATGTTAACAAGACACCTCCTGCCATTGAGGTTAGTCTGGAAATGGTCTAGAGTGTGGTTATACCAGTCCTGGTCCTGAAGCACCCTGTCCTGGATATCTTGGAACTTTAACACACCTAGTACAACTAATCAGCTAATTAAAGTAGCAATAAAGAAAAAGGATAGAAGTCAGTTTGCAAGTCTTGGCTTCTCAAAACATATTTATAATTACAGTTATAAATATGTTTTGAATCAACAAATAAAAAAATATGATGCAGTTATTGTTGATGATAAATTTTCACATCCTTCAAATGTGGGATGTAAAGATTACAATGAAGAACAAAGGAGCATTTCTTCAACTGGGCATCGGAAAGAGCTGGGAAAACATAAAATACATAAAATGTAAAATATGCAGAACAGGGTTTCTTTAGAGCTTGATTTGGAAACCAATCGGAGGTGTGTGTGTTTGTGTTGTATTTGTGTCTATAAAATTGTCCGGAGAATGACACACTGCAAAGGGCAGCAGGTGTTTTTGAATTATGGCAAAAAAGTTACGAAAAAAATAAGAGTTTGGGTTCGACAGCTACATGTACATGTGGATCTAACCTTCTCTCTAAAGTATTACCAATATAATATGACCTTGCTTCTGACCTCAGCTGTCTTTAACATGCTAATGATCCAGACAATTTGATGTGTGAAAATACATATGCGTCTTCATTTTAGTTGGCTTGTTTTTAACATGACTTCATTAATGTGGTTTTGGCTGCCTGCCCACAATACTTTATTAATTGAATCAGTAGTTTTACTTTACTGCCATACTAACATAATTGCTTAGAATCTCTCAGCCTAACACTAGAAGACGGTGATTTTAGTTGAGGGTGGTGTTTTGCTTTATATGCTCTGCTTTATTTGCTTTCAATGCACTTTGCAATAAAAAGTGCATGTATGTTACATAAGCCACTGATTTGCTTGTGGTTAAGACACTAAATATTTTGGAGGCCGTTTGTGTGGCTACTTTTGGAATGCACCGACTTCTCCAACCTAAAGAGGGTTTCCCCCTTTGGGTTTAAGTGAATAACGTTGCCACCTAAGTGTTAAGCCTGGTTTTAAGAATATCAAACAGTATCAGCCCACCACAAAAGAGGGACTTACCATCTACACATAAACACAGATTACACTTTCCAATTAGAGGGGCTGTATATTTCCATACAGATATCTGAGTGTGACAAAAAACATTTCTTCCATTTCTGTAAATAGCTCCAAGGGCCAATCGAAGGGATCAAATCTGTCACGGTGACCGTGTCTCTAGTGACTAAGGACATCCCTTATCGCCCACACCCACACTGCTTGGTTGGAAAAGACTGTTCAGATGGCATCTGTGTCATCTGTTTTAACCCCCACACAACGCGACGTCACAGGTATAAACCACATTGAAATTGATTTAATTTAGCTTCTTAGTCAATGATACACTGCCATTGCCTTCAAATGCAATCTTTCAATAAACACTATTTTCATTCATTTTCAACTGTGAACTTCATATACCATGTTAGGCCAGTTATTACCTACAGTAATACCGATTACATATTGTCTAATTGCAGTTACAGTGGAGAAAATCATTATTCGACCCCTCGCTGATTTTGTATGTTTGTCCAATGACAAAGAAATGAAAAGTCTCAGAACAGAATCATTTTAATGGTGGGTTTATTTTAACAGTGACAGATAGCACATCAAAAGGAAAATTGAAAAAATAACTTTAAGTAAAAGATAGAAACTGATTTGCATATAATTATAATTATTATTTCCTCCACTGTATTTTGTGACGGTAATTTTTGATTTCAGATTTTGAAAGACAACAGGCATGATGTGAATTAGTTGCATTTTCATGAGTTCATGTGACAAGTAACTATGAAAACAGAAAAACATTCACTGAGACATATCTTTTAGCTTGTTACTATAACACATTCAGAGAGTAGTTCTGCAGTTCTGTAATACCCTCTGATGATAACTTTTGTGTATTTGTAAGGTAAAAAGTTTCTATGGCTTTTTATAATTCTACATTTGTGTATTCACATCATTTTGTGATAGAACACCATAGAGTTGGCTACAGAGCAAAGGAATCAAAATGGCCAATAATTTGTGCTGGTACGATAAAAGTTTCATAACATGAATAACAAGGAACAATTCAGTTATTAACTGCCGTAATTTATACGGCAGTTAATCATCAACTAAAAAAAACGTGTGAAGATTTTGAACGTTTACAGATCTTTACATTGCTCTCACTTAGACATACTGTAAGATTTTGCTTATATTGTGATCATTTTAATATAATTTAACACTCCCTAAAAAAGCACTGAACATAAAGGATGTATGAAATATAGTATAAAACAAAATGTGGCTCTGAGGCCTCAAAATTGAGCTAAATATTAAGCAACGTTGTCGCTGTTGTTTCAGTTTTGTAAATTTAGGCATCCAGTGTGTTCGGAGGAAGGAGCTAGATGCCTCGCTGCTGAAGAGGAGAAACAAAAATATCGATCCATTCAACAGTGAGTGGCAAAATTACTGTGCCTTTCATGCACTTGGTTAGAGAAAAATCAGTAAAGCCTGCATTGTAACAAATGAAGTGCATGTAATTGTGACTCACTGTGAAAAAGTATTTGTTTACTTAGATTTTTCTTTCTGTCTCTGACAGCTGGACACTCAAAGAGCATTGAGGACATGGACATGAACGTGGTGAGGCTGTGTTTCCAGTGTGATCTGGAGAGGGAGGACGGGGACAGGATCCAACTCAGCCCTGTGGTGTCCAACCCCATCTATGACAAGAGTAAGAGTCTGCAAGTGTTTCAAAATTGAGCTTAATGCATAGGCCCTGCTTTATGCATATGCTAATATACCAGCACGCTAATTGTTTGTGTATCCTGAGCAGAGGCTACTACAACTGCAGAGCTGAAAATCAACAGACTGAATGTTGTCCGGGGTCCCTGTACAGGAAAGACTGAAATCTACATGCTGTGTGACAAAGTGCAAAAAGGTGAGCACACCACCCACAACACATTAGGAACCACATGAATAAATAACTCGCAGGAAATCACTCTTAGTGTTTTTTTTTTTTTTTGCACCATTATAGTGGTGCAGATAAGCAACTTATACTTGGCTGGAATGGGAGATGTTATGGTCTCATCTAGTATGAGAAATTTAGGAAGAAACATAATGCTCGAAATGACATTACATATGTAAAGTTAAAGTATATTCATGGTTACCCTAATGCTAACGCTAACCCTAGTTTGAAAAAGGCACTAGATGATATCTAGAATATAATATTCAGTTTGTAAAGAGGAAAAGGGCTCTAGATGATATCTAGAATATAATATTCAGTTTGTAAAGGGGAAAAAGGCTCTAGATGATATCTAGCAGGCCCTTTTATCATACACGAAGTGCTCGGTTTTTGTGCCATAGATGACATCGAGATCATCTTTGGTTTGGACGATTGGGAGGCCAAAGCAGAGTTCGCCCAAACTGACGTCCACCGGCAGATCGCCATCGTCTTCAAGACCCCGCCTTTTCAGGAGCAGGACATCAGTGAGGAGGTGGAGGTCAATGTGTATCTGCGTCGTATTTCAGACCGCATGTACAGTGATCCGGTGAAGTTCACCTATCTTCCTCATAACACAGGTCAGTAGCGATGCACATTTTCCATGCACACACGCACACGCTGCAGGTGAGCATAATTTGCATGAAGCCTGCTGGTACTCTTTGCCTGGTCACTGTGGTTGTTTAGGGCTGATTGCTGGAGACATTATTCTCCATCTACGGGCTCTGCAATAAATCCCCGGCTAAACCTGACCTTGAAACAAAAAACACTTTCACTTCTGAGGATGCCTATTTATATCTTGAATATTCTTTTACAATCACTTTCACTCATTAAATCATTCAAAATGGGGAACTAAAATATGGCAATGGTGTAATGGTGAGTAACCTGAAGACAGAATTAGCATTTCATGGAATATTCATAATAGTACACGTATCTTGGAGCAAGTTATGAAACCATAAAGCAGTAAAACTGAAAGAAGCTTAAATAAATGTTTTGTTTTTATCTGTTCAGTGGGAGATTTAAAACTCAGCTCTTTATGTCCAGCTCTCTTTGTTAGTAACTGTAGTTCAGAAGTGAAACTGCTCATGAAGCACTTAAGTCATTCAGGCTCAGTAACTGAATCAGAAAGGGTGTTTTTTTGTTGTTGAGGCTTCACTTTGTCTTAGCAACTTTTTCTCTGGTTGAATCTGTTGTTCTGTTTTTTTAATCAGAATCATAAGTGAGAAACAGGTGGGGTCTATTCTATCCACTGATCAAAGCTTTTAAGGCTTCCTGTTCAGTTTTCAGTTCAGCAATACTCCCAAAATAATACTAAATTTACACACGTGTTCAAAAACACCACTGTCTGAAATGAACCATCAGTAGCCTGAAGCTTTGATAGGTGTCCTGGTCAATAAGATATATGGCTGCAACATTTACACTCGAACCAAAGCACACTTTCAGTGGTTTAACACAAAGGGTTTCTTGTCTTTCCTAATTGATCTGCAGATCCATATGAGGTAAACCGCAAGAGGAAAATAAAATCGGACATCAAGTTCAACGAGGACTGCCTTGCCCTCCCAGGTAGGGGCTTTGAGCATAAACAGTGTCATGGTTCTATTTGTCTCCTGACAGTCAGATGAGTACATTTGAAACATTTTATCATCTTAAATAAATGAATTAGGAACACTTTCAGTGCAGAGATTCATATTTGAGACAAAATATAGGCCAAACAAAAAAAAGGATAGAGAGAAGGATATTTATTGTAGGATGCTGTAGGATGTTATGCCTGATAAAGCTTTGAGTTATAGAAGCTACACCTTCAAAATGAACTAAAGTGAACTCTAATGCTAAGGCAGAGTGCTTGGAAATAGCCCTACATGTTCATATCATTAATTAACTTTATTTGAAGTCTAGGTGTGTTAGTATGTGTTTTTTTCTGAGCAACAAAACACTCTGGTTAAAAGTGTCACTCTGGTTAAATGCTGTAAATGTAAATGTAAACTTGGTACAATGTTAGAGGCTGAGAAGGACTAATGAGTCAGTGATTATTTAGCATTTTTTTGTATGTTAAACTAAACATTCACAGTCAAATGAGATGCACTGGAGCACAATGCCCAATGCTAATGATATAAAACTCCTCAGTATCAAGCTGTGGAACTGCCTTTCTGGAATATTGAAGCTCCATCTAGTACCTTCAGGGTGAGAGTGATCCAGAAGTAATCATCCAACTTCAGTGCCTGACCACTCTATGGCTTGTGGCTGAATGCAATCCAGTCTTCACAACAATTTTCCACTATTTAGTGTAAACCCGTCTCATAAGTGTCGAAGATGTTACTGTGACAAATGTGGCGGGGGACTGGCAGTTAAGAAAACAAACTCAAGGTGTTTGTCAAGGTGTGTTTAATCCAATATTTAAAAAATATATATTTGTGTTTTATTCTTTTGTCAGGTCCAGACATGAACAAACCAGCACCATCACAACAGTTTGATCCATTTTGTTTTGCTGCTTTGGATGGTGTTGTTCCATCTGCAACCCCTGGCCAGGAGGAGGCCCAGCCTTTATTGGCTCAGGGACTGGAGAACATCGCTTATGGAGAAGATGACCTCAAACAAGAAGATGGCTGTGTGAGTTTGGATCAGGACACCATGAGCAGCATCTTGCACAGCATTACTGAGTGTCTGGGTCCTCACAATGTTCTGCAGCTTTTCAACAGCCAGGATCCCAACTCCAATTTCATGTTTGAAGGGGGAGATCCAAACTTGAATTTCCCAGATTCAGCTGGGCAACCTCCGGTGAACATGTCCTCCTTCTATGATGCACATTTCAATCAGATGGTGAGCCACAGCCACAGCTCTGAGTCCCTGCCGCAAGATTTACTGGGCATTTCCTTAGGTCAGGTCAAGACTGAAAACGAAGAAGACTCCTAAGTGTCCTTGATAGCTCCTTACGGTGTGGAAACTGAAGTATGCATGTATGTGTTGATCCATGCCAGATGCCGTATGCTGTCCCATATGAAGGGCTCTTAAAATGAACATGGACAATGAACATGGAACAGGAAGAGTCAGATCTGTAGGACCAAGCTCAGGCCATTCTGTTGGACCTCTGGACAAGTTGTGGGGGTGTTTTCGCGCAGCAACAATGTCCGCTCAGGCCCGAGAATGACGAAAAAATAGCAGGACTACTGCTGTGATGATGTAGTGTGTGGTATCTGGGAGAAGCATCTTCCCATTAAGTCATCTTGCACTAAAAAAAAGGGAAGATCAGTTGCTGCTTGAATGCCTTTTTTTCAGACTGTAAAGAGGTAGGAGAGTCATTTGCCAGTTGTACAAGCTTCTTTGCATTCTCAGTAACCAGCTTGTCAGAACTTAGCTGGA
Source organism: Phenacogrammus interruptus (assembly GCA_037974425.1). NCBI lineage: Eukaryota > Metazoa > Chordata > Actinopteri > Characiformes > Alestidae > Phenacogrammus > Phenacogrammus interruptus. Next base: position 14,737,161 of record JBBPCW010000001.1, read on the forward strand.
CCAAATGGTAAAAAGCCCACACTCGTCCATATGACCTTCAGCCTATGGTAGTCACTTCTGTGTGTGATGGACGATAATTACATTTTTAGAAGATGAGTCTTTATCTATTAGAATGTCTAGTTATAGCATTAAATAATGTGCATTTTAAAGTAGACATTTTTTTTAAAGTAGACAAAGTTCATGTAAAAGAATGAATAAACTGTAGCTGACAGATATAAGTAAAATGTAAAATTACTCTGAAATCTACTTGAGTAGAAGAAAAAGTATACAGCCCTGGAAAATAATGAGACCACTGCAATTTTTTTTTTAAATCAGCATCTCTACAAACGTGACAACCATTCCATGCAAGTGTCTGTTAAATTCCTACACAAGCACCTGATTCTGCTTCATGGGGTACTGATTAGTGATCACCTGAATCAACTCTTATTTAATGAGGAAAAGTATAAAAACACCGTAATCAACACTCTCCTCTCGCAATGTGACCTATTGGATGGCAAAACACTACTAGATTTACGTCCAAAGTAATTATTGCCATTTTGATTAAGTGAACAAGAGATTTGTTTTCTTCTGTAAACTCTGCATCATTTCTATTTTGTATGTATTTTCATTTATTTGAAATAATGAATTAAAGAATAATGGTTTTGTTTGGAAATGAGGAGAAATATTGTCAGTAGTTCTTAAAAACTAAGCCAAAGCTGTTCAATACTTGATCAGATAAAAGTAAAATCTGAGAAACATTTTTGCAGTGATCTCTTATTTTGTCTGGAGCTGTTTATGTGTATTGGAAATACTCAGGAGTTCCAATTTACAAGTTACAAATCTCTCAGTTTTACTGTAAAACATATAACTGATTAAATGATACTACCCACCTCCGGCAAGCAGATTTCAGCACTGTCATGCATCTAAAGTGTTAGGATCAGCACTGAAAAATGTAGCAGATTCTAAGGTCTACATTCTCAAGTAAACACCTAAATGTGTAATTCTGCATGTAGAGTATGCTGTAGTGAGCTGAACGAAATGAGCTGTTCTTAAAGTAATGTAAACTTCTGCTTCTGTGTGTGTCTTAGTAAAAACTTGGTTTGGAAACTGTGATTTTGAATTAGAGGGACGTCGCATTGTGATTTTGCTCTCAGAAGTGCAGAAAATCGGTTGTTAAATAACATTATCTTCTCGTGTACTTAAGTCTTTTTAAATGAATTAGAGGTTTGTGGGGGTAATTGTGGTTTTATTCTTATTTTTCTTCCACCCACACATTCCTGACAACTTGAACCAACGTTTTAATTGCCATCAACTTTTTTTTTTTTTTTTTTTTCCTGACCCTTCCTGACTGTATTATTGTCCAAACACATTCCAGACTTTCTCCAACTACACAGTTAGACCAGGTACTAGATAGACTGGTTCAGATTAAGGGCTTAAGAGTTTCTCATGACATTACAAGCATTTTTCTTTAAACGCTTTGTTAAAACAGGTGGGTGTATATCATTTGGATGGAAAACACGGGCCCACGGGTCAGATCCCTTCTCCATTCTCTGCATTTTTACTGGTGGACAGAGGAGTCATTGTGGCTACAAATTCACACTTCATGGTTCACATGTAAATAAAACTTTGGGGAAGCTAAAAGCTGGGTCTACTTCAAGATTAGAATAGTCATTACATACTGCATCACTGTCAAAAAAAAAACTTTTTAGAAGGTTCTTCACTTCCCATGTAAATACATGTAAAAGATTTTATTCCAATGAAATTTAAGGCATTTCTGATGGTTGATTCATGACAAATGGAACACAAAAAGCAGCTGCTATGTTCACGTCATTTGTATGATCTTCTAATGGTATGTAAATAGGCGATTTACATTGTTCCATGGGATTTTTCCATGGGAACCATTGTTGGGAGTTGTGTCCAAATTTGATACATATTTTTGAGGCAGCAAAAACAAATGTGGCCGAACATGTATCTTAATTTAATATCTTAATGAGCCTTACTTTAGTTTATTAGACCATTCAACTTGAGGCAAACCCCAGGACTGCTAATGGCACCCTTGAGTTAGTTACTGTCCCCACACACTGTTCCCCAGGCGCTGCATACCTGGCTGTGCTCTGCTTCACTTGGTAAATGGGTTAAATACAGAGAAAGAATTTTTCATTGTTTACACAGTGTGCTGCAATGTGTTCACAAGTGATAAGGGTGCTCTTTACTTTTTACAAGTGGTGCTATAAAGTTGTCCATTACATCCTGATCCAACACTCCAGGCACAGGTTTAGTATGTTTGTCCCAGTTCTTATGCTGTAGTTACATCTCTGAGAACTGCAGGCCTGAAGCTGAGAAACACTGGTCTATTTGAAGCCTTTGAATATCCTTTCTGCAGCCCTGTGTAATACCTACAAGCACACATACAATTCTTATTTAAATGTTAGCTGAAAATGTTTCCAATGAAGCAGCAGCATGTCGAGGTTGCACTGGGCATGTCCAGAGCCCAACTGGGAATATTTCACTTCGTTTCTTTCATCACATCAAAATCTTCTTACTCAACTTTACTCAAGTTGGTCCATCCCACAGCCTGAGGCTTGGCCCAAAGCCAGACGGGAAACTCCACCATTAGGCAAACTGCTCACTTAGAAAGCATGTGACTTCTGTTTTGGTTGGCACCCGCTTTCTTTGCTTATCACCACATGTAAGTATGAAGTAATTCGCATGAACAACTGCTGAAGAAAGACCGCCTTCGCCTTCTTCGGAAAATCCCTAAACATCAATTCCTGAGAAATCTCAGATGTAAATTTCAGTTGTCAGCATTTCAATGGGACAGCTAGTGGCCTTATGGTTAAGGAGTTGCTTCTATAATCAGAAGGTTGTAGGTTTGAATCTAAGGACTGCTAGTGGCACTACTGAGGTCCCCTTGAGCAAGGTACCATCCCCACAGGCTGCCCCTGTGTGTCCCCTGAATTTTACATTGCTCACACTGTGTACTGTGCTGTGGTGTGTTAACTGTTAAGGGGTTACTTTACTTTTATGAGCTATGAATGCAGGCTTTCAACGAGAAATGAAGAACCACTCTGATATTGCTTGTTATTGGGCTTACAGACGTTGGCTGAATGAAATCTGTATTATTCGGTCATTTCCTTAAGTATATGTTGCATTAATAACTATGAAGCCATTAACACAGGAAATATTTGTGGAAATTTTTTGTGTTATTGAGCCGGGCTTCTCAACCACTTCTCAACCACGGGCTTCTCAACCAGTGGCCACTGATGGGCCATGAATGCTTTTGATTGGACCACGAATCTAAAAACAAGACAGCCCATCGGTCCACAATCGGTTATTTTAATATCATCTAATGTGGCCAAGTGGGCCTTGGCAACATGCTGTGATTGATAGGTGGGCCTTAATGTGGAAAAGGTTGAAAACCATTGGTATAGAGAACACCAAGGCCTGAGATGACACAGCAGCTTTGCTCAGAAGTGACATCATACACAAATTCCTGCCATCTACTGGTGTGAAGGTGAACAGACAGTAGAATATACAACCAGTTTACGGTGGGTCACAGTCCTGTGACACCAATCAAATATACACCCATATAGAAAGTCATGAGATTTTATTCATCTGATGAATGTGGGGGTTAGATATTTACAGACTACATGCATACTGTAACACCAAAATGGCAGAAATGAGGAATATCCTTCAGTCCCTCTTTTCAATGATCTGGGGCTCTGACAGTTTCTGTAGGGTGAGCTCCTTCACCAGGTTGTCCACACAGCTCTTGTACAGAGGCTCGGGTTTCTGAAACAAAGGCCACAGAAAGCAAATGTTACTGGCACATGCATTTAAGCTCACATTCATGAGTGAGATCTTGTTCTGTTTTTTCCTCTTTCTTTTTTTCCTTTAATGCACCACATCTATTTATTCCACTCCACAAAAAACTTTGATATCAGCATGTAGTAAAACATTTACAGCTTGGACATAAAGGGGAAAGGGAAGGTGTACAAAATGGTAGCAAGCCCGTTTATGTTGGTATAATAAGGATGGACAGGATCAGGAATGAGTTTATCAGAGGCACAGCTGGAGTTTGGAGGAAAAGTCAGAGTGGTGGACTGCGTTGGTTTGGTCATGTGCTGAGAGTCTGAGTGTGTTCCATTTACATTTATGGCATTTAGCTGACGCTTTTATCCAAAGTGACTTTCATTCTCTAACTACAGGGACAGTCTCCCTGAAGCAACTTGGGGTTAAGGGTCTTGCTCAGGAACCCAATCGTGTTGCTGAAGGTAGGATTCGAACCCATGACCTCTTGGTCCAGAGGCAAGTATCCTACCCACTGAGCTACCCCCACCCTTTACGTTTATATTTACAGCATTCGCCAGTTCCAGCATTGTGCTTCTGAGATCTCATGTGGCACTGAATGGCTTTAAGCCACTAAAGTGCCTAAAGTGGCCATCTTTCCATAGAAACTGCCCCAATCACACCTGAACCTCTCCTCCACCGGCTATTTTCCATTATTTTCATTACCTCACATAACTCACAAAAAAAAGAGGCCACCCAGATGTCAGAAACTCTCATTAACCACAGGAACTCAGTGTCTTGTTGTCTATTAGACTGTTTCCAAGGGTTACATTCACCATCCGTGACACTTTCACTTCCAAGAAGGATGTTGGAGGAAGGATGCTGAGGATGGAGCTGCAAGGAGGAGGAGAAGAAGAAGGCCTAGAAGGAGGTTTATGGATGTGATAAGGGAGGAGATCCAGCGGATAGAAGTAAATTAAGACGCTTGATCGGCTCTGGCAACCCCTAATTGGGAGCAGCCGAAAGTAGATGACGACATATATGCGAAAAATAATATACTACTCATTGTTTGTAGTTTTTCTGTAAATTAAACATTTTACAACTTCTAATCTTAAAACAAGGATGCAAGCCAAAATGCGGTTAACTAATAATGGTTGGCTGACTGCTTGCATATGTTTGATTAACAATATACATAGAACTGCTATGTTTTCGTCCATTTTTCTGTCTTTGCTGTGAAAGCATCTGGCAAGCAGCATAAAATTACAGATAAAATCGATTCTGTTAAAGCTCACAGTTGTATTTACTGACAGATGAGTAAAAGGTGGGATAACAAGAGAACATCTCATGTTTGCTTCATTGTCCAAACAGACACATAGTCACTACCAGAAATAATATTTGTGTACAAATTCTTCCACAATATTGTTGAAATGAAAAATCTTTGCCTGTTTTCATTGAAACAACACAAAAACAGAGAACGGAACCAGAATCTGATCTCATTCCCCTCAGAAAATGGACTGTTCCTGGCACCCTTTAGAATTCATAAGAGATTTCAAGCCAGTACATTTACTTGAATTTGTAATTAAAGAAACCTGTGACAAACTACAGGTGTAGCGAACACCTAAATCATAGTTTTAATTTAAACAGGAAAAAGTTCAATCAATCACTTTAAATCTTTTCAATCTTTCTGTGCTGTGATCTACTGGGTCTTTGAGCATTTTTAAACTGATGTTAGGAGAGGGGGCGGGAGAGAGAAGTGAAGCATGATACTGTTGATTAGTATTAAAAAATAATAAATAAAACAGAGCCAAAGTCTCAGAGGAAGGAAAAAGTCATCAGACTGCCAACAAGGATTATGGATAGACCAAAATTTTAAATGGTTTATGATATCACCAGAGACATGAACTAACAAGGTTAACACTACCAAAATAACTTTGGTATGAATTTTTGTTGTTGTTGTTGTTGTTGTTTACATGAAGAAGCTAATCATACACTTCAACATACGTTGAGTGTTTAACAGAAAATCTGCAGATTTTTTTCTACTTTGCTGTTGCAGCCTACACTGAGTCAGTGTAAAGTAAGTGGCTGGTCAGAGCTGTTCTCTGTGCTGTTTGTACACCTTGTATAGAATCCCAGCCAAAGTACCAATTCTCTGACTGGCTGTAGGAATCAGTGCACCCAAAGAACGGTGTATAATGTCACCTTGAACTCCAGCTGTCTCTGTTTCTCCACTGCCTCCTCGAGACTCAACCCCACCCACTCGGCCTCCTCAGCTGGAATCTCAAACTGCTGCCTCGCCCCAATGCACAAGCCAAGGGGAAAAAATGACAAGACACCATTTAACATCCAGTTCCATCAACATGCCATTATCATATCAGTATTTTCACCAGCAAGAAAGTTTTGGTGTTTGAATACTGCATACCTTGTACTTCTTGTAGATCTTCTCCCTTTGGACAGGATCATCTGTCCTGAGCTCAGTGTCTTTCCGTGCTAACCGGAGGAGCATTGCACGTTTTAAGTCCATCCCAAACTTAGAATTTAAGTCTTGCTTTGGTGTCTGAGCACAGCAGAAACACACAAAAATACAATAAATACCTTCTTTAGATTCAATAAAAATCTTCGTTGCTTTCTTAATCATCTTGTGTACTCCTCTGATTAGCTGAATAAATCAGTTTGTGCACATCACCTTGAGAATGTAGAAGTCAAAGCCAAACGCAGCATCAATAAGATCCAACGTACGAGCCGTGACTGAGATCGTGAACTTCTGGTCGAGGATTTCACTGTACAGCTCCTTCTTGAAGTGCTGAGGCTTCCAAATTTTCTTCAGTTTCGAAGAGAGCTAGAACAGTGTTCATAAATAGAGTTTAGGGTCATTTTTGGAGATCACCCTTTAATTTTTACTTTACAGCCAAATGGCCATTCAGTCCAAGTTACTGGACTATATTAAAGTGTCAGAAAAAAGCAGAAAACATTAAACAGGAAATTACTCAAAAGCCTTAACCATTAAATATAATATTTTTATAAATTCTGAACAGGGACACATCATTTCAGTCATCCTTTTCATTCTCTCAAGGTGGATGGATGAATGGAAACATTTTTTTTTTCAGATATGAGACAAGAGTGGAGTTTGATGTATTTTCTCCTCCCTCTCCAAAATGAAAGTTTCATGGCTAAAGTTTTACTAGTCTCTCAGGCCTTGCATGGTTGTCGTTTCTCGTTTCCTTTTAGATTTTTTAGAATCATTTTGTGAACTCTAAGTTTCTCAGAAATATCTAAAATTTAGATGCAAAGAACTTGCAAGGCAGCTGAGGTGTGTGAGGGTAGCTGCTTTCAGTAAACTGCAGCACCCATTTGAGGGGAACTTAATGTCAACGAGATTTCTGGGAAACTCCGCGTCAGTTGGAAGGACAAGTGTGTTAATACATTCTTAACCATAGCAACGCTATTTTCCATGGCGCAAACAAGGGAGGAGAGCAAAGACATTACACATGCTGCATTACTGCAACACTACACATCTTCGGACTGCCTTTACACCAGCTCACCTTGTCATTATTGGCATATCTGTATCCCAAAATCCAGCCCTCTCCGCCCCAGAGGCCACGCTGGGACTCCGGTGGGAAATGAAGAGGGATGGGAATGTCCTGTACCCGCTCCCGCTGGCCTGTTTTGGGGCTGATCCGGTATTTAACCCCTAGAGGTTTCCAATGCACCGGGGTAGGGGGGGTTGTGTCCTGTAGAGCTTTCAGGTAGTGCTGAGGTAGACGAGCATAGATACCCTTCTGTAACTTCAGGGCATCCCATAGTTTTGGAGGGTACTTATGTAAAGGCATCTTCTTTCTAGATGGATGGGCACAAAAATTAAAAACAGGGAAAATGAGGTGAGTTAGCAGGGTCTACTCTGTAATATAGCGTAATCTATAAAAACAAGTTGGCTATTGTTTTTTTGAATAGTAAAACTCGTAAAAAATTGAGCTACACTTTACTGATATTTCACTCCGTTACAGTCACTCATGAATTCAAGTTCAAAAGTGCAGTAGCACAATGGAAAAATGTTCCAATGATACATATAACGATAAAAACTATAACGATAATTATTTTGTTTAAACTCTGCACTATAATCAGTGAACCATCATGCATGCATTTTAAAGTGTATAAATTGGTAGATAAAGGTGCAACGTGACGTCATGGATCACAAATACATGTTCGGTTGCACATACTCTATATGTACAAAAGTATGTGGACACTAGACCATCCCTTTCCATGGGTTTTAGTGTACAGACCCCCCATCTCTCTTCATCAGCCTTCGCTCTTTTGGGAAGGTTTTCCAGATTATTTTTGGCATGTGAATTTGTGTTGATGTTGCTTCTAGAGGCAGCGTGGAACTCCCGAGTGATATAACGTTACTTGGTGAATGGGTTAAATGCAGAGAAAGAAGTTCACATTGGCAACTTTATTTTACTTTCTTCAGTATTATCTATTGGTAGTATTTGCCTATGGAGATAGTATGGCTGTGCGATTTTTTACCTGTTTACCTGTTAGCCAAAAGTGTGGTTGTTCTTGGTTCTAATGTGAATGGATAAACATTTAAATAAAACCCGATTGACTCCTAGTAAAGGCCAGGCACTTCTGTTGCATCCAGGTTAAATAGAATCTCGTCTTAGTGTGTGAAATCGACACATTTGCTAATACTTGTTCACACAGCTGAGGCTAGTGTGCTAAGCTAAACTAATCTGTGCTATGCTTCTACAGCATGGTCGAGTGAAAAACTGTTCTGAGGCAAATACAAGAATTAAAAATCGTGCTACATACTTGACGTACCTGGCGAAAACCTGGATGAAGGTGAACTGGTTGTTATTTAGGCTCTTCTGCAACCTACATAGTTCATTCAGCTAATGTTGCTCTCGCAACTCACATGTCAGTCAAGGACACATTCGACCAGTTCCGATGACGTAAGGCTGGTGATTGGACTGTGGGAAATGACTAGAAGAGTGCTTTGGTTAGCTTTCATGCAGCGGCACTATTATGGTTCTTTGAGAACACTAAGTGGACAAAGGTATTGGAACACACCTATTTTAGGATATCTTAATGCTTCAGCATTTCAAGGCGTTTGGGACAACGCCACGCTTCCAACTTTGTGGATACGTTTTGGGGAAGGTCCCATCCCAACATTTTGTGGGAAGCGTTCTAAGAATAGTGGAAGCTGTTAATAGCTGCAATGGGGGGACCAACTCCATACTTAAGTCTATGTATTTGAATGCAATGTCAATAAAGTCTATAAGTGGAAAGGACAGGCGTCCCAATACTTTTGTCCACATAGTGTATCGTTGAACTTTGTCCATTAAAGTGTTTCGGGTAAAGTAGACGTTACAGTTAATTTGACACATACAGCATCAACGGAAAAGTGACATATCACACAAACGTAGAAATAATTTCGCTTGACGAAAGTCAAGTCCCTGTTTTCTTTCACCAGGTATTACACTTGATCGTCTCTTTTCCTGGTCACTTTTTTTGTGCATAAACGAAACGACAGAGTCTGCTTTAAAGGCTATGCACACGATTAAAAAGACCCACTTCCATGCGGTTCGATTAAGTCTATTTTCAGGTAAAACGCTGCTTGTCCTGGGATTCGGACGCCCGAAAGGTGGAATTGAACCACTCTGCCGCTAAGCAGCTACAGGTTTGAAGCCTGCACCCCGGACCACCGAGGTTCATCCGGGCATTTTGCATAGCTGAGATGACAGCTATATATACCTCAGCAACACAATAGATGTTTTGTTGATGGTAATTTGGGTAAACTATTTTACTTCCTAACAAAATATGTTATAAATTACAAAAACAGTTTTACCGTTACCAAGCCATAATAATAAAATTACAAATTATGACAACAAGAACCTGAAACCCGCGCACTTCACCATTAAATGCAAATCAGATGTACGTCATAGAACTTAGGCGGGGTTTGTGTAGAAAAGGTGCTGCATGGAGAATGTAGTTTTTTACAGTTTAGTACAAACGTTGATTTGGACCAGACGGAGCCGGTTATGATTAGGGTTGCCAACCGTCCCTTGAAAAACGGAATCGTCCCTTATTTAGAAACAAAAATCTTCTTAAACCAACTTCAAG
>JBBPCW010000001.1:14747604-14767879 GCA_037974425.1 Phenacogrammus interruptus
GTGCGTAACATAGTTGTCGTTAGGTTAGTCAAAACAAAAGACTGTGTATCTTCTCTGCTCCCGGACACTTCCAGCTGGATCGCTCCGTCCTTCTATCAGAGGTACAGAGAAGACTGTACTCACAGAGATAGATATAAGACAGAGAGGATACAGGATTATTAAATGCAAAGGTTTCCTAATGATTTCATGTGTCAGTGAACTCGCTAATATGAACTTTAATAAGAATAATGATTTAATATGAAAGAAACTTTATTAAGTATAACATTTCTCCAACACACACTAAGCATTTACAACAGAAAGAGGAAAAGAGAACAGTGTGAGGATTTGAGAACCAAAATTCTGGAAAACTATCAACAATCTCAAGGTTGCAAGTCCATCTCCAGAGATCTAGATTTGCCTTTGTCCACAGTGCGCAACATTTTCAAGATGTTTGCAACCCATGGAACTGTAGCTAATCTCCCTGGGCGTGGACGGAAGAGAAAAACGAATGAAAGTTTGCAACGCAGGATAGTCCGGATGGTTCCAACAAAATTCCAGCTGTCCTGCAGGCTCAGGGAGCATAAGTGTCAGCATGAACTATCTGTCGACGTTTAAATGAAATGAAACACTATGGCAGGAGACACAGAGACATAAAAAAAGCAAGACTACAGTTTGCCAAAATCTTTCTGGGAAAATGTCTTGTGGACAGATGAGACCAAGCTAGAGCTTTTTGCTAAAGCACATCTGTCTACTGTTTAGCGAAAACAGAATGAGGCCTACAAAGAAAAGAACACAGTACTTACAGTCAAACATGGTGGAGGTTCAATGATGTTTTTGGGTTGTTTTGCTGCCTCTGGCACTGGGTGCCTTGACTGTGTGCAAATCTGAGGATTACCAAAGGATTTTGGGTCACACTGTAGGGCCCAGTGTCAGAAAGCTGGGTTTCACTCCAGAGAACGCACCTCCACTGCTCTAGAGCCAAGTTGCAGCATGATTGACATCACTGCAGCCGACTCTTTGCATTGCACTTGGTGATGCATGGCTTGGATGCAGCTGCTCAGTCATGGAAACCCATTCCATTAAGCTCTCTACTCTGTTCATCTTCCCATACATGGAATTGCGTGACATCTAACTCCGCCCACATCTCTCAGGCTGCAGGGAGGTGTGTTTGGAGCACTGGACTGGAGGCTCGTTGTGACGTCAGTATGGCACTGGCCTCTGATTAATAAATATATGATTACACTTGTATACTTTCCTGCAGACAGCAGGTGTGGACAGCAAGTAAACAAAACAAGCAAGGGAAGGGAATGAGGGTCATATTTAAGTTCACTGTTGTGATCTCTGTGCTGTAGGAGGAGAGAAAGCTGACCCTCCATCGCTGCCCTAAAAAGGCTTATATAATTCACTCTTTGACTTGTTAAATATGATTTGTAACACAGTTTTTTATTCACCAGACAGAATGTTGCAACCTCCTCTGCTTTCAGCAGAATTTTTAAAAAGACCATTTCACTTAGTGGTGTATTGCCATCTGCTGGACAAGATGGGATGAATTTGGCAGCAGGCTAGTCGGTGAAAATGATTTTCCCCTTTCCCAAAATGTAGTCACTGTGCATGCCCGAATCATGTTATTAAGTAATCTTTAACAGACATGCCGCCTATGTGATTTGACATTGTTACTTATTTAAAAAGGGCAAACCGTTTTTGACAAGAAGTTTTCAGGATGAAACCCAAATGTTTTTATGTTACACTGGCATAGAAAATGCTATTGTGACCCGTCTTAAGTCTCATTTACATGTAGACTGTATGGACAAAAGTAGTGGGATGCCTATTACATAGACTTTACATACATAGACTTTAATATGTAGTTGGTCCCCATTTTACAGTTCTAACAGCTTCCACTGTTCTTGGAAGATTTCCCCACAAGATTTCGGCGTTTCTGTGCCAGTCCATTCTGTAGATAATTTATGGGGTCAGGCACTGATGTTGGAGGAGAAGGTCTGGCTCACAATCTTACTAGGGCACATGCTGGAATAGAAACGTTTCATCCCCTAAGTGTGTCCACAAAGTTGGGAGCATGACATTGTTCAAAATGTCTTGGTATTCTGAAGCATTAAGAGTGAGCCCTTCATTGGAAGTAAGGGGCCCAGCCCAAATGCTGGGAGAAAAAAAACAGGTGTGTCCCAATACTTTTGTCCATATAATGTATCAAATACTGTTCATTTCACTGCCTTCACTACCATTTCCTAGTCTGCTTTGTACTTGTACAGTATAATGGCTCTCGAAACGATTGGGTTCTCAGATGTTGCCAGTGAACGCTGCAAATTTTGTCCGATTAAACAAAAAGTGAAGAAAATTATTATACACCCTTTTCTCCGCATCTTCATGAGCGACGTCCAAAAAAAAAAAAATTATGACACTGAAGTCAAAGTCACAATCAGCCTCCTTAAAAGACATCTTTATTTTGCAAGGAAATAAATTATACAACTTAAAAAAAAGAAACGCATTCAAAGAAAAATAAATGAATGGAGTACACCAAAACAGTTCACCCAGACTGCAAGATAAACGTCCACTCGAGCTCTCCGTGGCTCCAAACCCTCACTGCAGCTAGTGGCACACATTCGCTTTATATATTCAGTCAGAGATTCGAAAACACCGGCTCTTCAAGTTTACAGATCTCAGGTCTGCATATCCTATAAGTATATTTCGACGACCCTAGGCAGAGTAAATGCACATTTAATAATGACTTAAAAAAAAAAAATTGTCATAGAGGTGGCATCACACACTAAGGATACTCAACTTCTCGCGTTCTTGTTCCTAGTGGAAATAATCATTTGAGTGCAGAAACGGTCACTTACTTAAATTAACACTGAAAATCATTCCGACACCTCCATTCAACCTTTGCGACGCTTGTCCACACAAAAACAGTTTGGACAAATTAACAGTTAAGGTGACAAATACTGATTATATGCCTCACCGCAGCATATAGGCTATGTCTGGATAAAGTAACAGTAGAAAGTGTGTGAAAAGTGAGCATAAGAATAAACACACAAATAACAGACTCTCACACCTCTTTACTTGAAAACCAGTGTCATGTCTGAACCTTTTGTAAATGAAAGTGTAACTGCAAGTAGACAGTAGAAGCAAAGGAAAAGAGATGCATGTGTTCTGTAACTTGTGTAAGATAAAGGTGGGGCAGCCAATAGTGGAACTTCACAGAGTGCAAACTTAGCCTCGGCTTCCATCAACTCAAATTCCAGTTTAACTCAAGCCTCAAACACAACATGGCATTCTCATATCAGGGTGTGTGTTTGTGTGGGTGTGTGAATATTTCTCTCCCCATGTGCTACTGCTTTTCGTGTAAAACGAGATGGAAAGCACTGTAAGGTGGTGTTCTTACAGCCAGCTTATTACAAAGACGTTAAACCAAGTTACAGGTAGCCATACTCATGGCTCAAATGTATCTCGAATTCTGCCAGCCCTCTTGGCTGATTATTGCTCATTTTGTGTCACCGTCAATGCATTTCTTTTGCAATGTGCACCTGTTATTCAGAGAATGCTTGCAAAAATAGTTCACATTTTGATGAAAGCAAACCTTACATTTTGACCATACGTGACACAGTTTGTGTGAAATTCCATACTGCATGAAAACAATAAAATAAATCAAGAATCCTGTGATATCAGTCTCTGCAAATGCTAAAGAATGAGTCGTAGCAACAGAATTTTACTGTACCTCATTACTTAAGGGCTGCCAGTGAGATAACGCACAGGAACGCACCCATTCACACACTGCCAGTCTCATTTAAATTAGGAATAAATACATTTTAACCGCTACAATTTCCACATGAAATGGGGCTTTTCCTTCTGTGTCTTTCCTGAAAGCTTTATCCAAGCTGGCACAATGTCACATTTTGGCCAACCTGGCATGAATTTCCAGCTGATTGCAAAAAAATTACTTCAGCTACTGGGCCACATCGATAAATGAAATTTGTTCCGTGTCCAAAATCAATACATAAGGTCTTTAATAGAATCTTAATAATGATTAAATAAACTAAGTTTAAAAATTTTATGTGGCGCATTTAAACCTGCACGTATTAATATAGTCACCATTATAATGGAAATCTTTAACCTCAGTTTCAGAAAGAGACGGGAAGATTTAAGTGAGAACAATTGCTTCTGCTTGGGGGGAGAAAAACATGGTAGTCTTTCACAAAGGTAATCTGTGACACAGTTATAAACTGCTATTAAACTGTTAAATATTAGTGGTGGACAGTTTTGGGAAACTAATAATGTCCCAAAAGTAAAATATTTCATGTATGCGCAAAGTTCCATTATGTAATATTTAATGACTTACATTGTAATATGTCCCCAGTTGTTAGACAAGCTTAGAACTGTCGTCATTCCTATTAAGAAAGTCTTGTTTAACCAACACCTGGAGTTATATACAGGTTAAAAACACAAACTTTACTTTATGCCAGTTGTATCACATTAAGCAAGGACTACTGGCCTATTAAGTGATTGGGAGGGGGAGAGGGGGGGGGTCAAATCTTACATAATGGAGCTTAAATAGTATCAGTGCACAAAACAAATCCCCTACCCTGCTTACAAGCTTTTCTCTTGAAGGGTGTAGCATCAAAATCAACTATTAAATAACATGATCTAAGAGTGGAAGAGGCTCAACTACAGCAAACTTGCTCAGATTTGTTAATACGTCATGATTTGTAGGACGCTCAAAAACATGACAGTACATCTGGACACATATAACGACAAAGTCTGTCAGATGGAACCGATCCTAAACACAGGGGTTACAAAAAATTCTCGCCATCATTTCTGTTGAATGTTAATGTCAATTCCTCCAGTACTTTGGCAATGTGTGATTAGTGAGGGAGCAAGCCACTCGGTATTATGAGCCGCTTCGAGAAAACATTCCAACAACATTTAGGTAATTACGATGAACGTCTTGAAATAATTCATCTGCCCCACTGTGCCTGAGCTTCACAGAGTACAGATTGGACAGACATAACAGACCTTCAAGGTCAAAGTTGGAGTGAGCACCCTCTCCTAGACAGGTCATGACAGAGAGGTCTACTTTCATGTAAGGTTTATCATCTGCCTCCACTCAAGAATGAACATCAACACAAAAAATGTTCAGCAACCTTACTGGCTTGTAATACCTCAGTAACAACTACAACAACAGCAACAACAGCAATGACCTGTTAACACCTACTAAACACCCATATCATCCTCCTCCTAAAGGAGGAGTAGAGGCAGATGATGCATCATGTGATGTAGGCCAGAGAAAGGAAATTACAGACATGAGGAAAAGAACATGGAGGAGATTTTTGTGACATTTGGATGGACATCCTGTAGCATAACACACTGTGTCAATCAGCTATCTTGAGACCAAAAGTGATCTTGCAAGAAGAAAGAAAGAGGAAAATACAGTCACACACACACACACACGCACACACACACACACGCACACACGCACACACGCACAATAGATGAAAGAAAAAAAGCCATGCTGACATAGTGTGGCAGAGTGTGTAAAGTGCTAAACGCTCAAGTCCTCCAATCCTGGTGAGGGCTCCTGTGTGGCTGCAGCGGGAGCTGGGGCCTAATAGATTGGCCATTGCCTACTGGAGGATGGTTGTGGCGGCAGCAGCAGGTGCAGTGTGAGCTGTGGCCAAGGGAAGAGGAGAGTGGACACAGTCTGGTCCAGACGGATGGTGGGGGGATGGAGGGGGCACAAAAACACAGCACACACAAACAGGTCCTTTGATGACTAAGACATTCCCACTGACAGCATGCTGTTGAAGATGTAGACACTCACGAAAAAAAGGCAAACCACCCACCATGCATACTGAGTACCAGTTGGCAAAAATAGAGTCCATTTTGTCTTTTTTTCCTTGGAAAACTCCCATCCTCAACTCATGTTTCTTTACTGTAAGGTAAGGCAGGGATTTTCTTTAAATGAGCTATTCTGGTGTGTGACTGTCCGTCATTAAAAACAAGCCCGTCGCTCCATGACAAGATCAGGAGCCAGTGTGATTTCTCCATGGCTTCAGCACCCCACTCCTACTGTTGACCTCCTGCAGGTTTCACCGTCATCCTGATCAGAACAATAAGCATCTCCAGCATGAACCTCAGTGCTACGCCATGTAAATGAAGGTGTTAATGTCCGACTCGTCGCGCTTGATGTACTTGTGCTCGATAAGCCACTCAATCTGCTCCTTGATCATCTTCTTCTGGGGAAGGAACATGTTTTTCAGGATCTCCACCAGCTCTGTCTGCAGCTGCGCGTTAGTGATCTTTTTTCGCATTTTCATGATCTGAATGATAGCCTCCTATGAGGGAAAAAAAGAAGGGGAAAATAATTTTGTATCATCATAAAAAAACACTAATATTGATCCCTCCCCTCACTCCCCAATTATTACATACCTGTGTTCTTAATATCCTAAGCTGAACAATGCCTTCATTCTCCTCTTCCCTCATTCGCTCTGTAGTCAACTGTAGGCGGCCAATCAGGTTAATTTTTCCCCTCTTCTGCACCTTGGAGTTTTTTCTAAGAAGCAATACAACAAACAATGTAACAATAAGAGTCTATCAACTTATTTTGCTTAGTTTGTATGGTAACAATCATACAAATAAAGAAGTGCAAATCAATGAAAAGAGCAGATACATACATCAAGGAGAACTCCTGGTTAACAAAGAACAATGTACTGTCTGTGAAGTCTTTGGGAGAGCTCACTTGAGGTTCATATGACAAGACCTGCCGTTTGAGTTTTGGGAAGGCAACAAGTGACTAAAGGGAAAAAAAAGAAAGGCTCATTCAGAATAGCGTGTTCAATCAGCATGTTCCATTTTTTTATACAGCTTTTCAAAACGAAGTCTCAAAAGAAGAAATGAAAAGACCTGCATCTCTCTCAGTAATATCAGTGATCTAGTATTCATATTGTGGCAAATGAGCAGCCAAATTACACACACACTACTAAGATTTTCCCCAAAATGAAATAGATATAAAAAAAAAAGACAGACAGATGATTCTGAAAAATGAATATCCAAATAAATATCCAAATATCCAAAGCTCTGCCACTCCATTACTCACCCAGAGTGTGCGTCTCAGCTCAGCATCAGGTAGCTCAGTAGCAAGTTTAAGGTTCTCAAAGCTAATCTTCTCCCTGGGTCTTTGGTTCCAGGCAAAGAGAACCGCCAGCTGGAAAGTTGTGACCTCCAAGTCATACTGCCCTACTTCGTTCTTAAATGTGATCTGTGGAAACGACAACAATATTTTAGAGAGCTCTTCTCTGGAACTTACCATCAAATGGAAAGAAAAATTTTGAAAGCAGAATCCTGACTCACAATGCCGTTGGACATAAGGTGGTGCCAATGGAGCTTTCTGCCACTGTGATTCTTCTTGTAGAACTCTTCTACTTCAGGAATAAGGTCCTCCAGCTCAGTGGGGAGCGACACAAAAACCTTCTCTGAACTGCGAGACCATGCTCCAGCATTTAAAATCTTTATGTTGACAGAGTCCGCTGTGCAGAGAACAAAGAAACGCATTAAGACAAGAATGCCTTACATGGTTTGAGCCATGAGCACAAAGACAATGTATGATGAAGGTCACCTGGTAAAGCAAGTTTGTTATGCTTATGCATCTCTTTGAATACTTGATTTAAATCCTCAGAAACTTTTATGTCCTGGAACATTCTTGCCAATTTGTTGACGTAGTCGGCAGGCATACCAACTTCCTGCAGAACGAGGAGAGAAACACTGAACTTTTTTGGAGGAAAAGTACTTATTGATGACAAGTAAAAGAGCCATGCCTATCTCAATCCTTTTCTTCCACATGAATACAGTTAGTGATAACAGTCTAGCTTCTTACCCTCAGCCACTCAACCATGTTCTCCTCTATCTCACTATCAGCAGAGATGTCCAGGATCAGCCTCCTCGTCAAGTGAGCTTTATGGTATCTCATGAACACATCCTTATTCTGGACGTATTTCAGCACCAGTAACTATAATGAAAGGTAAATTAACTTTATGCTTTCCCAAGAAAGATAAACATTTTATAGTGTAAATTATATTTGATGATTTCTTAAACCCTTACCACTTCTTTTAACTTTAGCTCGATCTCCTCAGAGGTAAGCTTCTTGCTTAGTGGGGTCTTCCTCAGCAACATGTCACAGTAGTTGGCTAGCAGCTCTGGACATTTGGACTCTGGCTGTGTTTTGAGGCCCACTCTGTACATAGGAATAAATCCACATACACTTAATTAAGCAAATAAACATTTGCAAACATATATTGGGAAAGATGAAAAAGACAAAGTGAGGATGGCAGGAACTGTACAGGCTCAGCAAAGGAGGAAAATAAAGATTGAGAACATGAATGACATTCTGCAGAACAGTAAATAAGAACAAAATAATTGCACTGACTTACCCCTTCTGCTTCATAGGCAGCTCCAGCTTAAATATTGTCGCATCATTTACAACAGCTTTGTATGCCTAAGACATGCAAACACATTTTAAGTTCATCTGTTTCAAAATGCTTTAGAAATGTGCATATATACATCTGTATATCATCTCTGGATAACAAGCAATCATAGATTTTCACTGGTTTGATAAACAATCGTAATGGTTACCCTAAAACAGGCTGCAGCCATGCATTTTAATCCAACAATGCAAAGTAAATAGTGAGAAATTGCTGTATTTACATAAAAGGCTAAGTTGCAAAAAACTCACCTTATCTCTGGCCGTGAGAAATCGCGGATCATCTTGGAATGCCTCCTTAACAAGTTTACTAAAGCGGTTGAATAGAGTAAGAAGCTGCTCCACATACTTCTCAGAGTCCTGAAAATGGGAATATTGTTCACTCATTTCTACATATTTGTAGCAACACTCACTGGAGAACATTTCACAAAGACAGATTTCTCAGAGAGATACATTGAACCAAAAACATCTACATTAATGTCATTATTAATGGTGATAGTTACATAAAGATCAATATTTAACTATCGCTTTTGTCCCCCACTCACAGTTGTGATGGTCTCAGCAGCAGCAACCATGTCGGCCAGGCCAGCACTGATGATGTGTTCCTCCAGGTCCTTCAGCATGGGTTCAATTCCACTAGGGACTTTATCCATTAGTGAGAACATCAGGTGCAGCTCTGCAGAACATTTTACAAATTAGCAACAAGACAGCAAATTATTGATGCCCAATCTAAAAATATGCATTCAGAATTCATGAGCTCAGTCAATCCAGTACTTACTGTCAGTTTCATTGCGTTTGATCATGCCTGGACATTCTGCCAAGATGGTTTCTTTGAACGATGTCACCAGTGCATTTACACAACATTCCATAAGCTAGAACAAAGGTAAAATGTCATTTAATAATTTAATAAACAGAATGGAAAGACATAACAAGGAATATATAGCGCACTGAGTAGGAAGGAAAATGACTTAAGATAGGAAGCTAAGGATAGGAACCGAGAGACTAATTTTCTGTGACTATTCTAGTACCAATGGACACAAAGTACTCACTGCTTGAACAGAGTTACATTCACGTCGTGTCTCTAAATACCGTAGTGCACGTTTCTCCTCCTCCCTCAACTTAGCGTCTGCCTGTAATTAACAAACAACACCAAATTAGGCGATAAATGAAGATTCAAGTCTAGATGTTACAACTGGAAGTTAAAGGATGTCAATTTAGCTTTGAATTTCAGTTCAGTTACCCATAGCATAAAATACCATAGAAGCATTACTTTCCACATTGAGAAAAAATGTAAAACACATACATATTTCATGTAGTTTTGTACTCCATTTTGCTGCAGGTAGGAGGGTGCCTGAGTCCTGTAAAATCTCTCTGTGGAGTCAAGGTAGGCTTTCTCAAAGTTATCCCTGTAGATCTGCAGCTTATCATCAGGGTTGGAACACAAGTTCACTGCAAAAAGGTTACATTCAAGACCTTCTTTTAGAGCAGAGGTGTCTAAACATTTTGCCCCGCAGGGCTAAAATGCAATGACTGTGGTGGGCAAAAATGGTAAGTATACTGCATATAATACAGCAATAAGTTCATATAAAATAAACTGCATTATATACACAACCTGTATCCTATGCAGTCAGCATTTAAACTGAAATAACACCTCTAAAAGTAGATCATACAGTAAGTCATCATTTTCTGTCATCATTTTTCTTCTCACCATAGGACTCGCGCACCCCAATGACCAGTTGAGAATCAAAAGCTTCTCCAAGTCTTTCAGCATGGACCAACTTCATTGCACTATCCTGCAACCTATTCTTGATGTTGGAAAAGATGGATTCATTCCAAGTGTCCAACATCAGCTACAAAATAAAGCAAGGAGAGTCAAACTAAATATGCTGCTCACTCAGATCACAAATTCTGCTCTCAAATCCAGTCTTTTTTTTTCCCCCCTTCTCTGCTCACCTTCCGCACTATGCTGTCCTCCACGTTGGACTTCTTGTTGCTACCTTGCTTACCCATCAGAGTGATCTCAAGCTGGCAAAATGGCTTAGGCAGGATGTCACACTGAGTGAAGAACTTCCTCCATTCAACAATGTAAGCCTTGAGGAGGGCCGTGTCATCTTGGTGACTGAGCACCCTCTGAAAACCAAAAGGTTTAATAGACGGTGTAGATCAGCATCAATATCAATAAGAATCACTCAACCAATTTTTTAGTTGAACAAAAGATGGAAGAGATAGAATTGGAGTCATAAAGTGTTTGAGTGAACAAAACAAAGAGCTGAGAGAAACCTCAGACTGCAAGCCTTCCTTACCGCCTGGGCTTGCTTTATAAAATCTAAGATGTCCTCCTTAAGTGCCTGGTGGATCTTTGCAGGCCCTTTGTCATCCCATAGACAGACTGCATGAACATCACTGTGCCAGAAGAGAGAAGGACAATGTACTGACACTGATGCTTTGGAAAAAGAGTAAACTGAGATACTACATCTGAATTTATCAACAGTCTTACGAGAAGAGGTCGAACCACTGCTGCTTTGTGACGGACTCCTGGCGAAGCAGCTTAAGGACTATAGGGCGCATCAGATCCCACTTGTCCTCAAACTGGAGGGACCCTTTGTTCTAAGGGAATGACCAAGAAAGATCAAACAGGCTTTGATAAGCTACTTAACCTGTATTCCACACTGGGGGAGAAAGTTAGGATTGAGAAGAAAAAGATATACACTACAGTGTGCTTGTAAATGCTCCTTCTTGTACAACCCACCCCTCCAGCCTGGAACAGTCCAATCATTTGAATCTCTAGGTTTATGTTACTCATGGATTTGCATGTAAATGGGCTTCAGTGACAGCTGCCTACAGCTAACACTTAAAACTATTTCAATATAGCACACACATACATTCTTCCTCGGGACAAGACAAACCCATGATAGCTGAACATTCTGGGTCTCTGTAAATGCAAATACACCACAGTAAGCCTGCAAATGCTCCTTCTTGTATAATCCACCCCTCCAGCCTGGAACAGATATTTCATTTTGGCTCAGACTTTTGACTCAAAAAGCTGACTGTCATTACATAACCCATCTTAAAGGTGATCCAGTACTGGAAAGGCACACCTACATTACCTGACTATGACTGGACACCTGGAGTAAAAACTGAAGAGTAATGGGTTTATGTTACTCATGGAGTTGAAGGTAAAACGGGCTTCACTGACAGCTGCCTACAGCCAACACAACATATTTAAGTATAGTAGTCACACAACATGTGCATTCTTCCCCAGGACCAGGTATAACGACAAACCCATAGATAATCACCATTATAGCTGAACTTTGTGTGTCTTTGTAAATGCAGAAAGCAGAAAGGATGTGAGTTGAAGCTCCCCTGCTGCCTCCCGCTTGGTGTCGAGCAGCCACCTCAACCTTCGTGTGATTTATTATGACAATGATTTATTATGAGTTTAAAAACTTAGATGCAGGACCTCCTATATGAACTAGGTAAAAAAATATAACCTAATACCAAAATATCAGGTAAATTGCTGCTAGCCGGTCCCCCTCAGAGCTCTGAGCAGCCTAGCCAGTCCGTGAACTATCCCACTCAGATTCCCTCAGCACATTTATTTTTAGAAGATACTGCAACCGTAACTGCACACGGCCCCGGAAAAAAAACCAGAGGCCAAACGAAAAAAAACCTGTAATATATGACAATTTGTTTTGGTTGCTACAAAGATATCTGTGCCCCTACCACAAGCACAGGCTAGGCTAGCTAGCATAGCATAGCATTATGGGATCTAGCCCGACTAGCAAGTCTTGTAAAGTGATTTTGCGAGAAGGAGCTCAAGCAAAATGTCATGTCTAACACTAGACAGACAAACATCTGCTGCGTTGAAAGCCACACTGTTGCACGGAGTCTGTGGTAAGAGAGGGGAATCTAAAGGCATTGAGCTGTGGTGGGTCTTACCTTTAACAAATTAGACATCGCCATGTTTCCTTAACTTACTCTCCCCCGTGTGATCTCGCGAGGCTTGGCTCTGAGTGAAGACTGGGGGACTGGTGTGAGGACTGAGGTGAAGACTGGGGCGAAGACTGAGGTGATGACTTGTGTGAAGATTAGAGTAAGGAGGGGGATTAGGTGGGCCAGTGTGACTCACACAGGCCACCATTTGGCTGTGGCAGTGTCAAAAATGAAAATTCAAACGTCACAGCATTGACAGACCACAGGTGAGGTGTTTTATCCTCTCCCAGCAATGAAAAAGTAAAATTGAGTAATAAACTCACTCTCGCATTATTCTTGCAGTAACCCCATAGTAAGAGATATTGAATTATTTCAATATTGTTGTCCAATTCTCATCCTGTCTCTGCTCCTTGACAAAACAGCCCTTCATTTTGGTCTAGTTGCATGGAGAAACCAATATACCATTAAAGGTATTCATATCTAATACTTCTATTGCTTCACTCTCCATCCTTTTTGTGGACTAACAGCACAGGGCAGCTGGGTGGATGAACAATCAATATGGTTGATGTTGGTTTTCATTCTGTGGCTGGAGCTCCAAGACGATCACTGTGCCAAATGTCATATAAAGAAATGGCTGTTGAAACTCACCTGTGCGACCACTCCCCTTCTACCAGTCTGTTGACAAGTGCCTTGGAATTGCGTCTGCTAGAAAAGTGCACAGGCTTGGCAGGCCTTGGTTTACTGTGAAAGCTAACCTGACAGCCTTGGTATCCAGCTAGACTGTGGTCACATATAACAACAGCTTTTGTACAAACACTACATTATTCTTACATTGGATTTTAAACACTGAATGGTCAGGGAGACTTCAGAGTACAAATCAGAGTCAATAAACAGTATGTGTGGTTATTCCAAAAGCAATTATTTTGATAGTAGTGCAGCATGTGTAATCATGATGATTTATTATATAAGGCGCCACAATGATGCAGTGGGTAGTGAGGTTGCCTCACACCTCCAGGATTTGAATTTGGGTCCTGGCCTTGTGTGTGTGGTGTTTGGATGTGCTCCTCACAGTGGTGTGGTCTTCCTCTTTTTTCTCCCACAGTCCAAAGGCATGCAGGTTAGGGAATTTTTCTCTACCCCTGTCTGATCTGGCATGATTGCACAAATAAAATAAATGAATTTAAAAAATAAATGAATTTACTGAATTTTTAAAACTCCACTTGGCAAAGCAAAGGTGTCTGGCACCTCAACCAGCTTCACTTCCTGCTTGAGTCATGACTTGGGTTACAGTCAGGTTTAGATTCAATCAGGTTTCGAAGATTTAATTGGTAACATTAAGGTAAAATTAATCTGCCAGTGCCTATAAGGTAAGTATACAAGGTAAGTATTGTTTGTATGTGTCTGTATGTATGTTGTATTCATTCATTTGTACAAAAATGATTGATAGGCAGGTTGATAATACTACAACTGGATTTAATACTCTTTTTACATTTGTGTTTATAAATATGAAACAGTAAGAAATGCAAGTTTTCATGAATAATCAATTGACAAAAAGTTGCAAAAATCCCAGGATTAATAATAAAAAAAATACAGTAACCCCCCGCTTTAATTCCGCTTTAAAGGTCAAGGGGGGCGTGGCGCACAAGTAGCCAATTGGAGAACGTTATTTATTTCTCCTTGCTGCTGATTGGTGACGCTGCAGTCCAGAATTTCCTCCATGGAGCGTGTTCTTGTGTTTTTCATTTTGTTCTTCTTAAAGCCCAGTATTTTTATTACTGTAAATTAAATTGATTTGTTACCGTATTTACCTGTTAATACCAAAGAAAACGACTGCGCATACCAAAGAAAATCTGCGTGCATGAATTACACGTCAAACTAGCACTGCGGGAGTTCAGTGTACACTGTACAGTAATGTACACTGTACCTTTACATTTTCATTTTCTTTAAGGGTAATGAGCTTTCTTTAAGGGTAATATTTTGGGAGCATATTTGGGGGGCATATTTAGGGTTTACACTAAAAAATAGGCATTTTTAGGCATTTCTTTTACCACATCACAACAATGCAGTTTTTCAATATACATGGGTAGAGCAGCCACATATATTGAAAAACTGTATTGTTGTGATGTGGTAAAAAAAATGCCTAAAAACACCTATTTTTTAAAAACCCTTTTTTTTTTAATAATCAAACCTCCGTGCAGGAATGTTCATAGCAGGTTTGCAGTTTCTTATGTTAAATGAAGGACAGCTGGGTTCAATGCATGCTTTGTTGACGTTCCATATGGCGACGGCGACGGAAGAAGCCACACTGCAGGTCAGAGAAAACATTCAATTGACAGTTTTTTAAAATGAAAATATGAAGTTCAGTGGTCTAAGCAGAACTCTTAATTTTACCTTTATAAGAATGATGATGATGATAATTAAAACAAGAAACCCTCCAACGGAACCACCAATAATAGGTGCAGTTGATTTCACAACCTCCACTTTGTTAAGTGTCACAACTACCTGCATTAAACATATGACACAGTGAACAAGATAGTATCAGATGAATTAAACATCAGAGGGAATGTTTGGGTATGTGCAAGATAACTATCACCTACTGTCTGTATCTTGTTTATGTCCTTTCCCTCATAGATTTTCTCGTCAAAGCTGAGCACTGCTGTAGCATTGATCTTCTCTTGTGAGTCCTGTTTATGTTCAAAAGAATATGATCTCAAACCAAGCATGCAAAATTGTACACTCTTAGTGAAGGCAAAGCAGTGGTTTTTTTTTGCAAACGGTGTACAAAGCGAGCACACAAATAACTTACTAACAGTTCTGCTTATTTTATATCATTTTTCTTACCAACCAAGATCTTATTCCTTTGGTTATATTCTTTCTAGCACTTCTAGAAAGAAAATGCCAGTGGAATAACTTACTTTCATTTGATTAAAAACGTATGATGTTTGTGTGGTTTTATAAATCATAGTTCATTTCTGCATAACCATTTTCTAACCTCTCTATTGGTACTCTAACGTAAATAAAAGCCCAACATTTTGTTTGGTTGTACTGTATTTTGCCTCGAAAAGCAGTCCAGAAAAGTCTGTTGTAGGCTGAATAGCTGAATGTATGTAACAATGTTTGTTTATAACATCCTGAAAACAAGCGAACTGAAGGAGATTTGGCAGCCAGCACTAACAATAATAATATTTTTCTACTTTACCTTAATTCCATGAACAAAAGCTGTAGCCTCAATGATAATGTCTTGTTTGTCTGTCAGAGTGCATTCAATGTGGTAGTTCTAGTAAACAAAGTTAAAAGTAAGACATACTGTATTTAATAAAACAAAGGAGTAAAGAAAGGAGAATGCTGATTTGGTCACAAACCCCCACCTCTGACTTTTCATGATTCCTCGTACAGTTCTAATAAAAAAGCACAAAAAAGTTACAGTGAGAACTTGCACTGGATAGATTGCTTCAGTTTATCAAGAGGCCATAATGCATACCTTTGGAAGGATGTCCTTGATGCTCATATCTGTGTTATGTGTCCTTTTTGGTATTGTTATGATCACATTCACAGTAGCCTTGTACTTGTTTTCACCCATCAACTAAAAGCACCAGACAGACCACAAACTCAGGTCAGTTTAATGCTTTAAACATAATCAGTGTATGAGAAGAGCATTACATGGCATTACAGTGAAAATTATGTCTACCATAAATGAACTCATCACTTCTTTTTTGTTCTGTACCTTAAACATGAACTGTAGGTCTTTTGGGCCCTCTTGCCCCTCTTCAATACTGAATCTGTTTGGTGTGACTGTGCTGTTACAATAAAAAAACAACATTTATGACTAATATATATATACACATTTGACTGTTTGATGACAAAAATGTCCTCGTTCATTTACCCAGAAAACTGAAGATCAAGGTTGTTCTTCACTCTGAACTCATATGCCTTCGAGTCGAGTTCCTCAGTGCCATTATTTCCACTAGAAGAACACAGAAAAAATTAAATCACTGTAAAGTACAAACAGCACATCTTCTGTTCAGCAAATTGGCAGAGAGAGTGTTTTGATATGGCACACCCAGTTAAAGCAGCATGGATTGTTGCAGTTCTAAGGTCTGTGCTTATGTCTTTAGGCTGCCAGGCGACGTTGACTTTGGTCTGTTGTGGTAAAGAATAGATGAAAAAGTAAAAAATGCTGCTTTGTTATAAAATGAAATGTTCTAAAGTCACATAAAGAACTGGAATGAGTTGTTATAGCATGCTTGATCCATACCTGTGCGTCTCGTTTGAAAATGGGATTCAAGAGTTTGCAAGTTATTTGTAGGTCGTCATTTTTTACCTCGCACTCTCCACCCTCGATTTTCTGTAAATGCAGAAAAAGTGTCCTGAAGCAAACCACTAATAGTTATGTTTGTATAAATATGTGTCTGAACAATTAAAAATGTACCTTGGACTGTAGTATTTTTGGATAAGTCAAAGTCAAAGTAGTCATATATGAACTGTCCCCATAGTTTTGAAGATCAAATGTTACGCTCAAGCTTTCAGACAAGCCAATAATGATCAAGTCATCACTGAAATGAAAGAAAAAAGAATCAGTACTAAAAAACAATATGTTACCCCTGTCTCAAGAAGCAAAGTATCCCTGAGTACTGGGTAGACAGCATGCCTAGCACACTATTTCCCTATAAGAGAAGTTTTGATTGTGAATGGCATACTCACCTGAGTTTAGAATTAGCTAATGAAATCTTTGCCTTGCAGTTTTTCGGATCTCTGCACTCCTTTTCATAGTTGATCTGAGACATTGAAAAAGAGTATCAGACACAGTATGTTGTGACTTGTTTAAAGTACACCAGTAGTCTTCAGAGAATGGTATTTCAACTCCCTGTGTACTTGTGTATGTGGCCCGGCTGACAATAAAATCTCTTGAATCTTGAATGCTAAATAAGCAAATTTAAATTTCTTTTTAAAATGTGTGTATACACTACCAGTCAAAACACCCCAAATTTTCTGATTTTTGTATTGAAATTCCAGTGGTTCAATGTCTCATTGTTCTCTGATCTGAAAGCATAGAACAAATTATCAATTGAAGTTAAAAAATAAGGCAAATCCTCCATGTTGGTGAGGGGATATCACAGCATGCAATCCAGCCCCCTGCTAAGAAACAGCCAATTGTAAACATGGGGCATGACCAATATCTCATGTTTGTAAAAGTGCTACATTAAAATCCCACATTCAGGGTTACCATTGGTAAAAGTGCAGCATTTAGATTTAGAGCGCAACATTTCGTTTTTTAAACACGTTTAGCTCTAAATATATGACAACTGTGTGAAATTGCACTAAATGATGAAAAAAATGACGCCTCTAAATTTGTTAAGCTGTTTTTACAAACTGCACGCTATAGGGGAGATTTAAGTAGACCATGTTTTCTGTGCGATATTTCTCCCTTAAGTTATGCTTTTTGTATTTGTGTGGAGGTATACAAAATGTATCCGGACATTTTTTGAAAGCATTATCCTTTCACCTACAAAAATTCTGCGTGATGAACCAAAGATACCAAATTTTGATTCATCAGTTCATAACACCTTCTCCCAGTCTTCAGTCATCCATTTGCAGTGTTTCATGGCTCTGGCAGTCTTTTATTTCTTATTCTGAGGAAATAAAGCTTTTATTTCTCATGTTTCAGCTCAAACTGTCAAACCTGCAACTCAAAGTCTTCTCTTTACAATTGAAGTTGAGACCTGCTTACTACTCTCAGAAACTTGTCTTCTGATGCTGTTGTGGCTTTGTGTCTGCCAGACCCTCTTCCTGTCAGAGTTTCCCCAGTTTCTGTGTGCCTTTTGAGACTGGGCTCACCGACACCTTGACTTTCTTCTCTATAGGACAGACCTACACTTTTAAGTGTTATGATGGTCTCATGCTATTTAATGGTCTCTTTGAATTTCAAGAAAAAAAACTTTTGACTGGTAGCATAACAACTATTTCTCATTTTAAGCAATTCATTAAGGTTATTAAGGTATTGTGGAAGTTCTAAATGCAAAAATAATTACACTTTATTTCTATAAAAAATATTGGTCTGTGCAAAACATATGGCACATTTTTGTTAGTTTTGCTTTATTTCTGTTTATTTCCACTGCCCCTAGAGTTTTGAGGAAGTTATGCTCAAGCTTAAGTCCAGCCAATTATGATCAGATAGTGTAATGAAATATAATAGTAAAATCTTCTTAGTTTGAAGAATACAATTGGAAGAACATGCGTTTAGTTCCTGACCCTTTTGCCCAGTTCTATCAGCAGTGCCTAACATAATGAAGGACTGATCAACTGATGCAGGTACTGGATGGTAACTGAATACTGGGCTTCCTCAGAGGTCTGGAAATAGTTACATCAAATCACAGTGTAGATTTAGTTAGTTTGATTTTTATGCATGTTAATGTTAAAGTGGCTTAAATAAATCATTTCTTTATGCCTAGACGAAGAGCTGTATATATCATTTTGAGGTGAAGATAAGACATACATTTGTATAAAAATTCACCTACCTCTGTTATGGCCTCTCTTGGACTAAATTCATCAAGAACCCGCACAGGAATTCCACTGGAGGTTGAGGCCAAGTTAAAATTTACTTTGATTTTGATTGGTGAAAAGCAGTCACTGCAACCCTGCAATCAGATTATGACCCTTAAAAATAGACATGTGCACTTGGGGTTACAACTTGAAAATAAAGGCTAAATAGATGGTTACATGAACTTACACTATGCTCCAGGGGTACCTTGTCATTACAGGTTTTATCATGAGTCATAGTGAAGCTGTTTTTATTTTTATGGGGATCCGCATAATGTAGTCGTTTTACTTCTTTACCGGCGTCCAAATCAACCTGGTACTCAATTTGCAGTTCTTCACCAGCTAAAAAAAATATCATCATTCATTTATTTCATGTGTAATCAGTAACCACTTCATATTCCGGAGTCTACAGGCGCGAGACAGGGACTCACCCTGAGTGAAATATGATAGTGTGATAATGTGATAATGATACATTTAGTAGTGGGTTTCCTAACTTACAAGCAATTTTCTTCCGAAATTCCTCAAAGCAGATTTGAAGGTCTGTCCCAAATTTGTTTGATGTGTCTGTTGTCTGCTTGTCAAGGGTAATTGTTTTAGCACCAATCCGGATACTTGGACGAATAGTGATAACAGGCAGTGTCCTATTAAGAAGAAAGCCATTATTAAGAAAGCCATTCAGTGCAATAATGTGCAAGAGTTGACTATGCTTTGAAATCTCAATTTTATTCCTAGAATAACGCTTTTTTTTACTCACTTAAAGACAACTATGGCCCCCTCACTCCCTCCACTGATGAAGAGCTCCTTCTTGTTTTTCCCTGAATCAGCCATGGCACTCACTGCCTGTCCAAAATGCACAAGTTTCATCCCAAAATCTGAAGGTGGAATTCTCTGCAAAGGAAAAATAATCAGGAATCTTTTAAGTGACACATATGAGCTTTAGTTAGATGATCAATGACAAAAAAGGAAATGAATGTTGAAGGCAGTAATAACACTCTTCCCACAAACAGTTCATCCTTTTGTACTGTATGATGCTCGACTTGGTTACACCCTTTATCTGGCAGTATTTTTATGTTCATGTAGTGTGCCATGCATTTCTTTATATTGGAAGCTGTAAAATTAGCAATTATTCTTAGTCAGCCAATTGCAAATGCAAATGTACACTGTAAACTCATTAACCCGTTTAATCCCAAATTTTTCCCTGCAAAATAAGTGCATGCATTTTACTCCTTAGACTTCCCTAACACTCAATATGTTTGAATTTTTTAATTTCTTGGTGGTTATGATAGTGAAAATGTAGGTTTTATACTCGGCAACAATTGTTGCCGATGGGAAACTACATAG
>JBBPCW010000001.1:14767979-14779457 GCA_037974425.1 Phenacogrammus interruptus
AGATGTTGACTTTGTTTTTGGCACCAAGTCCTCCTTTACTGAACTCATCCTCCCTGTTTCTGCAGCCTATTTGTCCTTAAGCTCAGTCTCCTGTTCTCGCGCTCGATTTAGGTACGCTGCGTTGTGATTGGTTCAAATAATCGCGCGTGCAGCGGGAAAAGTCGGGAGCGCGCCAAAAATCGTGCAGTAAGGCAATTTAGAAATCGCACATACTCACATCGCGATTTCGATACGATTTCGATTAATTTCTCAGCCCTAATATATATATATATTTTTTTATTTGTACCATACATTTTCTAGCGGATTGAGGTTTGAGTTGACATGCCTTCTATGAACAAAAGCTTTAACGGTTTTTGGCAAGATTTATTAAAAATGACTTCTCATTCCATCATTAGAAAATAAGTTTGAGGAATAAAAGTATCCCAGTATTTGTTTTAGAAACACAGATTGAACTCCTTATATTTCCACCTTATATTTCCTTATATTTCCACGCATTTCCTCGACTTTGTCTGGAAAAATAACATCGAATGAATAATTTCTCAGAAAATAATACAAATTGTTAGAAGTATTATGACATGTTTTGCACACCATTTGTGTGCAAGTTTTTTTTAAAAAGTTTTTTAAGAAAGGCTGAATGAAGTGCCTTTTTATCAGGCTCTTTTAAACATCACCATGCTTTATGTAGGTTTCCCTACTTGGATCATCCAGAGGAGAGGTTTATCTTGGCAGCATTGAAGCAGCTCTACCAGTTTGATGCAATTGACAGGTAATTCAAATGATTCTTAAGCTTTTTCTGGGAATCATGTTATTCATAATTGATTTTCAGATAAGGTGGTAGTGTTGTGAAGGTTAATGGTGGTTCAATATATTCCAGAAGTCAAGTCAACTAGATTTTTTTGTCATTTCTACCATATACACAGTACATAGTAAGAATGAAACAACGTTCCTCCAGGACCATGGTGCAGCACAAGAGCAGAGCAGAACAGAACAGAGCAAGAGCAACAATAGCCGTAAACGAGACAGTACAAGACAATGTGTAGTGCAAATGACAATGGCTACTTTGAGGATAAGTACAGTATTTGACCAGTACTGTATTTTAGCAGCAGAGATGTGCAAGTGTGCAAATGTGCAGGTGAATGCAAGACATCAATAAATAAATATGTGCAATTAAAAACGGCAATTTAAAATGGCAATAAGTATGACTGTGCGGTTAGTAGCAGCATAAAAAACAGAGAGAGAGTGTCATGTGTTTTACAGAAGTTGTGATCAGATGTTCTTTTGTAAACAGACATTTTGTGTAAACACTATGGTTTTGTTCCAAAGGATGGGTAATGTAACCAGGCTGGGAAGGCTGATGGTGGAGTTCCCTCTTCCTCCTGGACTCACGCGTGCATTGCTGCAATCTGCCGCTCTTGGCTACGAGCAGTTAATGCTCCCAGTGGCAGCCATGCTCTCAGTGGAAAACATCTTTATCCGACCAGGTAGTCACTCTAGCACCATGAGCTGTGACTGCAACATTTCAGTTCAACATTTGACCTTTAATCATTGTACTTTTTTGCCCATTTAGGCCACCCAGAAAAACAAAAGGAAGCAGAGATGATCCACAGAGAGTTAGCTGCTTCTGCAGGCAGCTCTAACGATTTCCTCATCCTTCTGGGCATCTTTGAAAAGTGCAAAGCAAGGTAGGTCACTATGACCATGGCCTTTACCGTTTTTCTGCTTCTATTTTTAAAAGAATATGACAGTGTGTGGATATTGATCCACTGGGGCTTTGTTTGCAGTAAGAATCCATCCTCATGGTGTAAAGATCACTGGATCCATTGGCGCGCCCTGAAATCTGCCTTCAGTGTGGAGACTCAACTTGGGGAGATTGTTCTCCGTCTAAAACAGGTAAACCACTGTTTTTCTCAGAGACAAAACGAAAGAAAGACTAATAACTTGGACATAAAGTGCAATGAAAACTCCTAGGGTTGGTTGTGTAATGGAAAGAGTAAATGATTTGTCTGACTAAGAAAAATGTATCTACGTATGATCCCTAAATCACCACAGATACACCAGATTAAAACATCACAGCCCAGAGCTCAGCATTACACAACAGGGCACCACACTCAGTAAATAATACCACCTATGGCTGGCTGTCTGTCTGTAGTTTTTTTATTTTCTTATTGCGTTTGCTAAAGACTAGGGGTGGGCGAAATGGCAAAAATATCATATCACAATTTTTTTACGGTTAAATCACGAATTTGATTTTATCGCAGTATTTACGTTCATTTGTAATTTTTTTTACTGTTTTGCAAGGTACGGAACAGTACAAAAAATCTATTGTTGGTTAAGTTCTGTTTCTATAAGGTGGACATTAAGCGGACTAGCAAATAGTGTGATTTGGCTGAAGGGCATAGAACTGCAATAGATAGATGGAATGTAGTCTATTTAAACGATACTACGATGTCTCTGTTTTGGCAGATCATCAGCACATAGATCATCGTCATGATCTCATATTGTCATATCGCCCACCCCTACTTGAGACTCATACAAACAGGACTTCCATTACTGAGGAATCTCCATGTTCAGTGAATGACAGAGGGCCGTTTGCACTACAAATCAATCACTTTCAGGCGTATAATAAAACAGTTCAGAGAGAAAGCTGATGTTTTTTATGACCCGTGAACAAAGGTCAATTCTACAGCAGCTCATACATGTTCTATGAATGTGTTATATGCCCACTTGGGTTCATATCGAGTTCTCATTAAGGGTCTGAAAACATACCTTTACAAATCTCAGTTGCCGTGTTTGTTTTTGGCTTTTTCTCAAATGTCATTCTGTTTGAATCTTTTTCTTTTTTTTAGCATAAAGATTTTCCACAGGAGAAGTTTGAGGGCACCAGCAGTGAACTTTTAAGGCATTGTCTCTGCATGGGTTATTTCACTAATGTTGCAAGGAGGTCCATGGGAAAGGCCTTTTGTACCATGGATGGACATGGCTCCACAGTTCATATTCATCCATCATCTTCTGTAAGGAATTTAACCATTTCCCGATCCTTGTGCTCCTGGTAATTAAACGGACATTTTTCTTCATTTGCATAATTGTCTTTTTCTTATTCCCCTGTTTAGCTTTTTGGGCAGGAGGTACAGCTGGACTGGATAATTTTTCATGATGTCTTGGTAACTTCCCGGGTTTATGTGAGAACCGTATGCCCGATCCGATACGACTGGGTGAAGGATCTGCTTCCAAAGCTGCATGAGATAGATGTTTATGAGCTAAGCAGCGTTGCCAGAGAGGAAGTAACTGATGAGGAAATGGCACAGTGGGAAAAGAAAAAGGCAGCAAAAAGACAGAAAGGTGAGTTATTCATGACACTGAGGCACATCCACCAGCCACCTTATTAGAAATACATGTTTTATAGGTCTTTAGCCCATCTCTTGTCATATACAGTTATTTAGACACCCTGTAGATCCAAATCAGTTGTTGGACAGTGAATTTGGTTAAAACTGTATTTTGTTGGATCATTTTGGATGACAACCCAGCAGAAACAAAAGGGTTTCCATGCAGGTTTGAAAATGTGCATTAAAATGAAAATGTTTAAGCAATATTAGAGGAGAAAATTAGGCTTTTCAATAAAGGAGAATGGAAAACCTGTGTAAAAAACTTTGCAACATTGCATTAATTCAGCCTCCACACACACACAACCAGACAATGTGTTTAGAACATCTGCCAACCAGATAATAAATATCACTTTTTTGCCATGTCATATTGTTTTACCTTTAATAAAAAACTTAAAATCCTTGCGTGACTCAAAAGCAAACGAGAGAATGACCCTTATTAGAACTTTTTCTGTCTAAACCCTTTTTTTGCTTTTTAATGGCAATAAATGGTTTTTTTGATGTTTTCACACAAGGGGACCCATTCACATTGCTTCAGTGTCCCAATACTTTTGTCTCATGACATTCTGAGTTGCATATCTCGGCGGGGAAAGCACTCAGACACTTCAAACTCGAAAGTTCGGTAGATCTCCAGTAGACCTTTCCAACGAGATCTCGTTTGTATTTTTAGCCAGAGTAGATCAGGTTTTATTCTCCAAAAACCATTCACTTCGCTGCGGTGTCCCAATACTTTTTCATATCTTGGCGGGGAATTTAAATTCAAATACAGATTTACCTTTACATTTCCTTTAAGGATTTAAAATGACAAACTGTTCTAGGAGCATATTTGGGGGCATGTTTAGCGTTTACACTATAAAAATAGGCATTTTTAGGCTTTTTTTTTTTTTAAACCAATACGCTGGTGCTCTTGGAACGTAACCCCCGTGAAAAGCAGGCGATTACTGTATACCGCTACACAGTGTACTTCATAGACTGGCTAGTAAGTGTAAGTACAAGCTTGGTATTTCTGATAAGGTGGGCAGCAAGTATGTGCCTATGCCATTAATTACATCCCTGATTTTAAAAAGCTGAATGATGAATGATGACACATGTGATTCCTCTGTGAACAGAGACCAGTGAGGAAACATCAAAGAAGCTTGAGAAGAGAAATGATGAAGGCTCGATCATAGAGGCTCGGGCGCGATATTTTCAACGAAAACAGAGTCGACTCCAAGGAAAAAACTCATGAAAGGAGACAGTCAGGTTTTCGTTATGGGAGATTTTATTATTTTATTGCTTAGTCTTTTCTCTAGTTAAATATTTGATACACTGATATTTGATAAAGCTGTATAAAGCTTCTTTGTAATAAATTTTTTTCCACATGAATGTGCCAAATGTTTTGTATTGATGAAGCAAACATGGATATATGTACAGTTGTGCATGCCCCTGATAGAAGATATAATCTCTATAGAAATTAATCAAATATAACATTTTCTATTCATTTTTCTATTCTAAATATAAAACATTGGTTGGGAAAAATACATCTCATTAAATGTACTCCGACATAACCTTCTTGGTGATGACACTTGCTATAATAGGCAATAATGTATTCTGTCATTATATATATATATATATAATATAAAAATATATTTATTTATTTTACATATTTTAATCATAACTATCCTCTCCATCATTAACGAGTACATTAACTGACAAGGTGCTGCTGAGCGACTGCACATGCACAATAAGCCCATACTATGGTGTCCTGAAATACACTGTGTGGACAAAAATATTGGGACACACCTCTTAATCACTGAATTCAGGCGCCTCCTTACTTCCAGTAAATAGCCAGATTAATTCTTCAGCATACCAAGACATTTTGGACAACACTATGCTCCCAACTTTGTGGAGTCAGTTTAGGAAAGGCCCTGTGCTGCTTTGCATAAAGTTCATAAAAAATGTCTGGATGAGTTTAGTGTGGAAGATCTTGACTGGCCCGCACAGAGCCCTGACCTCAAAACCATCCAACACCTTTGGGATGAGCTGGGACAGAGACTGCAAACCATGATGTTCTCTTTCAACATCAGTGCCTGGCCTCATAAATTCCCAAAGAAACACTCCAAAATCTTGTGGAAAGCCAAGGAACGTGGAATCTCTTATCACTCGGCATTTAGCTAAATGCTGTAAATGTAAATCACTCCATATTTAGCTCTGACCTCATTAAAGTCCTTTTTGATGGAATGCTCCGGCGTCCCAATACATTTTCCCAGTGGTGGGAGCGTTATCGGTTGTTGGTATGCCCTGCCAGTGTTTCTTTTACTGTTAAGTCAATATTTTGGTCCTTACTGAGCTGGATGAGGTGAGGTGAGACCCTACACGCTGAAATCAGAAACACTCCCCGGATCTGACGTTCTGAACCGAATGTGCTGAATGATGTGGCAAAAAAATATTGAAATAAATAAAGGAAGCATAACACTGAGGCATTAATATCGTCCACAGTGTTCAGACTTCATATTTCAAACGCCGTGTGTTCGAGATTTTCTCGTGTGTGTCGGCTGAAGAGCTCCCTCGCCGGGTGAGGCTGAGGTGTTTCCGTATTTCGGCTCGGCTCTCTGCGCCGCCATTGCAGTTTTTTTCAGGACTTTCTGCACTCTCCTCCGATTAACATCCGAGCAGCGGGGGAGGGGGAGAAAACACATCAACACCGCGGGCACTGGGTCGCCACCGGTCCTCTCAACACCTGGACGTCGTCGACTTCTTCCCTGTGCTACGTTTCTCCTGTTTTGTCCGTGTTTTCTTCTGGAAACCCTCTGCTTCGACTGGAGTGTCCGTTGGAGGAGGTCGCAGCCCCGCAGCTAGCTCGCTAGCCAGAATTATTCAGGATTGAGAGCAAAAAAACAACCTGACCATGGCTCAAATCCTACCTATCCGCTTCCAGGAGCACCTTCAGGTAAAATACGTTCAAATTCGACCCTGTTGGGTTACAGAAGGTTCAAATTTTAATAAAACCCTGCTCGGGATCGTTAGCCTAGCAGGTTAGCACAGTGCTAACAGAGCCAAATGAATGACCTCTCATCAAATTCTCAAACACGTATCGTTTATACAGCACATATGTACTCCAGAAAAACACAAATTACTTCAATAAATTGCAGTAAATGTTAGAGTAATTATTTTTTCTCGTAGCCGAACCTTTTTGGAATTAAGATTTTAATGTATTTGATGCTAAAAGCGCCTGCTAGCTAGCTAAGGTTAAAATTTATTGAATGACAAATATTCACTAGTAGTTTGTTCCTTAGCTGGATTAACACTTTGAAAATGAATGCAGCCCCATAATGGCTATCTTATAATAATAGGTTCGGGCAACATTGTGTTTATTTTTTAAATGTTTTGTCGTTTATACTGTTTATAAGGGCTTTTATATGTCAGCTTTTAGCTGGGTTGAGATAAGACGAAAGAGTTCTACGGTTTGGACTAAAGTAATGTTTCCCTTAGATCGAGGAAATATAAGCAGGATAGGATGATGAGTACATTTCATCCTTTGCTCACACACTGGGTCACAGTGAACATCTGCAAAGGAGGGGGGTTTATGCAAATATGACTTAAAAACAGAAACAGAAAATTCAGTGACGGTCCTCATTTTCCTCTTATCTGGCCTGCAATTGTAAATAAATATCGAATTGATTGTACTTTTAGAATTGTCTTCAAGAAGGACTGGTTGCTGGTGTTTTATTTATTTTCTCAAAATATCAGCACCCAGATGCAAGTAGTACTTTTCCATGCCTATCATCATCCCTCTCCTGACTCACTTTGTCTTTTCTCTGTTATTAGCTCCAGAACCTGGGCATTAACCCAGCCAACATCGGGTTCAGCACCCTCACGATGGAGTCAGACAAGTTCATCTGTGTGCGAGAGAAAGTCGGTGAGCAAGCTCAGGTGGTGATCATTGACTTGAGCGACCCCAACAACCCGATTCGCAGGCCCATCTCGGCGGACAGTGCCATCATGAACCCGGCAAGCAAAGTCATTGCCCTGAAAGGTAAGAGAGGTTTCAGTAGAGGCCTCCTTAGAACAGTTTCCTTTTTATTCCTTATAAATATCCCTGATTAACAAGACATTTTGGCTAATTTGATCAGCATATAAATCTTAAATTAGTTTAACATTGTTGTGCATTCTGTTTTGTGTCCAAATTACTTAATGATGATTACATGTACTGTCTGCACTTTCCCACATTTATGTTCATATTCACAGCCATGTGTTTTGTTTTGTAAAAAGTCTGCTATTGGATACTTGCTGCCTGCCTCTTCCAGTAATCTTGTGTTAATGACATTAGTAAAGTGCTCATTGGAATTGTCTTGCTGTCATAAATGCTTTGTCTTGCTTGTTTTTTGTTCTTTTTCATTTCTTACTGCTTTCTTATGTTTGCAGACGGTGAGTTCAATTTCATATATCCCGAGTTGTGGGGTTTTATTTTGAATTATGTGGGAATTTGAACTTTATGGGTAGGCTACTTTCATTAAGGGGAAGGGTTCATTAGTGCACTGGGTTATTCCTCTGTTATGCACTGGAATGTCATAATTTTCTAGTGTCTTTGTTGACAGTGTTTGAAAACAATATATTGCCTTTTATTCACTATTGTGTGCTGTCATCTAAAATTGCAATACAAATAGATACTGATAAACTCACTAACATTTTCATATTAAAAGAAAAACATATTTGATTCCAGTTATACACACACTTTTATTCAGTATTATGTGCTATGATGTAGTATTGCAGTACAAATAGATACTGATGAACTATATTGAAAGAAACAAACATATTTGATTCCAATATCACGTACACTTAGATATGTTTACCTACACGGTACAAAATTAGATACTGAGTAATAACTTTGTTTAAAATCCTTGCTAGCTATTTAGTCACTTATTGATTTTGTTGTCCGTTTGCTTCTGTATTTTATTGCTGTCTCTGTAGCCTTGCAACAGATTTGCCCTTGTGCATGCAATTCTCACATTAATTAGTGTTTTGTAATGATCTCTGTTGTGGTGTAAGCTGTGTGTGAGAACAGAAAGGTGAAGTCATAGGTTTTGTTCTGTCTTAAGAAAAAAAAACTGCCGATGTTTATTTTAGCACTAGTTGCATGAAACATAAAGTAGTGCTTCCTGCTGATGATAAATATGGAAAGTAAACATGTATGTTGAACATGTATGTGCAGTGGAGTGTATTTTGTCATTGTTTTGAGTGGCTGCACATAAATCTAGAAACTCAAAAAATGTACCATTGTGTTTCGCTCATCCTGGTTTTGTGCTGGTCCTACTATCTGCATTCAGATCTCAAAAGGCAACCAAAACCGTTCATTCTTCATGACGTCAAGGTTTATATTAGATGTTTTTTCCCTCTCAACTCCACCAATTCAAATACAAATGTATATGCCGATTAGTTGTCGTTTGATATAATGGAGTAAAAGTGTCCTCCTTTTGTTCTAAAGTACTGTTGCACTGTTGAACAGAAAAAGTGAATGTGCGGTGCCTGACACAAAAACTTGCTTGAAAATGAAAATATATCTGCAACCGAATATAAATCCGATTATATCTGTGCTGTTTGGTGCATTTTGAAATTAAGATCACATTTTCTGCAAGCTTTTTAGGAGTATGTGTAAAATGGAAATAACTTCCATTTAAGCGTTTTTCTAAATTGTGTGAATTTGGAAATTGCTACTTGCTGTACCTAATGCACCACTGCATCAGAAAATCAGTAATGTGACCCAACTGAACTGAATGCAGAGGGAAAAGGTTTGCTGGATGTGTGTTGACGTTTGCAGTGTTTGGTCTTTAGTTCTTCCTGTTGCATTGCAACTGTTTGTCTTAAGTCATGCTGTCTTTGCACTTGCTCATGACTTGTAATATTTTAACACACACTTTAGTACTACCCCTTATTTTGACTTAATACTATAGTTTTGTTATATGCACTGAATATGTCGAGAAGAAATGAGAAGTCAGTGCTTTCTGTTTCTGAATTTCAGCTGCAAAAACCCTTCAGATTTTCAACATTGAAATGAAGAGCAAGATGAAGGCACACACTATGACGGACGATGTCACATTCTGGAAGTGGATCTCTCTCAATACTGTAGCACTTGTAACAGACAATGCCGTCTACCACTGGAGCATGGAAGGCGACTCTCAGCCCATTAAAGTGTTTGACCGACACTCCAGTTTAGCTGGCTGCCAAATTATCAACTATCGCACTGACGCCAAACAGAAATGGCTTCTTCTCATTGGTATTTCTGCACAGGTAGGCCTAATCTACAGCAATCAATAATACATGCTTTTTTTAAATAATCAAAGCGGTTGATTAAGCTTTTTGTTTCAGATGCAAGACCGCACATGGTCATTTTAGAGGTGTGTAGAAACATTTAATTAGTCCAGTGTTTTTGGTTTTAATAAATCTCTCTCAGCAAAATCGAGTAGTGGGAGCCATGCAGCTGTATTCCGTGGACAGGAAGGTGTCCCAGCCTATCGAGGGTCATGCTGCAGGGTTTGCACAATTCAAAATGGAGGGAAACGCAGAAGAATCCACACTTTTCTGCTTTGCTGTGAGAGGTCAAGCTGGTGGAAAGGTCTGCTGGTCATGTTAAATTCCTTTAAACTATAGCATAATGCAGTTATGGTAACATTTTATAATTTATTGCCACACCTTTGCTTAATAACATGATTTGTGTTTTTTCAGTTGCACATTATTGAGGTTGGGACACCTCCATCTGGCAATCAGCCTTTTCCAAAGAAAGCAGTGGATGTATTTTTCCCACCAGAGGCACAGAACGACTTCCCCGTTGCTATGCAGGTGCTTTTCCAAACTCATTATTTTTTACCTTCGACAACACCATCAGCGACTTTCTGATTTTATCACAGGATCTCTCCAGATATAACAAGATGCTCATTATGACTTGTCTGAACTGTAACTGAAAGGTTGTGATGGTTTGTTCTAAAATACCAGTCTGGGTAATGATTTTATTTTGTTTGTTTTTTTCTCTTGTAGATCAGCTCTAAGCAGGATGTGGTCTTTCTCATCACAAAATATGGCTACATCCACCTGTATGACCTTGAAACTGGCACTTGCATCTACATGAACAGGATTAGTGGGGAGACCATCTTTGTGACTGCTCCTCATGAGGCTACGGCAGGCATTATTGGGGTTAACCGGAAGGGTCAGGTAATGTCATTTTTACTTGTGGTCACATACTCCTGAGGAATTATATTGAGCTTGATATGCCATTAACTGTAGAGGCACACTATCACTGAAGGATGTGTTCTCTTATTTACTGTAACTGGAGGCTACCAAGTGATTAATTATTTTTTAACATAGGCTCCAGCCATGAAATATGCAGTGAGCCAGAGGAAAGGCGATCACTCCTCTTTGTCATGTTACTGCTCCAGTTCACCTTCTCATTAAGTCTACTTGTGTGCTACCTGGACTTCCCTTGACAGCATTAAGGCTTAGGACTCTGTCTAAACTCTGCGTGTGACTCTGTCTGTGTATAATGTCGGGCCTACATGTTAAGTCTTTAGGATCAAGGAAACCCTGTAAATAACAACAGTTGTGGCACTGTGGATACCTGACAGGCACCAGCAGCAGGAGGTGGTGATGGGTGTGCTAATCCTCTTATTGCTCCCAGCTCTACTGCTGTCTGTGCCACTGCCTGATGGGCTTATTCTGCCTGCAGCATGTGGCTTGACATGTTCTCATGACCTCATATTCTATGAACTGCAGTATTGTAATGTTGGTTAGGTATACTTAATTTTATTAATTAATACCAATTTAACAAACAAATTGTGTGTGCTTATTATTGAAAATCTTTCATAAACAGTTTGTTTTCGTGAAGGTATTTCAGATTATAGAAAGAGATGTGAAAAATCAACACCCTTCTTTAAGGTGAGCCACACAAGCTGAGCCAGTACAATAAACTTCGCCATAACTTGTGGCTGAGGTGTTTACTGAACAGTTTTAAGCAACAGGAAGATTCAAACTACTTCAAAGAATATTTCTGATGTGTGTGTGTGTGTGTGATGTGTTTGGGATGAAAGACCTGGGAGATCTTGGAACTGTAGTGGTGCTTTATTTTTGT
>JBBPCW010000001.1:14782245-14795868 GCA_037974425.1 Phenacogrammus interruptus
ATGCTGCAGCCTAAAGGGCCTTTTGCCATGGTCCTTTTTACTTGCCTCAGTTACCTCACATGAACAATCGACTATGCGGTTACTCATTTTAAACAAATCCAACGGTTAAAGTATGTAACTTGTTTGCAGTGGCTGGTGAACTTCTTTGGCTCACTGTCAGTGGAGGACTCTCTGGAGTGCCTAAGAGCAATGCTGTCAGCCAACATCCGCCAGAACCTGCAGATCTGTGTCCAGGTGGCCTCCAAATACCATGAGCAGCTCTCCACCCAGTCTCTTACTGAGCTGTTTGAGTCCTTCAAGAGCTTTGAAGGTGAGACCTAACCACAGCTATACAAGTCTTATTACATTGTTATTTTACCCATGTCGCATCTGAATATGCAGCTTGCAGATCTTTTCTTTTTGCTAACCCTAATATGTGCTTTGCAGGTCTTTTCTACTTCCTTGGCTCCATTGTGAACTTCAGCCAGGACCCAGAGGTCCATTTCAAGTATATTCAGGCAGCATGTAAAACTGGACAGATTAAAGAGGTGGAGAGAATCTGCAGAGAGAGTAACTGCTATGACCCTGAGCGTGTGAAAAATTTCCTTAAGGTAAAAAAGCAGAGCTTTTGTAATGATCTCTTAATAAATGGTATCTTGTTAATGTTAATACTAGTTTTTGCACATGACCTACTTTAGTCCTAATGATTTATTGTTAATTCTTTCTTGTATGCAGGAAGCCAAACTAACTGATCAGTTGCCTCTCATCATTGTGTGTGATCGCTTTGACTTTGTCCACGATCTGGTCCTTTATTTGTACCGCAATAACTTGCAGAAATACATTGAGATCTATGTTCAGAAGGTAAGTCATGAAGGCTCTACTAATGCTTCAGTAAGTCCATAAGTATCATCTTACCACATGTCCGTGAGTGTTAAAAATAACCTGTTGCTTTGAGTAAAGTTTGAGTGTTTTCTATGTCAGGTGAACCCTAGCCGCTTACCTGTGGTGATTGGCGGCCTGCTGGATGTTGACTGCTCAGAGGATGTCATTAAGAACCTGATCCTGGTTGTGCGAGGCCAGTTCTCCACTGATGAACTGGTAGCAGAGGTGGAGAAGAGAAACAGGTTCATCCTTTATAAATCTCCTTCCCCATACCATAACTTGCCTGTTCACAGAACAAAAATGTCCTGACCTTTATCATGTTTGTCTATGTCAGACTGAAGCTGCTGTTGCCTTGGTTGGAGGCCCGTATTCATGAGGGCTGTGAGGAACCTGCCACTCATAATGCCTTGGCTAAGATCTACATTGACAGCAACAACAACCCTGAACGCTTCCTCAGAGAAAACCCCTATTATGACAGCCGTGTAGTGGGCAAATACTGTGAGAAGAGGGACCCCCATCTGGCTTGTGTGGCCTACGAGAGAGGACAGTGTGACCAAGAGCTCATACATGTAAAGATCTGAACCCGGTTTCCTTTTGCTTTGGAAGATCTTTAATTGTTAGTGCTGAAATAAATGTAGACCTAAAAATGATATCCTGAACACCAAAGTAAATATGTGCTATTCTATCCACAGGTTTGCAATGAAAACTCCCTCTTTAAGAGCCTGTCTCGGTATTTGGTGCGTCGGAAGGATCCTGAGTTGTGGGCCAGTGTTCTTTTAGAGAGCAACCCTTACAGGAGACCGCTGATTGACCAGGTACAAAAAAACATCCAGGTCATCTTATTCTAGTGGAGTTTAAAATTTGATTTAGATTATATTTTTCTTAAATGTCTAAGCATTTATCTTTATATGTGTCTTTTCTCCACTTTCTTCTATAGGTGGTGCAAACTGCACTCTCTGAGACACAAGATCCAGAAGAGGTGTCTGTTACAGTCAAAGCTTTTATGACTGCTGATTTGCCTAACGAGCTCATTGAGCTGCTAGAGAAGATTGTGTTGGACAACTCTGTTTTCAGTGAACACAGGTTGGCTTAAAATTCCAGTTATTTTGAATCATCTTGGATGATCATCTGTTTAAAATATTTGATAGTGG
The DNA here is from genome assembly GCA_037974425.1 of Phenacogrammus interruptus. NCBI lineage: Eukaryota > Metazoa > Chordata > Actinopteri > Characiformes > Alestidae > Phenacogrammus > Phenacogrammus interruptus. The sequence goes on from JBBPCW010000001.1 coordinate 14,784,258, forward strand.
CCTCTTGGTGTTCGCAGGAATCTACAGAACCTTTTGATCCTAACAGCCATCAAAGCAGACCGCACTCGTGTCATGGAGTACATCAACCGCCTGGACAACTACGATGCCCCCGACATCGCAAACATTGCTATCAGCAACGAGCTCTTCGAGGAGGCTTTTGCCATCTTCAGGAAGTTTGATGTGAATACATCAGCAGTTCAGGTCAGTCCCAAGGCAGCCATTTTTCCTTCAGTTCTTTAAAACTACTGTCTTTGGCCTTGAACACACATTTTCTCCCTTATCCTGTGGTAGGTTCTGATTGAGCATATTGGAAATCTGGACCGGGCCTATGAATTTGCTGAACGCTGCAATGAGCCTGCTGTGTGGAGCCAGCTGGCTAAAGCTCAGCTGCAGAAGGGCCTGGTAAAGGAAGCTATTGACTCTTACATTAAGGCAGATGACCCATCAGCATACATGGAGGTGGGACATGCAGCTGCCCAAAGTGGTAAGTACAGCTAAACAGAAGGGTTTTTTTTCAGGTCTTTACCAGCAGAGGGAAAAATGAGATGCTGTATTTGGGTCTGAAGGAACATGTATAACTGTAGTGTTTATATCATCAATTAATTTGTCTTCCACAGGAAACTGGGAGGATTTAGTGAAGTTCTTGTTGATGGCACGTAAGAAGGCACGGGAGTCTTATGTAGAGACTGAATTGATCTTCGCTTTGGCCAAAACAAATCGTTTGGCTGAACTAGAAGAGTTCATCAATGGACCAAACAATGCACACATTCAACAAGTATGACGCTTTCATTACTTGGCAAGCCTTTTGTGTTAGCAAGCATGTGACAGGTTTTTTTTTTTTTTTTATGGCTTACCATTTTTTCCCCCCAAGGTTGGTGACCGATGCTACGATGAGAAGATGTATGAGGCAGCTAAGCTACTGTACAACAATGTTTCCAACTTTGGCCGCCTGGCTTCCACTCTTGTCCACTTGGGGGAATACCAGGCTGCTGTGGATGGGGCTCGCAAGGCAAACAGCACAAGAACTTGGAAAGAGGTGAGACCACAGATTACTAAAGTGCTGAAGGAGAGTGCTTGAGAGAGCTGTAGCACTGCTGAATAATGCTTATATATTTTTTTAAATCATACCTTAAGTGATGTTATGAACATTTCAAGTTCCCTAAATGAAACGTTTTCTCCCAGGTCTGCTTTGCCTGTGTGGATGGGAAAGAATTCCGTCTGGCACAGATGTGTGGCTTGCATATTGTGGTCCATGCTGATGAACTTGAGGAGCTCATAAACTACTACCAGGTCATAAAATTTTAATTTAAGCTTCTTTTTAAACCAATTTAAACATTGTCTTTTAGGGTTTTCATTTAAACAATGTCATAACAGTGAATGAGGCATTTATGTGCTATATTGCTGCTTAAATCACTATTACAAGCAATAACAGACTTGGTATAGGTGTGCTGACTAATGTAATTTCTCTATCAGGACCGTGGTTATTTTGAAGAGCTGATCACCATGCTGGAGGCCGCGCTTGGGCTGGAACGTGCTCACATGGGCATGTTCACTGAGCTGGCTATTCTTTACTCCAAGTTCAAACCTCAGAAGATGAGAGAGCACCTGGAGCTCTTCTGGTCTAGAGTCAACATTCCCAAGGTCTTTGATACATGTTCAGCTGTATTTGGAAACTGTGTAGTGTTATGCAAGTGTTATTGGTGCTTTACAATTCATGTGCCAATTTATGCTTCAGGTTTTGAGGGCAGCAGAGCAGGCTCATCTGTGGGCTGAGCTTGTTTTCCTTTATGACAAGTATGAGGAATATGATAATGCCATCATCACCATGATGAACCACCCTACAGATGCCTGGAAAGAGAGCCAGTTCAAAGACATTGTAACCAAGGTATTGCAGTTAATGATTTAAATAAACATTAAAAATGTATATATCTTTTTAGGCTACGTTACACCTTATTTCTCTTGTTTCAGGTCGCTAATGTGGAACTTTATTACAAAGCCGTCCAGTTCTATCTGGAGTTTAAGCCTTTGTTACTGAATGACCTGCTCATCGTTCTTTCCCCAAGGCTTGATCACACTCGTGCTGTAAACTTCTTCACAAAGGTATTTCATTGCCTTTGCCTATTTTGCACCATGCTGTTAGTCTTTATTTATATCAAAAGCTAAAAATTGTTCTTTTTTAAAATGAATCTTTTAGGTCAAGCAGTTGTCCTTGGTTAAACCATACCTGAGATCTGTACAGAACCACAACAACAAATCAGTAAATGAAGCTCTAAACAATCTCTTCATAATAGAAGAGGATTATCAGGTAGGAAGCATAGTAATAGCAGAACATGGTCTGCTTTGAATCTTGTACATAAAATATGATTATAAATGGATTGTTATTTAATTCATTAAGATAACTTTACTCTCCTTCCCTTTCTCTTTCTTGCTGTTTCTCTCTTTTTAATCCAGGCTTTGCGCACATCCATCGATGCCTACGACAACTTTGATAACATATCTCTAGCTCAGAGTCTAGAGAAGCATGAGCTCATTGAGTTCAGGAGAATTGCTGCCTACCTTTTCAAAGGCAACAACCGCTGGAAACAAAGTGTGGAGCTCTGCAAAAAAGACAAACTCTACAAGGTTTTTATCTCCTACACAATCAGCACCTGTGATCTTTTTCGTAGTAATAAATGATGAGACGCTTAGAAGCTTAACTCGTCTGTTTTTTTGTATATTGTAGGATGCCATGCAGTATGCTTCTGAGTCAAAGGATATAGAACTTGCCGAGGAGCTGCTGCAGTGGTTCCTGCTGGAGGAAAAGAAAGAGTGCTTTGCTGCCTGCCTCTTCACCTGCTATGACCTGCTCCGGCCTGATGTGGTGCTGGAGACCGCCTGGAGGCACAACATCATGGATTTCTCCATGCCCTACTTCATCCAGGTCATGAGGGAATACCTCAGCAAGGTGAGTGTGAGGTGTAGGTTGAAAGATGAAGCTCTATACATTTTCTGTTGTGAAAATCATATCCATTTGTGTTTTTGGTAACAGAAGCACTATTACATACACAGGAAGCACTGGAGCATTTCATTTTTCTTTTTAGCGATAAAACCATTAAAATTAAGACATCTCATCACTCGCTCTGCTTATGGACTTTGTGCGGACCAAATGTGTGTTCACCCAGTAAAATTCATTTAAGTTGAATCAATAAATTTTTTATGCTGTGCATAAACAAAGTCTGCAACAGCCATATGAACAGGAAAACGTCTGTTTGTGGTTAAAACTGCATTAGGGTCATGCAATACCAACTTCCTTAGACCTCCCTGATCATGTCTTGGATTTTTCCCCAAAACATTTATGTGATAATAAAATTGATAGAATCTTCTGTAGCTCTACTTCTAAATTATGGCCCACAATGTAAATGTAAGCTTTAACAATTGTTTATGGATTGGATTTAAAATTAACTGATCATCCAAGAAGCCCTGAGGATAGTTTGCCACATGTATTCATGTAAATAGTTGTTGATGAATGTAATTTGTTGCTAAAATGAATTTTCAAAAAAGATCTCCAATAGTTTTCACTTTCTTGCTACCAATTTCTGATTATATGCTGTTAATTTTCAGATTCTTTGCTGTGTTATAGTTCCATCACATTTGTTTAAATATTCATTTAAATATGGGGCTTATCTTATTTTTGTTTGTGTGTGTACATATATATAATGTATGTATGTATATGCGCGCACACACACACACACACACACACACACACACACCTACCTACATATAAGGCCATGTTCTCAACTTTCAAACTAATTTTCCATTAGTGCAAGCTGTAAACAAAAAAAAAAAAAGCAATAAAACAATGACTAATATTACAGCCAGTGAAACGCACCAAATATAGCTGTTTAAAAAGAAAAGTAATATCTTGAAACATTTAAACATGTCTTCATTGTATACATACATGCAAAGAATATTAACATTTAACAGTTTCAAGGAGTTTCAAATGATCCTTATTGGGAAAATACACTGTCAAATTTCTTGTGGATTTTTCAGCTCCAAAGTTTTTTGTGGCAAGATCTGTGGCACTTTATTCAGGATGAATTTAAAGATGTGATAGTGCTACACATAATCGTGAAATTTGAAATACAGTAAAAACTAATGGAGTTGAAAATAAAAAAAATACGGTTATTTACATGAATACCTGTTGTAAATGATCCCTAGGGGTTTTTAATATTCAGTACAAATTTCAACTCTGAGTAAATTTATTACATTTATCTCAGAGGACCTAAAATTCCATATATATGTATGCGTTTGTGTTCGTGCGTGCGTGTGTTTAAATAAGATAAGCCCCAAATTTAAATAAATATTTATAAATATTTACCCACACGTAACTTATTAACTGGGATGTGTGGGTAATTTGTTAGTGATCAATTAAATACTTTAAATTGGCAAAATGTACATGATGCTTTTAGATTTTTTTACTCACATGTTCGTATGTTAGTTATTACAAGTCAAGACATCATTACGCCTGAATCAGTCAAAAGAATAAATCAACCAATATATATATATATGTGTGTGTGTTTTTATATATATATATATACACACACACACACACACACACACACACACACACATATAAATTAAAAAAAAACATTTCTGTCATGAACATCAACAAAACTTTGGGTTAAACCAGTGACAGACTTTTAATGATTTCCTACTTTTTTCTTTTAACACTACTGCTGATTTCTGCAATTGTTCTCTTCTTGCATTTTCAATGCTGGACTGTTAAATTTGCTTTATTTTCTTAAGCTGCTACTCTTAAATTCCCTTTCAGGTTGATGCAATTAAGGAAAAGGTGAAGGATGCCTCTTATTCCATTTTTTTAACCCTTGTAGTTTTGGAGGACTGAAACTTCAGGAATCTGCATGAGTTTTTTCCCTCCCATATCACTCTGCTGCTTTTAAACACACCTTGACTAGAATTTCCTTAAGTTTCTTCTAGAGTACTGACCATCTGTCAAGCAGGTGCTACTGTAGCAAGCAACTTGCAACTCTCCAACCTGTAGATGATGAGCTAGTTTTAACGTCACTGAACTGCAGTCTACTATTGGCCACAGATATATCTCTCTCTCTCCTTGCTGCTGCAGTTGATCATGATGAAAGGAGCTGAGCCTGACATTTTGCTGGTTTGTGTTTATTGAGATATGGCTTTTACCCCCAATGATTTCCTTTAAATTGTTTCTGTGTGAAGTCCAGTTGTAGACTGCATTGCAAGTGATTAGCTGTGAAGTGATAGACGAAGTGACCACATTTTCAGAGTTCTGTTAATTGTAACTGCTACTGACATCATGTGCAGAAATCATTTAAAACCACCAATTATTACTGCCTCTTGACCCTCACTCTAAAGTTAGTCGACATTACAGGGAAAGTGTGGTCCTTCAGCATCGTTAAAGCAGATATTGTGTCGTATGCCGTAGATATTTTACTCGCATGTGTTTTTACAGTGTTAGTGGCACCCTTGAAAGGTTAGGGAACATGGCTGTTGGCTGTGCCTGCCTATGGAAGCCTTGAATGGCAGTACGAATCCATCTCTCACCCTTTCACTCCTTCACTCTTCTACTCTGCCTTTCTTCCATGCACACTTCTTAACTAAACAAATAACAGCAACACCTCTGGCATGTTTTCTACCCCTCAATGAAACTTTTGACTTTTGCTGACCTTTTTCGAGCCTGCTCAACAAACATACTCATCAAGCGTCTTAGTGTCGACACCAGCTGTATGTAGAGAACTGAACCCCAATGCAACATGCAGTCACAAAACATGCACTCACCAAGACACAAATCGATTATTGTGCTGGAGTTTTTAAGGAATGCTATTCAACAGATTGTTATATGCTATTCTAATTGTTATATGCTTGTTTAATCTCTTATCATGGACAAATATTTGTCTATTCTTTATTTATGACTTGCAGTAGAGTTGTAAGTTTCCTTTTTCTAATTAAACTCCACAATTGATGCATTTTACAGGACTAACTTTGGAGACCCTGTTCTTATAAAGGAATGGTTTGGCAACAAATCTAATTTAAACAGTTTTCCACTTACCCCAGATATTACAGACGAGACGAGACATGTTTGGTGTACAGCTGTCCTTAATTTGCTAAATACATCCAAATTCTGATTCTCGATCCACACGCTACTCCTGAAGCCTTTCTAAGAACCATGTGTGAAAAGTCTGCCCGTGGTATTCAGTTTGCCGATGGGCAATGTGATGATGGTTAACATGATTCATTGTCTGGCTATGCTATTTTCTGAGCATGTTGTGATCTTATTCGCACCCAAAAAAAAACATTAACCAACTGCATGTTTCAGTGCCAAGAGAACAAATTTAGTCTTGTTTAGGTTGTTAATGTAGTGTATGACACATTAAATCCAAACTGTATTTTTGGACAGGCCCATTTCAACATACCAGATGCCAGAAAATTGTCATAATTTACTGAAGTATTGTGATATATTTTTTCTTGTTTTTTTATATTTACTGTATTTTTTTGTAACTCCTCAGTAAGTTATGTGTTCTAATCCACATTCACAATTCTGGATAACCTTAATAAGGAGCTAGATGTAGGTTGAGAGTATTCTGTATTTATGAAAAAGGATTGGGTGACCATTGAGTTCTAGTATTTATTAGAGTAGCAATGTATTAAACTTGAACCAAAATGTGCACCACCTGCCTTGGCTGATCAGTTATGCCTGGGGTAAATGGAAAACTGTAAATTTGATTTGTCACTGAACTATTTCATTAAGTAATGCTCTCCTCACACCAATAGGTTCCAACATCTGAATCGCCCTGCCACTGAAGCTCTGTTTGGGTGACAGGGTTCTGTTTTCTACATATGCATTTTCTAATCGTACCACTCAGTGGCTGATTGGGGGGAACCATCAAGTCTCAGTATACCTGGTAGTTTGGTTGAATGTTTAATAGTTTACTTCCTTGTAAACCCAAGCTGTCTGTAATGTCATGGTAAGTTGTTGGCCAGTAGTGGAAGTAGATATTCCTTGCCGAATTGATGCTAGCAGTATCTGTTTACCTGCAGGTACGGATTGTCATTGTAAGGAGCTTGGTCCTGCCCTTAGACCCTGCTTTGAAAACATTTTGCACATTGGTTTAAGCTTGGCTTTAAGCATCCCCCATGAATGGTCCCATCCATCAGTCATTTTTTTTGTCAAGGAAGGCCAGACATTTGAGTTTTGCCTCTTTGCAGCTGACTTTCTACTCAGTTTTCTTTTTTGCTTTCTTTTTGCCTTATTCAGGTCGACAAGCTGGATGCATCCGAGTCTTTGAGGAAAGAGGAAGAGCAAGCCACAGAGGCACAACCTATTGTTTACGGTAGGACTTTTATTTTTGCTACTCTGACTACTAATTTTAAGCAGTAGTGAGCCATTAAACCCTCACTCCAAATGCAATCACGTTTTGTTTGATCACGTCCTTAGATTTGTGCAGGACCTACAAGGCAATTATATACTAAAAAAATAATTGGCTTTAATTACCTGCTAGAATTGTACACACTGCATGCTCAAATAGTCACACATTTGTGTGTCACACACACAGATGTGTATGTATTGGGGTCAAAATTTCAGAATTCAGTGAAAAACTCATTGAGATTAAATGCCTATTTCAGATTTAGTTGAATTTACCATACACTACTGCTACCAAATGTGAAAATCTCCTTTATCATTCTTATGCCTACTTTATAACCTAAACAATGGTAACGTGCAGAAATGCATTCTCTTGTCAAACATTCTGCCATTTGAAGCAGATCATTTATTTACCTTACAAGCTACCACTTCATTTTTTCTTTTTCCGTAACCTGATCGCAACCTGTTTGATACAGGATAGCTCCTGTTAACAACTTGGGGAAACAAGGGGAAAATTCTACTTCATTTCCTGAGTCTAGGTGACAGCTGTATTGTGGTTTTTGACACTGGATGACCGTGTTGCTTGGCTGTACGCTGTGGTTATACTGAAACCTGAAAGTAGTAAAAAAAAGAAAAAAAAAAGAATTTTGACTGTCAGTCAGAAATGAACTTGTCAATTAGATTTTCCAAACTGTTCCTTTAAATAGAATGATTTGAATAACTGTCTAGTTTCACTTTTAAACAATTACAGTAAGATGTGCAATGCGGTGCCTCCGGTTCCTGAGAGGAAACATTGTGCCTTTTCACGGCACAGAAGGAGGAAATAACTTTTTTCTTTACAAAATGTTCAGCTTCTTAAGAACTGATCACAGTTTAGTGTTTTACTGTGATCTTGCTTGCACTAATTCCTTTTTTAGCACATCTAACAGCACGTTAGCACATATTTAGCAGAACTTACATCAGTCGCTGTGATACATTTGTAATTAATCTCTCTGTGGGTTTGTGTTTGTTTCAGGCACACCTCAGCTGATGCTCACTGCAGGCCCCAGTGTTCCAGTTGCCCCCCAGCAACCCTATGGCTATGGCTACGCTGCCCCCACTGGCTACGCTCAGCCAGCACAGCCGGGCTTCGGCTATGGCATGTAAAGCACTCCTGCCCTGTTCTCCGTGTGTCTCTCCTTCAGTTCCTCACCAGCTTATTGTGGTCTGTTCACACCATAGGAGTTGCGAAGTCAAAAAGTTATGTGTTGAAGGACTTTAATTTTTATTTGTGTTGTTTAAAGAAAATAATTGGACCACATTTTTATTTGACATTCCATATTTAAGGCTACCTATATAACAATGTTTTTTTTTTTTTTTTTTTTGTTTTTTTTTTTTGGTTCCTGATTTTTCTTTCTTTTTTTAAGGGGGAATGGGTAATGTATGTAAGTGAAATCGTGAGAACAGCAATTAACCTTAACATATGTTGTGAAGCATCTGATTTGCACTTGTCGTGAGAGGAAAACTAATGTAGAATCTCTTAATTTTGATGTGCTGTGTGTGAAAGCTTAACACTGTCCGTCTCTATAATGCATTTCATTATTGTATATTCTGGAAAAAAGAAGGTTAAAAACAAAATATTTGAACTTGAACGTATGCATCCATGGGTACATTTAGCAACACTAAGTAATAATCAGATATTATGACACAGGTATGTAGCTGTATGGATTTTTAAGTGCATACAGACCTATGATTATAGAAAGCAATTTTAACCCCTTAGCATAAAGCGTTCCCATCAACCGTGTTGACGTTAACATCTTTTCATTCACTCATGTGTAACCAGTGACCTTTTTTGTTGTGTTCTATACAGTGCTATTCTGTGCTCCCATTTCCATAAAAACGAGTAAGGGATTAAAAAAAAAAAAGATTATTCTTCTGACCTCTGTGTATTTACTCACCATGCAACTTCCCTGTATTGAGGTTTGTGTATGCCTGGTATCGTGATGTTCTAGCTCCACTATTTTGAGTGTACAGAAGAACGAATAGAGAGGAATACCTTGCTTGTCCTGTAAGTTGTGCTGTACGCACCCTGAACAAAAAAAAAGAAACCTAGATAATAAATTTACAGGATTGTGATCATTTTTGGTGGCTTGATTGTAAAACTGAGCTCAGATTAAAATCAAAACTCATCCAAACACTCAATGGCATGTCCTGTTTCATTGTTCCTTGGCTCAACATGAAGACTGAATTAACACTCCTCCTGTAGCTAGAGGTCTCCACAATGGATCAGCCGTCTCCATGTCCTACTCTGCATCTCCTTCTCTCATGCAAACTGTCCTTCCTCACCACATCCATAAATGTACTAGGTCTTCCTTCTCCCTCCATCCTCAGGCTCCTCTCAACAAGCTCAGAGTCTTTCTTAGCACATGTCTAAACCAATAAAATCTCACCTGCTCCAAAAGACTCAAGTTGACCTGTCCCTCTAATAAACTCTTTTTTGATCCTGTATATTCTCGTCATTCATTGTGCAAATCAATTAACTCAACACTAAACTCGGGTAACACTAAGAAGAAGCTGTTGCTTGTAGATGTTGGGGGACTGTAGTGGTGACTTTTATTTTGTAAAAACCTTTTATCTTGTAAAGAGATCAGTGAACCTTCCCCAGGAGGAAGATACCGGTGCACACTGGCAGGAGAAGCTTGTTGGAGCTCAAGGTAATGCTCGCCTTCGTGGTACAGTAATTTTTTTCTTTCTTTTTTTTTTTATTATAAGGAAGCAGAACTTCTACGTCTTGTTTAGGGCATTTTTAATTTTATTTTCGTTCCAAATGAAGCCCCAAAAATCCCAAGACAGCTCTTGGTGAGCTAGCAGGCTAACTAACTCATCTTAACTGCGTTTTCTCACGTGTAGCTTTTACTGGAGTGCCCTTTATTTCTCAGCTGTAAAAAGAAAACATTTAGAAACTTCCAGAAGCCAGGACGAATGTCCTTTATCCTGGTTAAACTGTATTTACTGTATTTATTAGCTCGTAGGTCACAGACAACCGGCATGCTAACCTGCTAATGTGAGCAGTGTGTGAGTATCAGAGAGTCAGTCTTTAGTTTTGGGAACAAAAGCAGTTTTTTTTTTAAGACAGAACAGTGGTTTATTCACATCCACATACACCGTATGAACAAAAGTATGGGGACGCCTGACCATTACACCAAAAGGGATTTTAATTACATTGCGTTCAAATACATAGTCTTTAATATTGAGTTTGCCCCCACATCCCTCTGCGGCTATAACATCTTCTTGGAAGGTTCTCCACAAGATTTTGTACTGTTTCTGTGGCAATTTGAGCCTATTCATTTTATAGATAATTTATGGGTGCAGACACTAATGTTGGACGAGAAGGCCTGGTTCGCAGTCTCCATTCCAGTGCATCTCATAGGTGTTGGATGGGGTTGAGATCAGGGCTCTGAGTGGACCAGTCAAGTTCTTCCACGCTGAACTCATCCAACCATGTCTTTATGGACCTTGCATTGTGTGCTGGGGCACAGTCATGCTGGAATAGAAAAGGATCTTCCCCAAACTCAAAAAGACACAAAATGTCGTTGTGTCCTTAATTTTTTATACACCTATGGCAATGGGTAAGGTTGAAACACCTGAATTCAGTCATTAAAGACGTGTGTCCCAATACTATTGTCCATGCAGCATATGAGGGACCGCAGTGTGTCACGGCGCACTTGGCTCATCCTCCCGTGTGTAAAACGGTCTGATTGTCAAATGGGCCCACTTTACCCTTCTTACTTCACTGTGTTTTGACTGAGACCCCAGTTGTCCTCAGGGTTTAGAGGATTAGAGCTCAGCAGATTTTGGTTTAAGGTCGAGGTTGGAGTGACTGAAATACTAGGATTCTGCGTCTTGATTTTAATCAACACCAGAAAAACAAAGAGACATTGAAAAATGTTGAGCCCCAGGTTTTTATAGAATTTTTTAAATAGAAATCTGATTTAAAATGAGTTGATTTTACATTATTTTTTTGAATGATCTTTATGCACATGTAGCTGTACACAGAATATATTGATACAAATAATATGAAAAGTACAAATGTATAAATATGTTAATTAATATGTTAATATGTAATTATATCTAGGGGAGTTCATTACATTTTAAAAGTATTATTATTAGCATGATATTGATAACAATTATATTATTGATTTTATTATTGTTGTTGTTGTCATCAATAATAATAATAATAATAAT
>JBBPCW010000001.1:14800400-14816765 GCA_037974425.1 Phenacogrammus interruptus
AGTGCATCATCCGGGTACTTTCAGTGCACTGAATTTATCTTGGTTTTCAGTGTGAACGCACTACGCACTAAAAATCGCGCACTAAAAGTGCGTAGTGTGCGGTTTCGGACACACTGATGGTTTCTTACATCTCTCAGCATCAACAATAACACGCAACGGTAGCGATAGCAGCAATAGCCTTAAAAAGAAAAGAAAAAGTCAGTGATTCTTGGTAAATTCAGCGGGTTTTCTGGTTCAGTGTGGTACAGTAGGCAGTGGACATGAGGATGGAATGTGTGATTATGGATTTGAAATAATGTTTTTACTGCATTGCCGCATAGTGGAGCAATACAGTTCACTTTATCCCAAAAATAAAGAGTAAAAAATCCACAAGCCACCAATACTACTACTGATGCTTACATATACAGTACTACTATTAAGAAGTAAGTCTGTCTTAAATATACAAGAGGTGTTTGGCCCATTTATTCACCCTTTATTGACATTTTAAATGACCCACCCTCCCAAAAAATGTGTCGGTACTCAAAAGAAAGACTGCAGAAGCTAAGGATAGATTGTACATACTTACAAACTCTGTGAATGGAAACAATTAAAGCAAATTCTGGCAAAATACTGTTCGAAATGAGTAGTAAAGAAAATAAATAAAAATGAAAAGGAATTATTCATACCCCTGGCAAATTTTGAATTAGTTACTTTTATTCTACCAGTAAGTTTCTTCTTGATTGGAAATGGCACAGGCCTCGCCCAGAAGATAACATAATGTTTCTCAGCTTTTATCTAATTTGTACGAACAAGTGGCATGTCCAGCATTATTCATACATTTTGCAAACTGTCACAGTCTATGGAAAAATACCAGTGAAGACATCCAAAAAGCTCGTCAGCAGTTATAAGAAGAGTTTGATTGCTGTAATAGCCAATAAAGGTTTTACTGTTGATTATTGAGAAGGGTATGAATTTTGCACTTTATGTTCAAATGTAAATAAAAGCTGAGAAATATATTTTTTTCCCACAGTGATGCCTCTTGTACATTGTCTTATCTTCTGGGAGATGCCTGTGTCATTTCTAATAAAGAATAAACTGACTGGTTGAATAAAAGTAACTAAGTCAAATTTTGCCAGGGGTATGAATAATTCCAGGCTTGAGTGTATATATATATATATATGTATGTATGTATGTGTATATATATATATGTGTGTGTGTGTGTGTGTATATATATATATATATATATAATGTATGTATATATATATATGTATGTATGTATGTGTGTGTGTGTGTATATATATATATTTGAGCATCATTGACACAAAATGAACTTCTGATTCACCCAAAAGGACAACAGTTACACTCATTAATTGCAGCAAATAACAGAGGAACTATAATTCTCCAGAAGATCATTTTAGACTTTCTTTTCTAAAGTCTTTTTTTAATTCCTCATGCCTGGGAAATGATTTCAACACTGAGTGATGTGGCCTCATCTGATCATGCTCTGCCAGGCTTTTGCTGCGCGACGGCATCATGAGATCATGCCATTGTGACTGGAACTGGTGGTACTGATGATTTCAGCTCTGCTGACTGCACGGTTTACTCCGCTCAGCAGCCCTTTATACTACTGTTGAGAAATGTCCAATCCTGCTGATTTCTGTTCCACAAAGTGTAGTGAGTTGCCCTAAAAACATTTAGTTTGCTCAATTTGAACCAAATCCCACCTTTGTGTCCTTGCAGTCCAGAGTTGGCCTGCCTTGTGAAGCTCTAGGAAGTGTGTCAGACGTTTACAATGTGACTGACCCATGGCATATTGTATATGGAGAGCTCCCCCACCACGATTCCCACATAGCAGACCCTGGGAGAAGCTGACATCATTGACTTATTGTGTGGCTTCTTTTCATTGGCTCAATTGATTACTGGGTGTTCAGTCTAGCAGCGGATGCTTATTTGAGTCTTAGCTTGCTTGAACACTACCCTGCTCTAAAATTGCCTAAAGAGTGCCCTTTAAGACAGCACTGGATAAATTACATATTTGGGAAATAATAGTTTTGTAGTGGGCTGTGCGGATTAGTCCATGAACTGGTTTTTAGATAGTTATCATTCCTTTCAAAAAGTGTTAATTTTGCCAATAACTTTGTTTTTATGGCACCAGCACTCTGTTTCTGCACCACTGCTGTCTGGCAAATTGTAGTCCTTTCACTGCCCTAAAATTAATTCAAGCCATGAATTCAATGACTTCTTAATATGCTGATCTGTTGTATCAAGTCTGTTAAAGCCATGAATTCATCCAAGATATGTGGGACACACCATATAATTATACATGAGAAATAACTGCAATATGAAGAAGAGTGGCTTGTGTAAAAATTGTGACAGGCCTGTAATTTTGGATTAGACTGTCGATATGAAGGTTATTCAAATGTGGATTGAAAGCAAGAAGGCTTACCAAATCCTCTTGTCCTTTCAGGGCCCACACATAGCCTCTGTAACTCTGGCAGCATACGAGTGTGGCTCTGTAAACTTCCCCGAGCCTCCATACCCAGCCCAGATCATGTGTCCTGAAGAGGAGGTGGTGCAGGATAGCGTTTCCCTTTGGACCATCATGTCAAAGGTCCGCCTGGAGGCCTGCATGTGGGTGAGTGCATTGCAGACATAATTAGATGCCTTGCATTCATTTTTACTTTTTTATTATTAGGGTGTCCTTTTTTTCTCCACTCTTAAAGTGACTACGGCTGTCTCTCACACATGGCTGTAATTGACTGACGATTAACTCCTTTACCTAACACATATAACTGGTTAAAGCAGTAATTTACTAAAATGCTTACATGGATTGGAAGCTAGTGAGGGCCTGTTGGTCCAAAATAATTGGCAATGTGTTATAAGCCATTATCAGTATTATTTGTTATTAAAAAACAATACTTTTTTTGGACTGCTTCATTAGGAAACAGTCCCTGATGGTCCTACGTCTATGTTAAGCACGAGATCTAAATAATCTCAGAAAAGGTTATCAAACACACAATATTGTTATAAGATGTGGTGATATGTACAGTGAGATTATAAGTACTGTAGTAGAGTGACTGGTTTGCATGTTAAATCTGCTTGCAGGGTGCAGGCACAGCTATTGGAGAACTCCCTCCATACTTCATGGCACGTGCAGCGCGTCTATCTGGAGCGGAACCAGACGATGAAGACTATGAGGAATTTGAAGAAATGTTGGAACAGGCACAGAGCGCACAGGTGAGGACTCTCTCTAGTATGACGCTGGCATCCTCACTTGGGCAAAGCCCCTTGCACTTGTTGCAGCATGTGTGCTCTGATACCATGAGAGTCAACAGTGTAGAGTTGAATTCATCAGTTATATAGAACTTGTCTACATGTGCTCAACTTCCTTATATTCAGATTTGTGCTGGCCATATCATTTTTTTTATTTGACCCAGAAAATATCATTTGCTGTTCAGGTCCCAGTGAACACCAGAGCACCAGGTAGTACAAATGCAACCATACAGACATTTAGCTTTGATTAAATTTTGCGTCAGAATACATCTGCGTTACAGAAGTAAATAAGAAATGCCAGCATTTCATTTTATTTGCCACAAAAGTCAGTGTGGAGTCATTTTCTTACAATGCAGTAAAAGAAATTTTCTAAGATTGTAAATACTTTTGTGCTGCTCCCATTAGGATATTTGTGTTTGTGTGGGTTTTTTTTTTTTTTTTTTTTTTAAACTCCTAAGCATAAAGTCTTACTATATTCTGTTGACGTTGTGAATTGTCCCGCATTTCCAGGAAGTAATGTGTGTATTATTTTGTATTAAATGTAGTTCATTAGTATGTGTGTCTTAACATCGCTACCTATCAGTCATCATGTAGTGGCAAGCCAGATGTGGGGTTGAACTTCAGAGCACCTTTTCCCTCTTGCTCAGGAATTTGGGATTAGTAAAAGTTCACAGGGCAGTCTGCAACATCCGAGTGTTCAAGGTACTGGCCCCCCAGACTGCATCACTCTGTACCCTGCAACGTTCTGATGTGTCTGTCACGCCTATCAACCCTCAGTGTTGTGGTTTGCAGATCCTGGTCATGTGATGACTTCTTTGAAAATCCCTCCTCTGACTTCCAGTAAACTCTTTGAACAGGCGGATGACTCAGAAGGGCAGCTTCCTTTTAATTATGGCCTGCTAGTGTCTGAGTGGACCCCACATGGCCTGTTCTTTTTACTGGGAGACATTTTAATTGGTTTGAAAGTGCTTGAGAGCGGTGTTCTGTGTGTACCTTTAGCTGATGATGCATCAGCCAAAAAAAAAAAAAGATCTTTTCACTCGTCTGGAATGGAATGCAGTTTCAGGGTCTGAACTGTGAGGCGGCTTTTTGTGATCTCAGCATTCTGTGTGAACATTCTGTCTTTAAGTATCCTGGTCCTTTTTGCAGTATTGCCTAAGCAGTCTTTGTTGCTTAACACTGTGGCATCATATTTCTACCAGAAACGTTAAAAAGTGTTTGTGTGTGTGTATGGACTGAAGAGATTTCATAACCAGGGGGCATTCTAACAGCAATTGTGCATCATGGCCACATCCAGAGATCAAATCTGTATGGTCTTTCTTTGAAATGAGAAGTGTCAGGGTGTCAAAACAAAAACTGCAAGTTATCTTTTGTATTGCAGGCTAGAACTTTGTAAGCAACACCTACTACAAATAAGTCAAGTCTGCCTAAATGTCTGCAGCAATACTGATTCTTAAGTGGAGATGCCCCTGAAGGTTGTGTGAACTGAATACTGAATCAAGTGGGGGGGTAAATAAATAAATAATAATAATAATAAAATATATATATATATATAATAGCTTGTACAATTTGTGGTAGTGTGTGTTTGTGTGTAAAATGCACAGGTTGCTATTTTTTTCTGAACTAGTTTTCTGAACTTGCAGTGTGAGCTGTGTAAAAAATCAGAAATGCCTCCGTATGTGTTGTGAGTGCAGTAGTTTTTGTATAGCAGCTTTTCTATGTGCTGTATTCCAGCAGTTTGCTGATGGGATGAAACCAAGCTCACACATACACACACTCTGCTCGTACCATCACTATTTTAGTTGTTGCAATTATAAAATAATGTAAGCGTGTTGTGTTGTTTAACATTTCCAGGGATTTTTATGTTGGTATTTAGGTAATTTATGTGTGTTATTTTTTAATTTTCTCCAAACATTTTTTTTTGTTTGGAATTTTGAATCAAGTCTGGTGAATAGTGTATTAAACAAGTGACTTGCACATTTTACACAGACACACTCCCACAAATTATAAAAGCAATAAGCAGAAAAAAATTATGCCATCTCTTTTTTTGTTGCTGTATGTAAAACATTTTTTCAATAGTACACTGTAAGAAATGGTGAAGGCTTCACTCAAAAAAAAACTTTGGAAACAAAAATTGGAATATTTTAAAACTGACCTATTGTGTTGGACTGGATATTGCAAAACATACTGGGTAGATTTCCCGGACAAAGATTAAGACCAGTCCAGGATTATGTAGCACCATGAATAGAATTTTTCCTCGAAAAAATCTCTTAAAAATTGCTTGATCCTTGTCTGGAAAACTGACCCATTATGTTTGCTGGACAATTTACTTATTTATGATTTTTTTTTTTTTACTAACTTAAAAAATTTACTCATCTTAAAATCTTCTGTTTTTTATAGGACTTTGCAACAAGAGCCAAACTTGCTGTTCAAAACATGGTGCAAAAAGTGGGATTTTTAGGAATCCTAGCCTGTGCCTCGGTAAGTTTATGTGGATTCCCTTCAATTCCTTAGGGTTTAGTATACAGGCATACTGTAAGGCTTCCAAAAAAACCCTTCTTTCTCATTTTTTCTTTTGTAGCTTCTCACATCATGTAAAAATTTAAATTTCATGACAATTTTATAGAAATGATCCAAATGATCCAAATTATTTTTATTTTCCTGTAAAGTTACTATTATGGTGTCCAACAGCAAGGATGTGTAGTCAGCTTTTTGCCAGCTTTAACTGCTATAATTTTCAAAAGTAGATGGGATCATGGCAAAATGTGTTAACCTGTAGTTTAATATTTCGTTCACGTTGCAGAAATATGTAAACTAACACTACAATATGTATCTGTCTAATCACCCTGTATTATTTTTGCCCCAACTTTCCTGATTTCTGATGTATTAGAGACAATACATGGGAGTCGGTTAGAACAGGTTTAATTAATATGTATTAAATTCACAATAACATAAACAGCCTGTTGAGAAAATTGTCAAGTGATGTATATTTAAGTATTATCATTTAGAACTGTGCTTGGTGCCTAAACCCACACAAATGTCGTAAGTGAACTTCCTGGGAAACAATGCAGATAAGAACCTAATTTGTTTGCTTGCTTTCAAACCTACAAGCAGCAGAGAATATTTATTTCCTGTATTAATGTCATGACTTTTAAGTGACAGACAAGTGGGAGAAAAATGCTGTTGCCAACTGTGACTTATCTTGTTGTAAACGCACCATGCTGATACCTGCTTTTCCTTCCTCCCTCTCTCTCTCTCCTCAGATCCCAAATCCTCTTTTTGACCTGGCTGGCATTACCTGTGGCCATTTCCTTATTCCATTTTGGACCTTTTTTGGAGCGACTTTAATTGGAAAGGCAGTTATCAAGATGCACATCCAGGTACAGTGAAAGAGCAAGTGTGAACTATAGCTTTACCCCAAAAAATCGAATTGTATTTTAGCTCTAATATGAGCTCGGCAGTCTGTTCTCATCACCTTTCACTGTTTCAGTTGCTTATTCTACATCTACTTTACTTATTGTTTTAACATTAACATACATTTCCACATTTCATGATCACTGAGGTACCAAGGGTGACCCTGGGCTGTTTTTTCCATCTTCATTTTTTTAGGCCTAAAAAATGAGGATAATTAAGAGGCTACCTGTCTTAGAAAAAAAGACTCATAAAAGACACATCAAATGTTTTTAAAAATCACAGCAGACAGTGCTAGATTTTCATTTAAAAAGGACAGAGGCTGAGAAAACGGTGCGCTGAAATGGTTGTGTGTGTCAGGAGAACATTTTATGACATATAAAGGAAATTAGTCCGATTTGTTTTCTTTGTTTATGCTCCAACATTGGAAAAAATCCACAAAGTCCAATTTAGTGCTTAGTCATGGCCAATCTGAGCTTTAATGAGACGTGTTGGTTGAAGCCGCTTCAAAGATACATGCTTCATCATTTATTTTTTTTGCTCCCAAAAGATGAATACGATCAGAGCACACAGGAGTCTCAAAAGGTGCTGTTTCAGTAATCAAAGCTGGCCAGCACATCATAAGCTTGTGTCATTCTGTGTGATCTCACCTCTGAGTGTTCCAGCATCTCCTGCAGACACAATGCGGCCCAGGGCCTGGCGTGTCATATCCTTTCCTCCTTAGTGTTCGTCTGATTCTCAGCACCCCCCACACCTTCCCATCTTATATCCATTATTTCTCATGCTCTTGATTCATTGTCTGAAACTCCCTGTCCTTGTCTGTTCTCTCCACAGAAACTGTTTGTTATCATAACATTCAGTAAGCACATAGTGGAGCAGATGGTTTCTCTGATCGGGTGAGTAATAGCAGCATGTGCTCTTGAGGAAAATTAGGGAAACCCATGATTTCAGGCAGTGTCCGAGTTTCTAAATAATACAATGTGACCATGACCCCTAAAAAGGTCAATGAAAAGAGCTCAAAACTTAACAGCAAAGCTGATGTCATTAAAACACATTCCGTTTTACATGCGTTCTCTAAGGAATCGTTTTAAAGATATATAAAATATTTCATAAATATTAATACATTTAATTAAACAGTTCAACAAAAACAATTGTAATCATTGGAAACCACAACACTTTTCATGCTGATTTCAGATCTGCTTTCAGTTTTTTCAGTCACATCAACTTTTTGAATTATGAGTAATATTAGATTTGCATACATTTTTTTTTTTTTTTATTAAACCACAGGCACCAATCAAGTAAATGCTTCAGTATTTTTAGAGTGAAGTCAGACAGGCCACACTGTGGCACTGTCAGCTACCACTGTTTCTTCAAAAACGCTCAGCATATGATTATTATTATATGGTAATTATACCAACTATCATGCAATATAGAACTAGCTTCATCACAAAAACGGTACGTACAGGAAAAACTAAACACAGATTTGAACATGAAAAACACTACAAAACCCACATAAACTCTGTTGACCTGTGTTTTTAAAGATAATAAAGGTCTTAAGCAGTGATGATGAAGGTCCAAAATGGATATAAAGAAAATGATTTGAAAGTAATGGTGCAATAGATGCAGTGTAAAAAAACTAAACTGAAGCACTTGCTTCACTTAAGTAGCTGGACATATATGTACCTCACATCATGTCTGACTGCTTATGTTCCAACATGTGCTATTAGATCTGCATGTTTTAAGTGATGTGTTAAACCGTGGAACTCATTTCCCCTTATTAAGCATTCAAGTGAGGTACAAACTTTTAAAATGCATTCATTTAATGCTTCTCTTGTTACTGTGTTCATCCTTTTAATTTGATCTATATTCAGTACTATATTTTAGATTAAATAGATTTTTTCTTTAGTCTCTTACTGAACAGTAATAGAAAAAATGGTTTAGTTTCTTAGTTTTATTCGTATTTTATTATTATTATTAGTTGTAGTAATATATTGTGTTTAAATTCTATTGCTGATTAATCTTTATTGAAACTTCCAATTAAATTAAAATAATAACCTAAAAGCTTGTTAATCATTTGGTAGGGGATTATAACCTTTTAACTCTTAAGGTGTTTTATTTGCTGTTACATCCTGAAGGCCATACAGCTAGCATATAAAATAATGAACTGCAACACGATTAGTTTGAATTTCATGTTGCGAGAAATTTTCTTGATTAAAGAACAGGCTTGTGGGCCAAATCGATCAGTCATTTTTGTGGTTTGGCCTATATTCAGTAATTTACCAGATCAACATGCTGAGGAAACTGAAGGCATTTAGCAGACTTATCAGGTCTTGTAATGCTACGTAGGTCTTTTCATTTTGAATGTTTGCTTTCGCATGCGATCCAGTTTCTCATGGCAGTGGTCAGTCTTTACGTTTGTCTGAATCATCTGAAGAGCTTTGAGCTTTTTCTTTAGAACCGTTAATGGCTTTGTGTGCAGACTTGTCTGGTTTTTAGTTGACTGAAAAGAATGGCCATTTAAGGAGATGGCTTGTGGTTTCGCGAGACCTAGGTGACAGTTACGTGATCCATCATAGTAAGCTGAACATAGAGCTAAGGTGAGTCTATACTTGACTTTCTGCACTGCTAAGAAGTTCAATGACACTTCTTTGGCATTCATAATGAGGACAACACAACTTTCATGCTAGAATTCTCTGCTGTAATGGAATGCAGTGACTAAATTTGATAAAAGGAAAGTGGCGAGAACCCTGAAAGAACCTTCCGATTCATTCATATTTATAATGTGTTGTTCTTAGGTTCTTAACCACTAGTTTTATTTCTCACAGCAGTGTGGGCTCAAATGAGTCATGTCATGACCAGTCAAGGCTTTTCTGGGTATTTTTTTTCTTTTAAATAGTGTCGTAGGTTTTTCCCTTATAGATTGGTTTGAATTACTAAGTTCCCACTTCTTAGGAAAGATCAACAGAGCGAGTGCACCAGACAAGTTTAGACCAGTTGCTTTTCTTCAGCTTTTTATTTGCTAGCCGAATGGCCTTCTTAAATAAATAGCCTAGCAAATGTAATATTTGGCCCTTTAATATTTCCTGTAGATAGCTATGTGCTATCTAGCTGTAAATTAGTCAAGAATGAACAGTTACGTCTTGCTTGATTTGTGTGTGTGTGTTGGTATATCCTAAAAAAATCTACCTTAATAAAATCCCATTTAAGGCATTTTTAAAGCTTGTAATGCACAACTGTGCATAAATGCGTGTCACTGCCATACACGCCTTCAAACCTGGGCGGGTACGGATGACACAATATCGACTCACTTCCTGACTAATAGCCTCAGACTTGTTCTGACAGGAAGCTCAGCAATATAAGTGGCTGTCCAAAGATCTCTCTCTCCAGTGTGCTGTGGCACCTCTGCCAGAGCGCTCACTTAGCTTTAGCGAGAGGAGAGCTATACGACAAATCTTAAGTGGACTGCCTTCAGCCTCATGTTCTGGTAAGTCATAATTGACCTTGATATGGTGTGATTTTTGCAGTGCCATACCCAGTGTGGGACCTTCCCTGCAGAAGCCTTTCCGCCAGTATCTGGAAGCCCAGAGAAATAAGCTTCATAACCCTGCAGATGGCACACCTGCGGTAAGAACCAGACATTTTAAACTATTTTCTCTCACTTTCAGGTTCCTCTTTCTGGTTCAGTGTTTGTGGGAAGATGTTTTTAAGACAGATTAGAATGTTTTATGTTTCAGGTTGAGGTTTGTCATGAGAGCAGGACAAGACTAAAGGGAAATGTTGAAACTGTACTTGACAAGAGTTTAGTTCCTAATTTACAGTTTCTGTGGTGTAAAAAAAAAATTACACCCGTTTAAATTTACATTTTACATTTAACTGGTATTTGCTTGGGTCACTCTGAATAATGAGAGGAAGAGAGGAGTGGAGTAGGGATGGGGAAATGGGAGGGTATGCTCAGCTATAGTGTCTTTTTGTTTCTGGTTATTTCTACTGTTTGTATGGCAATTACTTTAACTGTAGTGATATTGATATCTGGTTATTCTATTAATATATTTCAATAGTTACTCTATTTTGAATATAACAATAATTACTAACACTAATACTACTAATAGTAAAAAGTAATGGGTATTAGTAAAATGAATCATGGGAGACTTCTTTCCTAGTTTACTAACATGGTCATTAAAGTCAGTAAATGTCTTTTGGAACATGTTACTTGTATCTGTAAAGTAAAACATTTTTTTGCTTCTTGTGCAGGGAGAGAACTGGCTTTCCTGGGTTTTTGAGAAAGTGGTGCTTATCATGGTCTGCTATTTTATTCTCTCTATTATAAACTCCATGGCACAGAGTTATGCCAAGCGTCTCCAGCAGAAGAAGTACTCTGAGGAGAAAACCAAGTGATGTAACTCTTATAACTCCCAGTAAACCATCTCAGGCTCCCATTTTGGAAGCTAAGAAACATTTAACCTGAAATGGCTAAATGGGCACTAATTTATTTGTGCTTACATGTGTACTATTATGTTTTTATGGGTTTTTTTTTCACTTGTCTGTAGCTTTTGACGATTAAAATCAGATGTTATAACTGTGTGATTTTTACCTCTACAGAGACAAAGCAGTCTAGCAAAGACTGTGAGCAGTTTAATACTTGTTGCAATGCCTTATGCAACACTGCAGGGTCATGCTTCCATTGAAGTGAATACATTTTTAATCACTAGAATGATTTATTTAATTTTTAGGAGACAGTACGGATTAGCAGGGTCGGGGGTCTTGTGCTGATGCAATGGTTGTTATCAGGGATAGTTTTCATTTCTTAAAAAAAAAAAAAAAAACACAGATCTGATGTCATTTTTTTTCTTCATTTCTTTTACAAAGACAGCAATATTGAACGATCAGTGTGGTTTCTTAATAGAATGCACATTGTGTAAATAACTTGTCTTACTTAACATAGATGTGCATAGACTTATTCAACTCTGAAATATTACAAAACAAACTGTTATTTTAACCTGGTAATCTTAAAACTAGCCTTGCCTCGTATTGTGCATATAGACAACTAACCCCATACGTTGCCTCATTCTGTTTTTTTTTGTTTGTTTTTTTTGTTCTGTCTGAATTTTGTTGTGTGTAACAGAAACTCAAAGCTTTTTCATAGCTCTTGTTGACTTGTTTGACATTAAAATTGGATTAATGCATCCTTCTGTTATGTGTGCCAGTGGCTCACTTTTATATGCATATATAGTGTACATCTCTCCTGGACTTAAATGCTTTGGAAGAATCTCTTGGAAGATGGTGTAGCTGAACACGTCCACCTGACGAGGTAAGTGTTTAAGTAAAAACCAAATCCTGAAATACAGTCAATGAATAAGTGGCTGTTTTAAATTAGTCCTATGTTGTATTATATGTTAAAAATATTCTGTAGGTCATTATTACCTACTGCGGTTGCAAAAAACAATTACAAATGTAAACCCTTTCCCAAGAGGGGTTGGGGAAATCTGCACAGTTCCTTGTTGAGGCTGGTTTTACCAGCTGCTCTGGTCCTCACTGTCCCATCTTGTCAGTTAGCTTATCAGACTGGTGTTGGCTCTAAAGTAAAAAGGCGACAGCAGTCTGTAGGCTGACTGAAATTTTGGGTTGCTCACCTCAGAGGCTGTGAACATTCACTTATCCAGATCCAGCATGTTGGATGTCTACAGGGCTGTGTTTGATCAGAGTCTGGCTGCCTTGCTGAAACTTGCTTGAACTCATTTTTGATTACTGATTTTTTGGTTAAAATTCTTTCACAATGTCTTTTCAAGGTCTTGATTTGTATTTTTGTAGTTTTTATCCATTTAACACAGCTAAGGGGGCTTGTGATAGTATATAAAAAGTATAGTCTAAAACTGAACTTTTAAGAGGAATTCTGTTGATTTTCTCAATTTCTGCACATATTTTCGTGTGAAATGGCTCATTTAAAGAGAAACTTGAGACCTTGACAAATCTTTACAGTGGTGGTGATAAGATGCCAGGGGTTGTGATGTATAATATAATCCAATATAGCTATTTTTATTGTCTAATTCTTTATTGTACCTTTTAGTTTTAGTTGAAAATTGTAAAATAGTGGTAAATCCTGAAAAATGCAATGCAAACCACAACATTCTTCAAGTAGATTTGGAAAATGTAGGTAAGGCCAAAAGCTTATCTGAAAACTATTATGGAAAAACGTGTCTCAAGCGTCAGACCTTTCATGTACAGTAATACCTCCGTTAGGGAGTTTTTAGGTGTCTGCTGTTTGACATCTGGTTCATATCACCACTGCTGTGAATCATTCAGGATGGAGCAGTTCACACCCAACATCTTGCCTAATTGAATGGTTCTGAAAAAACCCAGTGGAACCCAGATCTGGTCCTGAAGGCTGTCCAATAATTTGGTTGTTCTCCTACTCATTCACTTACTGAACCTGTCAATTAACAGATAAGTTGAACCATATGTGAAAAATCTCTGAACACTTCCGTTCACTGGCCCTGGCAGTCCATGTGAAGGAAACTGTGAGTTAGCTGAAAGTATTAGACTTGGTGTTTGGTTGTCCTGTTTTAAAATTTACCTACTAGTACCAGTACATTTACATGCATAATTGTTTCATGATACTCCAGATTTCCCTCCATTTGTTAACAATACAAGTGATCTTTTCAGTATAAAATGTCTTGTCTTTAAATATAAAAAAAATAAAGCTGATTTACATGATCAATTTGTCGAAAACAAGTTCTTGGACATGCAAGTTGTCAAACAGGAAGATAAAGTTCACCGAATGGAAGTGAACTGACTTTGCAAAGTATCAAATAACTGCTGACAAGCCAGTTAGGCCTTTGTTCTCATGAAGTTTCTTTGGAACAGGTTTAATTTAATAACAAAAACACTTCTTTAACCTGAAAATGTACACAAGTGGTTTAGAAAAATGTTTTTATTTGCACAAATTGGGTTACAGTAATAAAATATATCCCCATTCTGAAAATAATTTATACATTCAGTCATAAGCAAGCTGGGAATTTTTAATCAGAGATTAGGTAAATTCAAAAGTGTGTGTAGCTGGAAATGATCTGCTCCAATGTGGTGAAGCTGTCAAGAAAATCATCATCTGAAATGCCATACTTGGCATATTGATGAATATAGGCCCTGTGGAGGAAAAAGAAATACTACTTAATCTGATGGCAAAATAAAAACATGTTCAGCATCACCTGAACCATGTGGATGTTTTATTACTCTCACCTAGAGACAAACATGTTCCAAGCCTTTCTGACTATATTATCCAGAGGCTGCAGCAACGATTGGCTGTTGCTGACTAAAGTGGCAGACTTCTCATAGCCGTTAAAGGGCACAGGCGAGGTCCATGAGGTGAAAATGCCATCTGGTGGAAGCCATGACACGTACAATGCAGGGTCCTTAAAAGCTCCTGTCAATCAAAAATTCTGTATATTACATTTGGAATTACACCCTTTAGAGCATTACCATAACCCAATTATATACAATCTAAATTATTAATTAGTTCTGCAGGATCTTAGGTTCTTAGGATACATTTGTTTAGCATTAATTAACCTTAAACTGACACAATGGACAAGAGAGTCACGGAAATTCAAAAATCTAAAACTCCAACCGCATTAGGAAGTTCTTAAAACAGGATGAAAGCTAAATACAAGTAAGAATATCCAGATCTCGTCTACTTGCCTGCTTCAGCACTGGAAACATCTTTACCCCGCAGTATTAGAAGATTGGAGAGTGATCTGTTAAAGCCTTGCCTAGTTCTTATGCTCTCCCCTCCAGATGAAGGTACACACACTTTCCAATCTATACCTGCAGGAAAGAACATTTTAATTTTATAAATGGTAAACCTGGACAATGATAGATATTTTTTCTGCAAATAAAAATAGAGGGCAAATCTTGACATCAACTGCCTGAAGTCATTCTCCATTAACAGCTGTGTCCATTTTGAACGCTCACCTTCTTCCATCCTGGCATTGGCAATAAGCATTTGCCTTAAATGCTTCAGCAATCCAGGCCAGGTGTAGGCACTGTAGGCCAGTGAAGTATGAGACATTTGAGGAATGTTGCACAGGCTTAGCAGTTTGAATTCAGGATGACACACCAGGGAACTCAGTAATTCACCTGAAAAGCCAAAATATTACTGTGGCTCTTAATGGCATGAAAATGCATTCAAACTGGGTTCCGACTGAGATACCTAAGGGGTTTCTGCTGTAGTGGGAGGGTGAGTCTGCAGCGTACGCAGGCTGCAGCACGCTACCCAGCTGGTGGGCGATCACTTTATTAAGGTCACTGATGGAGATGTGCTTGATGTTCATCAGCTGGCTGCAGATTTTGTGAACGGTGTCATTCTCGTGAACCACTAAGGCATCGGACAGCTGGTAGAGGCGTGACAGCGTGAGAACGGAATTATAGTTCTGGACGATCACCTTTAAAGAGAATAAAGAGAAAAGGTAAAGACGGGTCCCAAGAGAGAAAATGCCATCTGGTGGAAGACACCACACAGGGTCTAGGGTTCCTTAAAAGCACCTGTCAATGAAAAATTAACAAAATAAAGAGAAGAAAAAAACCCCCAGCATATTTAGCATTATCTTTACACGGTTATAAACAATGGAAATAAATAATTAGTTCTCCATTTAGTATGGATTTGTTTAGCACTAGACAAGAGGGTTATGGACATTCAAAAATCTAAAACCCCAAACGCAAGAGAAAACAAATTCTAATCCTTAAAACTGAATTAAAGCCAAATATGAGAAATACAAGGCATGACAGCATGAGAACCGAATAATAGTTCTGGACAATCACCTTCAAAGAGAAAATTTTAAGGCATGATTAATCAATGCTTAGTGCGTTTTGATCTGAAATACAACATTCACCTCTCCTGTTCCATAGGGCCACGTCAGGTGATTGAGTATAAATGAATGGGGATACATGTCCCGCAGACATTGTGTGACGAAGGTCCCCACCCCAGAACCTGTTCCTCCTGCAACACTCATCATTGCAAAGATCCCTGCAAGGCGGTCACAGCGTTCCACCTCCCTGCGGACCAGATCCTCCACAGCCTCCTCAAGACGGGGCCCATGAACACAGTACCTACAGACAAGTACAAAAAACAAGCCTGTAGCACTGGGATACTGCACAATTTGTAGTCTGTAGTCTGGTATTTAGCCTACTTATAAATTGTACCTAAAGATGAACACTTATACTTGCTCATCATATACAAATCAATCTTTACTATAGATAATGGGAAAAAAAAGCACTTTATGAGCATTTGCTCTTGAATACACCCGAGCTGGGCGATTTCTGAAGTGTGAAATGCATCTACGAACATGTTCTTACCCATTTGCCCAGTTGTTTCCAGAACCTTGTTTTTGGCAAAAGTGTGCTTTCTCCCCATATCTCCACTGTCCAGATTTTGATGCCTTTGCAATGGCTTGAGAAATAACTTTCGGCTCCATATCAACCAGGACAGACCTCGCCACTAGCACTGGAGGAAAATACATGCATATAAAAGTAAAGTAAATTGGCCCCTTATAGTCACGCAGCACAAAATGTGAACAATGTGAAACTCTCTTTCTGTATTTAATACATTCACCAAGTAAAGCAGTGTGTCCTGATTGGAGCCACAAGCAGTCCTGGTAAAAATATATTTATTCACACACAAATGCATATGTATGTATATGTGTGTGTGTGAATATA
>JBBPCW010000001.1:14817409-14832059 GCA_037974425.1 Phenacogrammus interruptus
AACCGAACACCCTCGACTTCACGGCCCGCCGTTAACGCCAAGATTACAATGAGATTAACGGCGTTAAAAAAAATTAATCTATGCCCACCTCTCAATATATATATATATATATACATTTCTCGTGTAGCTCTCCGGCGTTTATTTCTCCTACCTCCCTCTGCGTTCTCCCAGAAGAACCTCTCCCGGCTGCAGTCTCTGTATGTTTTTGCCGCTCCTCCGGAGTCCTGGAGAACAGTGCTAAACAGTTCAGGTCCGATCTGGTTCCCGCACTGACCCAGCTGGACGGTCACCACTGACATGGCTGTCTGCTTGCTACCAGGCCACCGGTTCACCGAGAGGCAGGTTCCTCAGACACTAAACCCCGAGGTTCAGAAGGTGGTCGCGGAGAGAGCTGGAGTTAGCTTAGCTTACTGCTGTCCAAGCTCAAGGAGTGAGTTCAGAGTTTTCAGCGCAGCGACTGTTCATTTATCCTGAATCCACATTTTTCTTGAATTTCTGATTAATGGAGGAGGGAAGCAGCAAATATTAATCTAACGTTTCCAAAAAATTACAAAAAGTTAACATTTGAGCCGGCTGTTGCTAGCAGCTTGTTTCTGTTCAAACTTCCCTCCTCCGGATGGGACGTCTCTTCAGTCATACTGGGCGTAACACTGAACAAATGTTTAAAGTTTCTGAACGGTGACTTGTGCTGAACAACCATTACTGAAGGACTTCAGCAGACTAATTCCGCTTTTTCTGGTAGAAATTAGAGGCACGGTGTTTTTCCCATATACGAGAACACGCTCTGATTTCAAGTTTGACTGAGATTTTCAAATTGATGCAGTACACAACAGTACTAATAGAACAGTGCACACGTGCACATGGACAAAAGTATTAGGACGCCTGACCATTCCACCAACTTTAATGACATTGCATTCAATGTTAACGTGGAGTGCCAGTGCCCCCCCCCCTTTTAGCTCTAAACTCTTCCACTCCTCTTGAAAGGCTTTCCACAAGATTTTAGAGTTTCTGTGAGAATTTGTGCCCATATTCTGTAGAGCAATAATGAAGTCTGGGACAGATGTTGGACGAGAAGGGCTGGCTCGCAGTCTCCATTCCAGTTCATTTCAGAGGTGTTAAATGGGGTTGAGGGCTTAGGGCTCTGTGCGGGCCTGTCAAGTTCTTCCACACCAAACTCATCCAGCCATGTCTGGAGCTTGCTTTGTGCTTTTGGGCTGGAATAGAAAGGCTGGACAAAAAGTTGGAAGCATGGCGTTGTCCAAAATGCCTTGGCGTGCTAAAGAATTAGGAATGCACTTCAATGTAAGTAAGGGGCTTTGCCTAAGCATAATTAGACAAGTGTGTCCCAATACTTTTGTCAATGTAATGTAATGATTCTGTTCTGAAGAACAGTATTACTCCAGCTGTTGAGAGAAGTTGGATCTACTGAAATCTTAAGTAGTGGAGTTTGTTTCTTTAATCATTTGTTTTGTCTGTCACTTATATAATTTTACTCAGTTGTAACTCTGAGTGTGTCTTTTACTATATGATTTAGAAATGAAATAAGCTGCTTCAGATTACATAAATGTGTGTATTTAATGTGTATTATTATCTGGTGTTAAATCATTTTATCACTGTTTCCTAAAATAATAATAATAAAAATATGACATTACCAGTTTTAATCATTTGCATCCAGAATACCTCAAATATGGGAAGTGCGTATCAAATCACAGGCACCTAACTTGTCAAGACAGGCTTCTAAATAGATAAATAGAGTTTATTATTTATCATTTCACTTTTTGGTTTTCACAGAAAAATGAAAAAAATCATTGAATATCATCTGGTGTAAAACATAAAAGAAGAACGATTAATTTTGTTTTGTGAATTTTTGTATTCTCCATCAAATGAAAATCAAGTTAATAATTGGAATTTATTATTTAGCATTTAACTTTCTGGTTTCCCAGTAAAAGCACCCTCTGGTGTATGTTTTATTGTTTTTACATTTACAAAATGTAAGATTTTTGTTATATTGCTTTTAGAATGATTTGCTATTGTTATGTGAATAAAATCAAATAAATAAAATACAAAAATAAAAAACAAATAAAGTAATACATGATAATAAAACTAAACAATCAATTCAATTAAAAACATAAAATAAATAATAATTTACAATAAATACATTCAAATAAACAATTCAGTGATAAAAAATAAGTAAATAAATAAATGCTGTCATTAGCGGACTGCGCATGCTCGGATTGTAGCCGGTCATGGCGGCGGTGTGTTCAGGTCCATGAGGCGGGAAGAGCAGTCCTCTCTCTGTGTCTCTCTCGCTCCGGGTGGAATAACGCAGCCAAATACACGATGGCCGGGGTTTTCGATATCGATCTGGATCAGCCGGAGGAAAATGTCTCCGACGAAGAACTGGAGGAGGTGAGTAATTTCTAATATTTTCCTCTTCCTCTCCTCCACGCCCTGCTAGCAGGCCTCGCCGCGCCGCTTGGGCCTGAAACAGAAGCAGCCCAGCTAACGGTCTCAGGGGGGATTTATTCTCTCTCTGTTTGCGTTTTTGGGATCATGTTAACTTCTTCTGTCATTAATGTATAGTTTGAATATAGATAGTTACAAAAGCCCCACTGTGTGGTAGTGTATGTCGTTTATTTAATCTTTAAATTCCATGCTAGCTAACTAAAGCGTAGCCTGGCTGTATCGTGTTGTGACTTGCCAGCTGTCTGCCCGTTATCTGTGATCACAGGGGCTGGCAGGCATCAGCACTTTCCTACAAACTTATTAGCTGCACTATCCTGCGAACTTATGATCTGCACTGTACTACAAACGTATTAGCGACACTATCCTGCAGACTTATAATCAGCACTGCCCTGCAGACATAATGGTAATCACTGGGGATGGCAGTCATCTGCACTGTCCTACAGACTTATCTGCACTATTCTGCATACCTATGATCGGCACTATTCTGCAGACCTTTCTGCACTGTCCTACAGACTTGTCTGCACTATTCTGCATACCTGTGGTCGGGACTATTCTGCAGACCTATCTGCACTGTCCTACAGTATTATCTGCACTATTCTGCATACCTATGATCTGCACTATTCTGCAGTCCTATCTGCACTGTCCTACAGACTGACGGAATGCATTGTCCTGCAGACCCGATGGTGAACACTGGCAGTGATCTGCACTGTTCTGCACACTTACGATCTGCGCGGTCCTGCAGGCTTATCATCCTTACTGTCCTGCAAAGTAATTCGAAACTCTCTCCAAGCGAGCAGATCCCTCGCCACACTTTCCTGAAGTTGTCATGTTTGATACACGCCTGACAAGCCTTTCTGTATAACGTTACGTGCGCTGCAGGATAGAGTTACTGCAGGAGGCTTTTACAGTTACATGTAGATTTCAGCTCGTTTAGCAGATGCTTCATTTTGATTATGCATGCAAAAACTGCTATTGCCTTCAAATTTTATCTCCTTCATATTTAGCTAGCTTCCATGTTGCAGGGCTTCTAATGAAAGATCAGCTCTCAGGTTTCCAGCTGGGAATGCAGATCTATTTATTCAGCATGCCGGACTAATGTATCTACTGCTTTTTCTTGTAGGCTCAGATCAATGACTTCATGGATCAATGCAGTGGCTTTGAATTGTGAGTATTCATTATGGTGTGTTCATTATGTTTAGTGTGTTGCTTTGCTTTGTTTCTGCTGTAAGACTGTCAGCCATTTAATTAGCTTTAGATCAATCGTAAAATCAAATTGGGTTAAAAGGAGTTAAATAGCGATGTGTAAAATGAGGGGAGTATATAACCTGGCTAGAAATCAAATTTTAAATAAACAGATAGAAATTAGGGCTTATTAACATAGCTTTAGATGTATGCACATGTCTACACCTCAATGGGGAAAAAGATTCAAATGTAATATCTGGATACAGTTCCAGTATGATATTGTGAAACTCTCAGATAAAATTGCACTGCTCATCTGTGGTTGGTTTCAGTCGACACATTTTTTGAACCTTTTTACCCGCCTTGCAACACAATAAAAAGATAAAAAGTGGCAATTTTTTCATTTACAGTTGCACATCACTCTGTAAAATTATTTGCAGATCTTTCTTTCTTTCTTAGAAAAGACATCTGCACATCAACTTGCATGTGTAGTATTTTCATTTTATTTTGTTCTTCAGCAATATGGATGACTGTGAGAAGATTGAGATCTCTGAAGACAATGTAAACCAAGGCACAGAGAACATACGCCCTGAGTGCTTTGAATTGTTGCGAGTTTTGGGTAAAGGTGGCTATGGAAAGGTAACTTGTGCATCAAAGAGCATGTAGTTTAAGGCATTTTAATGAGTTTTTTAATATGGCAATTTAATATATTTTTATCAATTTTTATTTAATCAGCAATATCAGTAATTTTGCAGTTTTTTTACTTTCATTTTTCCAGGTTTTTCAAGTTCGGAAGGTGTCCGGTGCAGGGTCGGGAAAAATATTTGCTATGAAAGTCTTGAAAAAGGTTTGTGCTGAAACATTAATTTAAGGAAAGTTGTGTGCTGGTACTTACTGCCTTCTGAATGTAGATGATTAAATGATCTGGATTTTCTTGCCCACGTTCTCATTTCCCTATCCCCATTCCCAGGCTATGATTGTCCGCAATGCCAAGGACACTGCCCATACCAAGGCTGAGCGCAACATCTTGGAGGAAGTGAAACATCCTTTCATTGTGGATCTTATCTATGCCTTTCAGACTGGCGGCAAGCTTTATCTCATCCTTGAATACCTAAGCGGTCAGTTAATCAAGCTCCACTTTTGTTCTAAAAGACAGTTTGCACCTCATTTTTGTCAACCTTTTACCGTTGCTATAGAGTTGCTGGGAAATATATGCTGCCTCATTAAAGCGCAAAGGAATGTCGCCTTTTAATGTCTGTTTTTCATGCAGCATACAGTAGATTAGACGCCACAGTGGTTTTATTAATCACTTATTGCTATTGGGAAAACATCTCTATTCCTCTGTGAAGAAAAGAACAGTTCTGTGCATCAGTATCTGTGTTCATTAATAGGTGGTGAGCTTTTCATGCAGCTGGAAAGGGAGGGGATTTTCATGGAAGACACAGCTTGGTAAGCATAGATTTGATCTTATTTTTATGTCTTGGTTTATTTCATAATTCTTTGCCTTGAGTTTCACCTGTTTGAAACTGCATCGTTTTTGTTTGAAATTAGGACATTTATCAGTATTTCAAATGAGTAATTGGCTTTTTAAAAATTGCCATCAATGGCTGTGCAGTTACACAGAAATTAGATTAAGATCAGTTGATTGGGCAACATGGAATAAGATCAGAATCATCCTGGAGGCTTTTTACTTGCAGCTTTTACTTGGCAGAAATTTCAATGGCCCTTGGCCATCTGCATCAGAAAGGCATCATCTACAGAGACCTTAAACCTGAAAACATCATGCTCAATAGCCAAGGTAAGACTGCCTCATCTGTTGACTAGGACATTAAACCATCATTTGGGAATACTACAGTGGTAGAGCTGGGATTAACCAGTGTTACCAAGTAAAAGAATATAACAAATGTACCTGTACTTTTTGCTTCAAACTTATAGCGGTGGTCTTTCCTCTTTTAACCAATTCAAAGCAGAGTTTGTATAGTTACCTTTTTCTTGGACAGGTCATGTGAAGTTGACTGATTTTGGACTGTGCAAGGAATCCATTCATGATGGCACGGTCACGCACACTTTCTGTGGCACTATTGAGTACATGTGAGGCATTTTATTACACGTTTTACTTTTTTAAATAATCTCTTCTGATTTTGTAATTGTTTCCAGTGTATTTGCCGCCCTTTTTCTAAATTGTGAATCTAACTAAATGGCTTGATGTTTTCTCTTCTTATGTTAGGGCTCCGGAGATCTTGATGAGAAGTGGACATAATCGGGCAGTTGATTGGTGGAGTCTTGGAGCCTTGATGTTTGATATGTTAACTGGGGCAGTGAGTGCACATTCTGTAATTTGACCTGTTAAGTGGGATGAGTAGTAGGGCTGCAAAAACAAATTGTTGAAGTTGTCTAAAAAAAAAATAGTTGACAACGATTTAAGTTTTTTTTTTTTTTTTTGTTTGTTTTTTACTGGTAGTGCCAATCAGAACTAATTTTACTGTACATTAGCTGCATACTATAACCTTTTTGCTGAGGTTCAAGTATGTCCTAGTTAGCAGTTCTTTTTATTACTTTTTTTTTTTGTTTTTTAATGTTCATTTTTTTTGAGCTGTTGTGAAAAAGACCTGTGTTTTGCCCTTCTAGCCACCTTTTACTGGAGAGAACCGGAAGAAAACCATTGACAAAATTCTTAAATGCAAACTGAGCCTCCCACCCTACCTCACACAAGAAGCCAGGGACTTGCTCAAAAAGGTAGACTATTACTACTATGTACATGTGGCTTATCAAAAATATGGCTTTTGATGTTTCTAAAAATCTTTACAAAATATCAAACTTCCAGCTGCTGAAAAGAAGTGCCTCATCTCGGCTCGGAGCTGGACCTGGAGATGCAACAGAGGTGCAGGTCAGTTGGTCTCAACTTCTGTTAGAGTTCTTAAAGTTCCATAATAAATAAAGAAAATGTTTTGTTAATCAGGTTTTAATTCAGATTAATATGAACTTTTTTCTCTGTGCTCCATTTTTAGACTCATCCTTTCTTCCGACTTATTAACTGGGAAGACCTGCTTGCACGGAGAGTCGAGCCACCATTTAAGCCTTTCCTTGTGAGTATTTTTTTTTTACCCCAACTGCTGGCACACTAGGAGTTAAGTAAACCTCACTGAGCGCACATGACCTCTGCTCTGTTTCCATAGCAATCTGCTGAGGATGTGAGCCAATTTGATTCCAAGTTCACCAGCCAGACTCCTGTCGATAGTCCTGATGACTCCACACTCAGTGAAAGTGCAAATCAGGTCTTCCTGGTAAGGGAGTGTTCTCTCCTCATAGGCATGTAATCAAAAATTCACAATTTTAAAACTTGTTTTTTTTTTTAACCCATTATAACCCCTATATTTCTTTATATTTAAGGGCTTTACTTATGTAGCTCCATCTGTGCTGGAAAACGTTAAAGAGAAGTTCTCATTTGAGCCAAAAATTCGATCACCTCGCCGCTTTTTAGGAAGCCCAAGGACACCTGTGAGGTATTCCGAATATAACTGATTTAACCACAGAACGGATTTATGCATGTTTAAATATGAGGGTGTGTTTGTCATTCTACTGCCTCCTGTCTTTTAGTCCGGTCAAGTTTGCTGGGGACTGCTGGCCACGAGGCCCCGCCATGCCTGGAGCTTCATCACTCCAGTCTCCTACAGAACTTGCTATGGAAGTGTCCACTATGGATCAGATGGACATTGCAGCCAGTGCTGAAGTCACTGCTCCATTGCCAATCAGGCAACCTGCAGGCTCTACAATGGGCCCATTTAAACAACAAGCCTATCCTGTCGTATCCAAAAGGCCAGAGCATCTACGTATGAACCTATGACCATTAGCTTGACCTAGAGATTTACTTTACTTTCTCCATTTCTTTTATATGAATACTAGGGAAAAATGGAAATTCCCCACCACCACACAACCTTCTACTACTGTAGACTGTCCTTCACTATCTGATGAGCATGTGCGCTTCACTGAGCTTGAGAAACTACTTCAGTTCCTCACGTCCCAAATCCTCAGACCACATTGTTCTCAGATACTTCCTGTCATGACATATCAGAAGGATTATCAGGATTGGGCCTTCTTTTGGATTAATGACTTTTTTTACATGATTGTACCATAAAAAGGAATATGAAACACACGAACAAAGCAAATCAAATATGACTTGGCACTGTTTGCGAAATGTGCAGACTAGTTGACGTGGTGCTCCCTGCAAGATGATCAAGTGCTATTGAGGAATTGCTTCCTTGGGATGCTTTGTGTTATGACAGTATTGCTTGGGAAGCAGAATTGCTTTCCTTCTCTGAATGAAATCATTGTTAATTCAAAGGAGAGGGGAATTTGTGAGGGGGCGGGATTCCACCATGCAGAGGTTAATAAGCTGGTGTATGTCTTATTCTTTTTGAACATTAAGTACATCCCACCATGATATATAGATGATGGGTCAGTACAAAAGAGCCTCAATAAAAAAGAAAGACATTGACTTTTAAATCCTTTTTTTTTTAATGTGCGAGCGGATAAGAACAGTTTGCAGTTGCGCATAATAATGCATTCGTGTTCCGTGGCTGAAACTTACCTCAGTAAATTTAATCACTTATGTCTGCTGTTTCTGGATGATCTCAGATGGAATTTGCAGGCCTCCTTAAAATTTGAGCAAAAACAGGAATTTGGGATTGTCATGGAGTGTTCAACCATACTCTGCAAAACCTTTTGCTGCTAAAATTCTTGTGCAGTTTCCACATGGCTATTACCCGGTTCTTATCAGTGAAACTTTGCACAGCCTTTACATTTCTTGACTCAGTGGTGTAACAGTGTATTTTTGAATGCAATTTAAAATTGCAATATGTGACTTAGTGTTACTTCATATGTAAACACAGAGTTGGTGGGAATAGAGTAGTTGCATATTTGTGTAACTGGCAGTGTGTATTTCAGACCGTGCTAAACTATGCAACTTTAAATTCCAGCTGGGCACAGACTGGAGGAGATTATACAAAAGAATTCAAAACGCTTTAGTGAAGTCTGATTGCTTCAGGAGTATTGTGAGCATTATGACTGAAGTTAGCCGCCTACATTTCAAAGGGACATTCATGCAGGTTTCAAAACAAGAAAAGCTCCTACCAAGTGTTTTTTTTTTCTTTTCTGTCAAAGTAGACTAAATGTGACTGACTTGGAAATGTATATAGACAGTTTGGAAAAACTGCCTGCATTAAACCACTGCATTACTGTTTTTTTTTTTTTTTTTTTTTTTCTTTTTTTTTTTTTTCTTTTGTCCCCCTCATTCATAAAAAAAGTCACATTTGTGTTCGTCTCTGAGGCAGTGGCACACTTGGAAGGAATAAATCTGTCCATTGTGACATTGAAAGTTTAAAAAAATGAAAATTGTGAATTCGCTCCATTTTAATTCGCTTGGCAGAATAGGCATTTTTGTTTAGTTTTTTTTTTTATTTAGAAATACCTCTGAGTTGTCTTTTATTTATCAGATGGTTGCAATAGCAGTATAATAGTATACACAGAGGTGTGTGAACAACCCCCCAAAATATTTAGACATTTTTGGCACAGTATTAGATTATTTAATCTGGGCAACATTTTAATCCATTTATTTCTTTAGGTGCGTTAATTGAACATTTAGGTAGTGCGAAAAAGTATTGCATTTTATTGCAGTTACTGCACTCTACAAATAAATGTTGCATTTTTGCCTAACGTTAGCATGCGGGTATAGTACCAGTTTCCACCTTTTATAGGTTTGTGTGTATCTGCTTCGTTGTATGTGCGGATCGGGAAAAAACCATGAATATCTGCACTGACTGAGAATTATGCATATTGGTTCCTACCTACTTCAGAAGATCTTGTACTTGTGCTTCTGAGATGTGATGGGGTGGAAAAAAGGACTACTGGGCCTGTTTCACGGTTTCAATTGCTTTTGTTTGTGAAGAGTAGTTGAAACTTTTTACATTCTTGATTAAGCCAAATGGGACTTGAATCTTTGTTCTTTAATAACTTGTATAAAAGCCTGCAGTGATGGGTGGGAGCCTCATAGCTTCATTTGTTGTGTAGTGTGGGGAAAGAAGGCACTTCATTTTGTTTAAAAACCTCCTCAACTATGCTGGGCAAGAAAATCGTGGTTTACCTCTCTCAAAAGGAGCATCAGAAGGTGATGGTATGACCCTCAATGATGGCTTGCCTGCCCTCACCAGTAGCGGAGCTGCTTCTGTTCTTCTCAAGGAAAGAAAATGGGCTCCAATCACTTAACTGACTCATTGATTGATGGCGTGAGTACCCTATGGCATGCTGGGAACAGTGAGTATGCACACCGTCTGAATGAGCCATGTCTAGTGTATTGAAATTAGTGGATACGGTGTGCCTCCTGCTTCATGGTGCAGAACTAGACTGATTCAGAAGCTCTGCATTTTGCGTAAACTTACAGGCTGCAGTCATGTCAGCATAATGAAACACTGTCATGCACACAAACTCATGATAACTGCATAAACCGAGGCTTGAAGGTCTTAATCATTAGATGTTCTTAATCGTTAGACACTAAATAAACAAAAGTATTGGGATACCAACAGGTACTTCTGCTGCTATTAGCAGTAGTGAACTTAGTGTATTGTTATTGCATTCAAATACATAGACTATAATATGGAGTTGGTTCCCCCGTTTGCAGCTGTAACAGCTTCCAGTCAATTCCAATTACTATAGGAATTAGATCCCATTTATTCAGGATGGAGAATGAATGTCTTTATGGAGCTTGCTTTGTGCACTGGGACACAGTCGTGCTGGAATAAAAAAGGTTCATCCCCAAACTGTGTCCACCAAGTTGGAAATACGACGTTGTCCAAAAGTATTGGTGTGCTGAAGCGTTAAGATTGCCCTTCACTGGAAGTAAGGGGCCTAGCCCAACCCCTGAATTAAGAGCAGGTATGTCCCAATACTTTTGACCACATAGTGTAACTTGAATGCATGGAGGGAGCTGAGGGTGGCGGTAGGGCTCGGCCGCTTCGTGTGAGGGGGCAGTGAAGAAGCTGCATCAAAACATGTATTATCGAAGGCGTTTCATATGTGATGTTTAGGGAAGATTCGTCTTATCCTCCTGTTATTATACACACCAGCTTCTCTGCACTCCTGTGACCAGGTAAACCGTATTTCTCTGTAAATGTGTGTCATAAGTACGAAGTTAGTGAATGTGCTCAGCTGACGGTGTTGGTGCTGATGGAGGTGGATGACAGCTGGCCGAGAGGAGAACGGTAAACCTCAAATTGAGCGATTTTTTTTAGTTTATTTATGTTTTAACGCTTAAAACGAAAGAGAAGCGAAGAACAGCAACAAGTATAGAATATTAAACGTTACAAAAACGGAAGATGAAAATATTTGCCCAGTAGTTTCATAAACAGGAAAGACTTCTCAGGCCCAGAGCAACAGAAACCACAGTGACAGCCAAGTCTGGCTTATCTTTTCATTTATTTTCTTATTTCCTCCTTTTTCGCTTTCATTCCTTTTTCACCCACCTGTCTCTGTAATCTCGGTGTCAAAAACAAATTTGGCTACTTTTGTTTATTTACTGATATGATGCAGTTTATTATTGTTGTTGTTATTATCAATATTACTAGTAGTATTATTATTACGAGTGTATTATTATTAATTCAAATAGTATAATTATTATATTATTGTTATTAATAGTAGTAGTAGCAGCAGTGTATTTTATTGTATTATAATTATTAGCAGTAGTATTAGTGTATGTTAGTATACTATTAATAGTAATAGTATTAATGGTAGTAGTCAGTGTTTAATATAAATTATTCTAATTAAGTGTTTTAAAGTTTTATTCATTCAATATCTCAGAAGAAATGGAGAATGCAAATCATCATTTAGAGCTAACTGACTTATTTATCTATTTGTTTGTGTACTGTGTATATCCTATTGTATAGTTTACTACTTAAAATATGAGGTTAATTATTCCAAGTCTTTAGTCAAATAATCAGTAAATTATTTAAATAACATTAATTGTACATCATAAATATGACATCAGTGTTATTGAGTAATAATGAATATTAATATTAATGAATATGAACTTAATTCTGTTTTTTTTATTTTTACACTCTAATGATAAGTTCAAATATCTTATAAAGCTAGAGCTATCTGACTGACATTTTTAACAGATTTTTTACTGATAAATTTATAATGTTTTATCCATCACAGGGCCCTGCCTCTGCCATGTCTGAGCCGGAGCATCCTAGCACGTCTCTTGGGGGCATGGTTGAGTTTATGGTGCAACGGAAGCTTCTTGGATTTGGGGCCCTCCTAGCCTGGATGGTCCTGTTCCACTTACTGGTGAATGTTTGGCTTCTCTGTGTGTTCACCAGCCTCTTGGTGGTTATAGGCGGTTGGCTTGGATCTCAGGCTGTTCTTGACTCTGAAAGCTTAATTCATCTTGAACGTTTTGTTACTCTGGAGAAGATCCAGTCTAATGATGAGAGCGACCTGGAGTTGGACCTGGAGATCCAGAATACGATTAGTAACATCATACGAGACTTTGTCTCATCATGGTACAATACCGTTTCTTCAGAGCACGAGTTTGAGGAGGAGGTACACAATGCCATGATCTCTATGGCGATGGAGCTCAAGCACCGGGCGGAGAAAGTTGACAGGAAAACTTTAACCCTGAGGACGATGGCCCTTTGTGGATGCCATCTCCAGTGCTACCTAAGGGCCAAAGAAATAATGTCTGAAAAAGAAGACACTGGAGAAAGCAGGGATGCTGGTGACAGCCTATGGCAAGCATACAGCACAACCTGCACACCTCATCCAGCTCTTCAGAGCCCTGCCATAGAAGTCAATTATGGAAGAGCGATTGTAGATTTGCTTCTACATGTTCTTGTCCCTCCTCCACATCTTGAAACAAGAACAGGAAGATTTGTAGTGTGTGAACTTATCACCTGCAAAGTTCTCCTGCCTTTAATTGCCAAACTTTCTGATCCAGACTGGTTAAACATGATGATTGTGGATGTGTTTACCAAGTCCAGCCAGCCACAGTCCAGACCAATCCTAAGAAAATCGAAAACTCCTTCTCCAAAACGCCAGGCAGTATTAAATCGAGGGAATTCACAGCAGGATCCCGAGGTTCCTCCATTTTTACCCTTAAAAGTCCAGCCCAGTATCCCTTCTGTGACTGACACGCCAGAATTGGCGGCTTACGATGTCATCGACACTGCAGAGCTTTATTGTATGCAGAACCCAAAGGAGGAGGAAACAAGACACGTCGAACTGTTTTCTTCAGTCAATCCAGGTTTTGGTTTGGGGAATTATTCCAAACTTGGGAAATCCAACCCTTTCTTCCAAGAAACTGACTCTGACTTGGAGTCACCTATGAATGATTTTAGAAGAAGCTCTTTGGAGTCATTGGTTCTGATAGGCCCAGAAGAAACGATGTCAGAAAGGCTCACAGAGTGCCATACACCTGTAGACACTGCACTAGACCTTGAGGATGAGGTACAAGTCTATTCAAATGCAGAAGAGAGCTCGTGCCCTAAGGTGGTGGTCTCGGAGATAGAAGAACAACCTTCTGATTTTGCTGAAGGGGCGGAAAAATTGTCCAGCTTTTGTACTCTCCAGGACCTTGATAAAGGTGAAACAAAAATGGATATGGGGAACGCAGGTGTTGAACAGTCGGGGGCTCTGAATCCCAGTGAGCTTCCCGTAACAGATTCTCTGCAGACCTCCTCACCTTCAGCTGGATCCATGCCTCTTTCTCCTTTCGCTTTTGAGCCCCTCAGTAGCCCAGAGGGTCCAGTTGTTATTCAGAACCTTCGCATCACAGGTACAATCACAGCAAAGGAACACAGAGGAACCGGATCGCATCCCTACACTCTCTACACTGTGAAGGTGAGCCTCCACATATTAGCCTTGGA
The DNA here is from genome assembly GCA_037974425.1 of Phenacogrammus interruptus. Taxonomy (NCBI): domain Eukaryota; kingdom Metazoa; phylum Chordata; class Actinopteri; order Characiformes; family Alestidae; genus Phenacogrammus; species Phenacogrammus interruptus. The sequence goes on from JBBPCW010000001.1 coordinate 14,830,969, forward strand.
AAATTATTCAGCAATGCGTCTGACTTTGGTACTTGTTATATTATCTGCAAAGCGTAGGACATGAACAATTACAGCTGATCAAATTTCTGATCAAATTCAATTACAGTTCTTCAGAAGAAGAAAAAATGGGGAAGCATGACATCTCAGATTTCCTCACTATAAAATTTTAATGCACTGTCAGTACACAGAATACACACATCACTAAAAAACTATTGTTATAGAAGGGCAAGGGCTCAACAGTTTCATTTCAGCCAGAAATTTGAGTAATGTAGTAATAAACATTCACAATCCACTTTTACAGCTTTTATTAGTATTAGTGAAATAGACTTGCAGTACCTGCTTAAAGAGGTGAAAGGAATATCACTTGCCTTTTTCAGAAAGATCTGCTGTTAAATCCTTCAATGTAGCCATGGCTGAATGTTCTTAGTGTGTTTAATAACCTAGACTATGACCAAAATGGGTCCCAATACTTGTTAGCAATATGCTCCATAGGAGGGAACTATGTTTTCTTTACAAAACAGCAAAAATGCATCAATCAGTACATTAATTTAGAAATTATTCTGCCATTCACCAAACAGGCCAGCATTGCTGGAGCAAGACTGAACTTCTTAGAAATAGGCCTGGAATGTTTATTTTTTTTATTTAAAAAAAAAAAAAAATTAAATAGCAGGGAACCAGGAACAAAGTATAAAACATGAATTATGTACATGTTTAAAGGAAAATCAAATGTTCACTATTTTCCTATTACTCTGCATGTAGTGAAACAGCAGGTGTACAATCATTCAGTGTTTTTGATGTATGATTTCATTGATCTGAACTGAAAAGAAAACAAACAAACAACTCAAAGTGGCCACATAGCTTCTTCGGGAGTGGTCACTGATCAACCTGATAGCTTAGATATGAAAGTTAGTCTGAGTCAGCACATGACACTTGATGATAATCAGGCAGTGATAAAAGGCAGAATAGAGGACATGGGAAGATTCTTTAATTGTGGAATGTAGTTTCTTTTGTGTCTTGAGTGAGTGAGTGAGTGAGTGAGTGAGTGAGTGAGTGAGTGAGTGAGTGAGTGAGTGAGTGAGTGAGTGAGTGAG
>JBBPCW010000001.1:14834755-14856388 GCA_037974425.1 Phenacogrammus interruptus
ACGGTGCTGCTTGTTAGCGAGTAGCAACCGGAGCCCGTTCAGTAATATTTCTCTGGTAGCACCGTTTGTACTCAGTTTAATAGAATAATACTATGTCCATAACTGTTCACTAAGCCCCCCTTGTCTTTCCGTCCTAGTGACGTCCGTGTTTCACAGTAGGCAGCTTGCGTAGTGTAGGCCCAGCTCCCAACCCAACTTTGTGAATAGATTAATGGCGATATTTTTTTTTATCGCACAATAAGAGTCTCACATTAACGCAGCATGTTAAGGCCATTAACGGCCCACCACTAATATACAGTAAACCCCCAACTAAAATGCCTAAAAACATTCTAAAACATCTGTGACTGCTGTAGCACAAATCGGCAGCTTTTACTTTGTTTAGTGTGTGTATGTGTGTAGGTATATACACAAAATATATATACAACATAGAATTTAGAACATATCTACATTAACTGCAGTGTAATTTTGCATAGGGCACACATTTCCACAGTGCATTAAAATGTGCAGAAATTCTTTCTCTGTAGAAGTTAAATCTTCCAAAGATACACTATATTGCCAAAAGTATTCATTCACCCTTTGAAATAATTAAATTCAGGTGTTCCAATCGCTTCCACAGATGTATAACTTCAAGTATGTAGGCATGCAGACCGCTTCTACAAACATTTGTGAAAGAATGGGTCACTCTCAGGAGCTCAGTGAATTCCGGCATGGTATAGTGTTAGGATGCCACCTGTGCAAAAGGTCCAGTCGTAAAATTTCCTTGCTACTAAATGTTAGTGCCAATCACTTCCACTATGTTATAATACCACTGTTATAGCTGCAAAGGGTGGGCCGATGTCATATTAAACCCTATGGATTAATAATGGACTGTCACTTAAGCTCATATGCGTGTAAAGGCAGGTGAGCGAATACTTTTGACAATATCGTGTAGAAACAGTGAAATCAACAAAACATTATATTAGGGGCACCCATAAGACTGCCAAACCTACAAAAAGAGAGTTTAATAATTCTTATCATGCATGTGATAAAGTATGATGATATTGGATTTATGACGTACTGAAATATGCTTTGTAGGGGAGACAGTACTTGCTGACAAGGCGCTGGACATCCTGTGTATGCTGATGAAGGAGCAATTGAGTTGGCTGTGCACTGAGAATATCCAGAGGAGCATCAGACTATTGTTTGGGACCCTTATAAACCGGTATGAAACCCACCTCCCTGAAGTACAATGAGTTTGTTTAGCATTAATCATTGTGGTGCGACCCATGGAGTGTGTTTAGTTTGAAGCCTGAATGTGTTCCCTTGCAGTCCTGAATAATAGTCGCATGTGGATTTAGTTTATGAGGCAGAGCAATTGGTATGTTTAGATGATCACAAGAAACCCCAGATGCGAAAGTCCAGCCAATTTTTACACGCTGGAGTTATATACACGCCAGTACACTTTATTAGAAAAATGCAATAAACCTCAGCACTAGAATCATTAAAAATAATGGTTAATTTTTTAGCACTATGCACTACTAGGTTGATTTGCAGCAAATGATGTTGTTGTTTCCTTTAAATTGCCTCAGCAGAATTGTTTTCACCTTGAGTTCACATTATTGTAATCACATTTTGGCACTACTTCTGAATTATTTGGCTGTGTTTCGAGAAGGCGAGGAGACCACGTGAAGCCCTTGATGTACGACAGAAAAGCATTCGTGATTTTATTTAAAGTGATGCATTATTTAAAACAATGATGCAGCCTTTGGGCATGAGCAGAAATATTTTTATACAGGGTTTCATTAAAGACATCATTCCGAAATGGTTATATTACATTTATGTTCATCAGACTTGATTTGACGCATACAGTTTTTTAATGAAAATCATACATTTCGAAGGTGTAGAGCGTGCTTCTTTTTGAATATGCCATAACCACTTGTCAGTCTGTACTGTTTTCCTCAGGAGTTGAAAAGCCTTGGAGGCTTTTTTTTTAAAAGCAGTGTTTGTATGAAAAGTACTGGCTTCCAAATTAGGTCCGATATTTTGGCCTGGCTGTTAAGGCAATAATTATATACGGTGGAAAGTGGTACAGTTGCAGAAGAAACCTTTTCTCCCCTAAAACAGATGGAAAGGGACTCATTTTCCAGCTACTGTGGGCATACTTAGTAGGGATGCAATGATATGGGTATTTTGGATGGTGTTAATATTTTAGTATTTTGGATTTTATATTTGCTCATCTGCCAATGCTGATCCTAAACTGACAGTATAGATAGTACTGGATTAGTTTGAGGCAGAAATGTTCTATTTACTGTTTTGCAGACAGTGTTCAGTCATTGAGATCAATGACTTTGGCCGAATCACATTTGACAGGCTGCATGGAAAGAAAGCATTGCAGGTTATTTCTTTAAATACTACATACTATCTTTATATTGCCATTATTCCTATATATACCCTATAACTTGTCTATATAGCTAATAAGAATAACTGACCGGTTATTCATTTCACTTAACAAATTGGACTCAGATTGCAGCTTAATACACAGCAGAAGACAATTGAGAGACTTTTGCATGTTGATTTTCACTTGAAAAATGACTAAAACATTGCTGATACAGCTAAGTAGCATAATGCCTCTCCATTTACATAGTTTGCGTATTTTGTCAGGTTTGAACCCTCACTTTCTATCACTGAGCAAGACACTTAACCCTCAGTTGCTCTAAGGGGACAGATTGCAAGTCGCTCTGGATAAGAGCATCAGCCAAATGTCCCTTTACCCTTTATCAGGTAATTGCTATATTGCTGACTACTATTTTATATCTGACATTTTGGCTACTGGCCGGTGTGTTTTTCAGTTACCTTGTGTAATTCAGAATTGCTGTTAATTTACAGACTTGAAGTGATCATAGTCACAGCCCTTTAATAGATGTTAAGTTGATGGCAAAGCTTTTGGAAATGCATTTTTGAATCAGTTTTCAAGACTTTCTTAAATGCATTTGTTGTTCTATGCTGTCTTGCATCAAGAACAAAAGTTTAACACTAATTTATGTCCACTGAAGGTTATAAAGTAGAATGTATAATTTAGGGGTGTCAAGCTCCAGTCCTGGAGGGCCGGTGTCCAGTGATTTCCCTGCTCAGAAACACCTGGTTCACTTCGGCAGGTAATTGCCAGGTTTAGTGAATGTGTTTGAGGAGCAGAACCAACCAAACTGCGCTGGACACTGGCCCTCCAGGATGGGAGTTTGACACCCCTGGTATAATTGATTGCTCTGATCTGGTCTTGTCACAACAGCACCCCACATTCTGTACATCACATGCTCAGTTGAAAACAAAATTCCAAGATTATACACAATTTATTTATTGCATTAATTCTAAACTGCTCATGCCTTATAAATGAAAAGACAGATTAATTAAACAAATACTGAGTTTACAAATTTGCACACATTTAATAGAATCCTCTTTTATGCTTTCTAAAGAGAACGAACCTTGCTGAGTTAACAGCCATGGTGCTTTTCAGGCCCAACCTGAGCGAAATTCCAAAAGCAGTGAGGTGTTGCTCTTTCATCTGCTTCTCTTGACACTTTTATGTCTGACATTATTAATGCGTTCGTAAAGGGATTGGAGCTGTGGGGACTGATGACAGCTTGATGACGGAAGAGAGAGCTGTGTGTGTTAAAGCTGTCAACAGGCCATTTGCCCTTCTCCTCTGTTCCACTTTACCTCTGGTTAACTGCTACCGTGGGTTTGCCCTCTGTGCCAGAGAGGCCTCAGCTTCTGCCTGAGGCTAAGGCTTTTTTTTTTTTTTTTTTTTTTTTTTTAAAACTTGGTTTTAATTAAATTTTTCTCTGTCTTTGAACTTAAAGCTAGAGTTTTCATATAAGTACATTACTAAGAATGTTTTTTATATTTATTAGGCATGACCAGCAGCACCAGAATTTAGGGTTTTTTTGCTTGGTTGACACTTTAGAAGCCCAGATAAAAACAGTACATCCCAGAAACATTGTGATATGCTACTCTTTTGTCGATACCTTAACCATAAACTGATCACATTATTGCTGACCTCGACGTAATCCAGTTTAAATGTCTAACCATTGTGACAAGATGCCGTTGTGGGTAAACACGAATTAAACAGAGAAATCCACTTTACAGCATTTTATTGCACATGCCTTGATACACACTGCCAGTATACACTACCAGTCAAAAGTTTTTATTATTTTCTACATTGTAGAATAATGTTGAAAACAAACTAAATGGTGAATGCATGGAGTTATGCAGTAACCAGAAAACCAGAATGTTTTATAATAAGGTAATGATGGACTGTTGTTTCTTTTTATTTAGTTCAGTTGTTCTTGCCATAAAGTGGGGTAGAACCGTAGTGGAATAGGATCACTAACTGTGTACCAACCCGACCATCACAACCGATGATCCCAAACACAATAAGAAGGGAAGAAATTCCACTAATGAACTCTTGACGAAGAAAATCTGTGTGCAAAGCTGTCATCAGAGCAATAGGTGATGTTTGCAATATTAATCTGTAGCCAATATTAAAATAAAAGAAAATTGTTGAATGAAGAGGTGTGTCTAAACTTTTGACTGGTTGTGTAGTTGTGTGAGTAGTGATGTGATAGGGGTGACAATTTAAAAGCTTGAATATCTAGAAACACTCACCTGGAGTGTTGAGCCTCAAGTGATGATAAACATGTAAAATAATTGGATAATGCAGTGGATACTGCCCTGTGCACTGATTCCCTGTTCTGCCAGGACTGATGCTGCCATTTTAACGACACCTGCGCTCTATATTTTCCTAAGCTTTGCTATGAAGAAGAGATCTTATTATAACATTTAAATGTGAAATAAAGCTGGGAGGGTAAAGATTTAGTGCCTAAAACAATTTCTTACCACCTCAAAGAATATCACTTGTGGTTAAAAAAAATGCATGAATCTGTTACATAAGAATTATAATTGTATACAGTTTCTTCTAGTGTTCATTTAAAAAAAAAAAAAAAACAGACCTCAGTGGAAACTACTTGATCATCTCCAAATAGATTTCTATTGTATTGTGTTTCTCATTAGGGGTGCACGGTTAATTGCATCTGCGATATGTGTCCATGATGAGCGCTTTGTGATGGAACAGATAAAATTACATTACACACTCTAAAATGATGTCAGTAGATCAGCAGGTAGTGCTAGAGGTCGTGTCAAATGTTTGAGCAATGATGTGCTTTTATGAACCAGGTTCAAGCACTGATCTCCCACATGCAGGGAATAAACCACACAGCTCAGAAAATACATTCAACAGACAGGTATAGTATTTTATATATGATTATTATTCTTTTTTGCCAGTCATGGGCAGTGGTACCACTTTTCAAAGTCATTCTTTTTGTCCCCCCCACTTTTCCCCTCTTGGACAACAGCAGAGGCTTGAGACGTAGAGTTCTGCGTCTCCCACACATTGAGCAGGACATTGTCTAGAGGTCCCCAACCACCGGTCACAGACCAGTATTGATCCGTGAAAATATTCTTTTGCATGAAATTGGTCCGTGGTGCAATACTGGTTTAGAGCATCCCACTGCTGACTTGCCGTATTCCCAAAGTGCATCCTGGTACTATCTCTTCCCTAGGTAAGTAACGTACACACAGTCTGGACACTCTGACCTGTCTCTGGCCAATACACAGCAAGCTATGATGTGTCCTGACATCTTTCTATCATAGCCAGCATTTAGCCTTTCAGCAGTTTGTGCTACAGTAGCTCTTCTTTAGAGTTTAACTAGACAAGCTAGCCATCAATTCCCACTTGCATCACTGAGCCTGTTGCTTGTCGAGCAATTGTCATTCTTTGGACCACTTTTGGTAGCTACACTACTTTTGAATTAATTATTTAATTTTGCATATAACAATGCGATTAATCATGATTAAAAATGGTATATGTTACCCAGCATATACAAATACAAATACAAATGTTTCAGATCTTTGAGTTCAGCTAATGAAAAATGGTAGCAAAAACAAAAGCTTTTTGTTCAGTGAGTGTGTGATTCAAGCATTATTTAAATGACTTACAAACCATGGATTAGCGATCTTGCCAGACAGGCTTCATGCCACATTTAATGTTTAAGAGCCACCAGAGTGGAACATCTGAGAAAGCCATATTATTTACACGGAGATGATTGATTAATAAGTTCTAAATGATTTCTGCACTGAAACAAAATGTCCCGGTGTACTGGTTCACAGTAGTTCAGATGTTCATTTACTAATGTTAAGAACTATTTTTCTTTCCACTAAATTGAGCAGGTCATTTTTTAGAGTATACTTTTTCGAAAGGTGAAATGAGCACACGGTAAAGGATGTGAGGTCTCACTGCTCCATCAGACTTATTACTAAATGGCTAATACTTTTCACTGACAGTGTAGTTCATCTGTCTAAATGATGTAGTTTGGAACAGACACTGATCAACCACAGAGAGTTTTGAGCTGGGCATTTTCAGAGCATGTAGATATTCTATCCTGCACGTGGTGGTTGAGTTATGCAGGGTCATTACTCTGTGGAGGAGTGGCGTTCAACCAACCCTCAAGAACCTCCTACAGATGTAAAGGCTTTTTGTTTTGAGTCACAGCAGTACAGACCTGCCCTTAGGGTTTAGAGTTGAGAGGCAAAGGAATGGAAAAGAATGTTGCCTAACGTTGTCGTTGCTCGTGCTGCGGTGTCAGCTTCCGAACAGAATGTGCATTAATCTCTCAAGCACAGTCGTTTGCTGTGTTTGGATTGAGCTGATATCAGAAGTACTGCTGCGGTAAATCTTGTGGGGAGCTGTCTTGCTAGTGGCAGAGTTCCATCTTCCTGTCATCTGTTAGACGTGGATGCTTATTCAGATGGAAACTGTCCATTAAACAAGCGTCATTTCAAATGCCGTTTGCAGAAGTCACTTTCTCATAGCTTTTGGACAGAATTGTGGCTTCATTAGGTTTGTTAAATTTCTGAAAATTACAAGACATACACTATTGTGGACAAATGTATATGGACACCTGACCATCACACTGTTTTTTAGCTTGCTGGAAATCAATTTCCAAAACCATGGACATTAATTAAATTGGACATATTATGCAAAATTCATTTTTAAGAAACGAGGTATAATGGGTATAAGGGCTATACAAACCATGATCATGAAGATCTTTGCACAAAATCTTTCCCACATGAGGAGATCTCACCAGCTTAATTCTTCACAGTTTGTGCCCCTTTCAAAATGAGCCTTTCTGGGCTTTCATGCTATAAGATGCTGGCCATCCCTGTGTGTTCTGTCCAGCCCTATGTGTTCAGTTGAAACACAAGTCATTATTTAAAAGTACTTACATCTCCCTCATCTGCTGACTTGCCACAGACAGTAGATACAGATCCTCCACAATGCTAAAGATAGATTGTTCTTTGCAGCAACAATACAACACTTCATGTGTAACTTGCCTTTGCCTGTAGCCACAACACTCGGCTTATCAGTGCTTGTAAATCTAGTAGACAAAATGGTGGATCTTCAACTAACCTAGTGGGTGGGGGCTCGACAGATAAGGGGCAGTTCTATGCAAATTGGCCCAGTGGGACGTCATACTGGGCCCTCCGTCCAAACCGCTCATATTGAAAGGGCCTGAAACTGTGAAAAATAAAGCTGGTGAGAGTAATGTTGTGCAAAGAACTTCATTAGCATATTTAGACTAAAGTGAGTTTTGCATAATATGTCCCCTTTAATGTGGTCAGCATATGGGGGACAGCTGGGGCAGCTGGTAGTCTAGTGGTTAGGGCATTTGCCCTGCGACCAGAAAGTCCGGGTTCGATCCTCAAGACCGCTAGGCACTGCTGAGGTACCCTGAGCAAGGTACCGTCCCCACACACTGCTCCCCAGGCGCCGTGTTCCTGGCTGCCCCCTGCTACACTTGGTGAATGGGTTAAATGCAGAGGGTGAATTTCGTGCTGTTCACACTGTGTGGAGCAGTGTGTTCACGTATGACAGAATGGTCACTATCACTTTTCATATCATTTTAGCCATATAATGTACTTGAGCTTGAGCAAAATTAGCTTGATGCTATAATCCTCATTTGCAGCAGCAACCACGAACAGTATACTTTTTGCCCACACCTCAGTTGACTAGCTTAAGAGAGATTTAATATTATGTAAATGTTTAGGCATGTTCTCTTTAGAGGCATTGTTTTATTCTAACATTTGTAATCCAGCGAGATGCTGAGTTATTGCTGTGGGACTTACAGAGGTAATTTGGCCAAAAATGGATGTGCTGTAGGTATGAGAAAGTGACTTATGTGCATAATTGGAAGAAGTATTCTCTTCTAGACAAATATTTAATCTGTAGCTGTATTTAGTGTTGATTTAAAAGAATACAAAAGCCTTCATCTGCGTGACCAATTTGTTTGACCTACATACTGTGCTGCATTACAAATGATTGCAGTCTTAAGGTGCAATGATCTTAGCAACCATACATGGCCATGTTGCTCACTTCACTAAAGCACAGATTCTAGGCCAAAGTCTTCTCGTCACTGGTGACTAACTGAGCTGTTGATGTAACTGATTGGCTGTCTGGTGTAATAAGTACTGACAGAAATCAGATCTAACATTTAAATTTTGCGTATTGCAAGTTGAGCCCTAGATGGATCAGACAAGATTGTCCAGCACATTCCACGGATGCTCGATCCGATTGAGATCTAGAGGTTTGGAAGCCCAGCTTGGATTTTTTTTGAGGAATTGTAGGATCGCACCAGACAGGCCAGTCTTTGCTTCCCGTCACTGCGCCTTGGGTGCCGATGATCCTGTTCCCGGTTTAAGTGGTTGTCTTTTTCTGGACCACATTAGGTAGGTATTGACCACTGCATACCAGGAAAATGATGCTGGTCATCTAACCATCATAATTTGGCCATTGTCACAGTTGCTCAGATCTTTGTTTTTCCAATTTCTTCTTATTTTAACACATTTTTTCCAGAACCTTTATATCCTCCGCCTTTATTTTTGCTTTTTTTCTGGCAATAAATATATTTTTCTGGATGTTTTCACACAAGCAGACCTGTTCACCTCGTCCCGCGATCTCCAGGAGACCTTTCCAACAAGCCCTCATTTGTATTTTTAACCTGAGTAGATCAGGTTTTATTCTCCAAAAAAGGTTCGCCTCGCTGTGGTGTCCCAATACTTTTGTCCCACAACTTTCTGAGTTGCATATCTCGGCGAGGAATTTAAATTCGGATACGGGTTTACCTTTAGGGAGTTTAAAATGGCAGCAAAGTGTTCTGGGAGCATATTTGGGGCATTTTTAGGGTTTACATTATAAAAATAGCATAAACCCTAAATATGCCAAAACACAGCAATGCGTTTTTCACTATACGCGGATGCTCTTGGAACATAACCCCCGCAAAAGGCTAAAACTGTGATGTAAAGCTCGATGTAGATCTGCAAACAGATTAATGGGGTAAATGTAGTATTTGTTAACAGCAGTTTTCCCCAAATGTTTCTAGTGTATACTGAACATGACTGTGGAATTTAGCTCCAAAGTTTGGAAGCAAAAAAGTAACAAAAAAAGCTGCTTGACAAATGTGTTTGTTTATGGAGGTAAGGCAGTCTTTCAGTGTGGTAAACATATTTTCGTATCATTTTTTTCAGGAAAATGTTCAAAATTCAATGACATTCTTGTAAAGCATAGTACAGTTAAGGGAGCACATTAGGACAATTTTTATGAGCAGGGCCTTTTCAAATTCTTAGACGTTTGCTAATGTTTTTCTTTTCTTCTTCAAACCCAGTGCAAAACAATGGCTTTGCCATCAGTCCATGTTTTGATGGTTTTCATCCACTGTCTCGAAGCTGTGGATGTTGCCTAAACGCCTTAACTAATCTAGAGTTTTGATGACATTTCTGACATAATTTTTGTTCTGGTTAGTCTCCTCTGGTTGGACTTTCATTGGAGAAACCCAGACAGCCTGTTATAAAGTCTGAAGACACTTATGTCTGCAGCTGTGCTCTGCTAACTCCTTTACGTCACGTTATGTGAAGATGCCTGCATTTCCAAACCAGAAAAAGAAGGAGATGGTTTACGTGCTGTTTACATTTTGCACTGTCAGAGTTTGTCTGGAGTGTGTAACCCAAGTGTCCCTCTTGTCTAAAATCACTCACTTTACTGTTAATTTCTCCTCATTAGATGTTAGTAAGATAGTCAACGTGTTTCCTTAAAATGGCCTTTTCAGTTATGTTAACATTGCAAAGAGCATCAGCAAGTCCATTAGTTTTTTACCTGCTCTTTCTAGGAACTGCTCAATCATGGACCATTACAGTTTACAGTCAGAGTTATTTTGGCTGTACTTACTCCAAAGACACAAGTGACATTCATCAATTAAATTAGTACACAGATGACTCAGGATCCAGTGTCAGAAATGCTAGAAACATCTACATAGCATGCTGTCCAAACTGCTTGAGTTGTTTATAACCTTATTTGAGTGGGTTTTCTTCATTTTTGTGGCTTGCCTTCTTGGAAGCTCTGTTTTCACTTGCTCTACCTGCTCACTGGTGCTGGAAGATGTGTATTTCATCCTGCTGGATTTTTGGCCCAAAGACATGCTGACTGCCTCATGATGATTTTTCCCCCACACCAGACCGGCGCTTTAGTGGATAAACTGATTTATACCGAGCACATACCGATTTATTTAAAGAGAAATGCTTCTGCTCTTTTTCTAACAGCTATTCAAGTAATGTGGAGTGAATAGAATATGATTACACAACAGATACAATCTAATGTTCATTCGTTTAATGTGCATGTATACCAGGTAGTGATTTGTTGAGTCAGTATGCTACGAAAATATAATGTTTACATTACATTAATTTGGCAGATGCTTTTATCTAAAGCAACTAACAATATGAAGACACTTTCAAGTTTCAGGACAGTGTGAGAACCAGAGGAGAGTACTAAGTGTTTATCTTTATGTAAGACTATGTAAGGAGTGCTATAGGAGAAATGTCTGTAGTCACACACTATTATGTCAGTAGTCACACACTAGCTCCTAAAGTCTCCAGGAGATTTTTGAAGCTAGTTTTTTAATTTGACAATTAAAATGGAGTAATTAAAACAATAAAAATTCAGATTGAGTCACGATTTAACCCGAAGAGAGCAATGTAATTTTTAAAGATGTATTTATGTAAACAAAAAACTTAAATATAAGGAATGTCTGGGAACATTCTTCAAATTCTGAAGTAACTGAATGGTCAGTAAATAACACTCTCCCTCCATGCAAACCAAACTACTGTCAGAGGATGTGCAATTCACACTTGTGACTTGTCACTTCTGGAAAATTTAAAGCTGTATTGGTTCTGTTCAATTGAAGTATTTAGCAGGTTCTTAAAAAACCCAATGAGTTCATCCTGTCACTGTCTTAAATACATTAGTTAGCTACATAAAACTGGTTAATGAGCTTAACTCATTCTCACTCCTATAATTTGCTTATCTGTATCAGTACAACATTTTTCTTGCAGGCCTTCGAATGTACAGGCCACCTTTGACCAATTCATCATTTGTCACTTTAATTAAAATGAGTAAAATGTTTTTTGCTTAAAATAGTGACTGAAAAACTAGAACAGCTGCCGTTTAACTATGCAGCATCCATTTTCATTGGCCATAATACACCATACACCGCAGTGTTAGAAACCACATAAACATGCCTATATGAGGTACTTGTAAGCATAAAGTGGTTTGAGATGAGTGTATTTTGGGTGGTTTCATAAGTATTAGGGTAAAAGCATCCAGTAGTTCTTTGCTACATTAACCATGTATCTTTAGAAGCATACTTCAGACGGCAAACATGTTTTGACTGATTGGCTGCAACTGGGGTCAAGGGAACATTTTGTACGTTCGACTTCAATAACGTTGTTGTGCAATGTTGTTTTGAAAGGGGTAATGATCTCCTGCATGAAAGAACCTGATATTGATGGACATTAATAATTTCTCACTGCTGTCCAAAGCATGGTTTAATTGGCTATGTGGTATCGAGCTTCTCATTATTACTGCTTGAATTCAAGAAAGTGTCACACGTGTGAAATAAAGCAAAACTCACTCTGCTGTGTGTTGCTGGCTGACACAAAATGTCAGAATTTAGCTGAAACCTCACACAGTCCTGGGTATGCACTTTGGTTTGGACGTGTTTTAAATGTGAACTGTACCTATTGCTTACTGCCTCAAACATTACATCACTGCTGCGAATAGCCACTGTTAGTCGTGCCATGGCACTCTTGATGAAACCACCCGACGTGCTAAATGGGACGCCATTGAGATGGCACCCTACGATAGCTTAGAGATTGAAACCTGAGTTCTGTGCTGTGCACGCCTCACTGCAGACACACACAGCCAGCAGCGTCTCACTACACGATTGATTTGATGCCAGTGTCTGTCGTTGGTCCAGCACTATGGCCTCTGGGTTTACCCGTTTTCCCTGGAGAGCTGACACTAAGAGTTTCAAGATGGAACCTTTAGCATGTGGAAGCTCGTTTCATAAACTCCTGAGAAGGATGCCAGTATAACTAGGGCAGGAGGCATGTGTTATTGACTTAAACCCATGTTTTATCAGTCTGCTATAACAGCTTACCCAGTGCTCAGTGTGTTTGACCTGTAATCACCTGTATTCCTCTACTCTCAATCTTCAGCTTCCCAGTTTTCAATGTGTTTATGGTGGGAATGTCTCTGTCCTGCCTGTTGGAGGCTACATTGAATGCAACATGCAACTCTGCAACTAGGTACACATGCTGAGTAGTGTGTTTAATTTCTCTTCTGAACAGCATGAATTCACCTGGGCCTTGATTCTAAAATACACTGGCTTTGCCATGCAGGATAGTTTTTGTGTTTTTGTGGAAATTGCATTGCACTTTAGACAGCTGCACGGTCTTGTTGCGACCAGCTTTTTCCAACTTCTCCCAAAGAGTCTGGGTATAGTTGAAATCTCAGGCCTTTTGCGTTTGACTGATGAAATTAAATTTGCTGTCTTGTTCCTGGAAATATGTGCCTTGTGACTGGTGGAATTATCCTGGAAGTGTCCATTCAAATGAGAAATAAACCACAGTGATCAAGGGAAGAACTTGTTCAGCACCAGTTCAGATCATCAGTGCCACGCATATGTCCTCCGCTGTAAATCAGCAGCCAGGATAATCTTCCCTGTACCATCACTGTGCTGCTTCTGTACTATTGATGTATGCAACACAAGGAGCAGCATTTTTCTGATCACCTGACATTCCATCATCTGATGCTCCAGAAACCAGTTTTTATGCTCTTTTGCTGTTTGACACAAAGTCTGACATGAAAAAAACTGGCTCACCTAAAACCAACACTTACGTCATGTTTATAGTCTCTAAGGTCATTCAGTTTGCCTGTTCCTATGGTCAGTCGAACAACGTGCTTTCTATGCTGAGTTACTTGATTTATACCACTCATGCCAATGTGTCTTTGTGACAGAGCATTCGAGCAAACTGGCCAGGCAATGTACAACATATGTGCCAATGCAAGGCCCGTCAGAATTATTCTACAGTACCTGAGCACTAGTATTTACCACAGTTGTTACCTTTAGCAGTCACAAGTCAGGGTTGAAAAATTAGTTGATACTGATTAGTTAATAAATACACCGGTGATTAATCATGAGTGAAAAGTAAATCAGGGGTGTATAGTCAGTAGGAAAGTCCAGAAACACATTGATATTAACATGCTACTAACAAAATACATTTCTCTGGCATGTGTGTGTATTTCAATGGATCATGTCACATTTGTATAGACGTTTTTCCCCTAAATGTTCAATAAGCATTGAATAGTAATCAAATGATTTTCAGTTGCTTTTTGTAATTGTGCATTGTTTACATTTATCTAGGTTTACTTCAGCTATGAGCAGTAGCAGTTATGGACTGCTACTAAAGTGCTGTCTGTTGTCTATTTAAAACAACAGTTATTTTCTGAATAATTGAGCTTGTTTAAACTTTATGAAGCATTGTGTCCTGAGAACACTATGGGCTGCACTGTTCTGACCACCATATATACAACTCAACAAGTAAAACATGCTTGCTTCTGAGAAACAACATAATATTGTGTGACTACAGACATTTCCTGTGCATTAGCTTACACACAGCAGTGCAGTATATTGCTTTTTGGCATGACAGCCTGATATTAGCTCCTAAGCATCAATAGCTTTGAAAGCAGTGGCTAACCTTAGCTGCTTTAAGGCTGTACTCTAATAGTTGCATAAAAAGAAGAAAAAATCATTGCCCACAATTATTTACACCACAGTTAATTGTAATATTTCATGATCAGGACAGAGCAAACAAATGCATTCATTTGTAACAGTTATATAGTAAACTGTTTCAGTCTACTTAACCTGCATTAAAAAACAGTTTATCTGGGCAACAAATCTAGATTACATGGTATCAGAGCTTCAAGAAAGAATCAATATTCTGTCCCCTCTTGTGTATGAAATTAGGTGGACTTTTTAGAAAAAGGCTCAACAACATGATGTTTACTAGCTGAAATACATCATGTAGAATTGAAAGTGCTGCGAAACCACATGGTGGCAGCAGATACTGTTAAATGTAGATTGATGACCAAGGAAAGGTCATGAGGGGTTACTTGGTGTATTTGCACTTTGCTGTACTAATCAAATTGCTTTCAACCTTTACTGAGGTAGATGGTTAATGGGTCATGTAGTACAAATAACACTTGACCTGCATTGTTTCCACCAAAATAATTAACGATTTGGGATAATGTGAATGCCTTGACTTATCAAAGCACCCACATAATGCTCACTTGGATTATCTAAGCTAGGCCAAGATCAATCAATCAAGCTTTATTTATATAGCACATTTTTTACAACCAGAGTTGACCAAAGTGCTTCACAGCGTTAAAAATAAGGACACATATACTACAGTTTAAGAAAATGCAAGAACTCTAGAGTTAAAACCTAGAATGAAACAAAAAAAAGATAAAAATATATATAAACAGTAAATAAGTAAGATAAGGATAAGAATAAACAGTAAAGATCGTATCGTGCCTTAGGCGCCGAAAGCCATCCGAAATAGGTGGGTCTTAAGTTTCGATTTGAACACCGGCAAATCCGGCAAATTGCCATAATGATGCACAGATTATATATTGTGCAGTGCTAGCCTCAATCAGGCCTTTTTCAATAAATCAAGGTTGTTGTTTTTTTTAGAACTGAAGAAAAGAGATTAGATAAAGAGATCATTTTCTCTCTAGTCCTGGGGAGACTATGACACCGTTCAGGCAGCTGCTGATTGAAGCTTTTGAAGTGAATTCATAATGCTGCTCCTCTAGCGTTCTATTGACATATTGAAGGGTTGAGCCCATGCAGAGACTAATTTTCCGTTCATAATAGACTGACATACTTCAGCTCTGCTGTGTCATTATTTTTCCTCCATTCAAGCACTAGCCTCTGCTGGGTCTTTAATTACCTCAGGCCGGAGTGAGAGCTTGGGAAAAGCCCACTGACTGAAAGCCTCCCACAGCCTGGTCAGGGATAAAAAAAAGGAGCTAGGTGCTGGGACTTAGATCCCTGCTGTCTCTTTCTGCCTCTGATCCTCCAGCCTGGAGACGTTGGCCGTGGCTTCTAGCACGTCGGGCTTCCACCCACACTTCCAGCAGCCTGTGCTATTGTCATGCTCGATCACTCCCGTGTCAAACAACCACAAAGGCACGTTTATGAAAAAACAGATGGTAAATTAGTCTCATCTTGGTAAAGACAACATCCAGGGAAGCTTATGAGGAGTGCTTCAGGACCCCTCAGTGTCTTTTATTGTTTGCAGACCGCAACAGAATGTTCTGGTCTTTGGGTACTCACGCTGTGGCCTTCACAAGTATCCCCAATGAAGCATTTGGCAAGATTGGGCAAGGCCATTTGAGGCAGAGGGTAAACAGCTTCTACATTCTTGTGTAATCAGATAGGATCACTGTAAGGATATGTTGTACCAAAGTAAAGATGAGTTTGGATGAAAATTCAGTTTTATTTATTTTATGCCCTTTTTTTGTTGGTGTATGAGTGGATATGTCCTCATCACACAGGAAGAGAGGGGCAACGCAAAGTTCATGCCTTTCAACAGCGTAAATAAAGCTTGACAGTCTGGACCAAATGTACGTATGTGAGAATGTGCTGCACAAAACTTTAGGAAGCCATAGTGTTCTTACAATACGTTTGTAATTACATAAACTGTCCATAGATCCATCTACTGAGTGTGATATGCTTGTGAGGAGTTGCAAAAAATGAAAAGAAAAAAAAAAGAATAGTGAAAAGTTAGCAGTGGAGTGGTCAACAAGAAAATAAAGCAAAAAAAAATTTAAATAGTGGTAAATGCTAAAAGTATAGTCAGGGTAGGCATCACACGCAATACATATATATATACATAGATGAAATTTTTAAATCTAGATTAATCTTATTGTAATCTTGGAATTAATCTTGATTAAAATGGCTCATTTGAATTCTGCCAAAGGTCTGAAGCCCCTCCCCCCAAAATTATCCCAAAGCCTATTTTTATAGTGTAAACCATAAATATGCCTCCAAATGTTCCCCCAGATCACTTTAATTTCATTTGAACTCCGTTTAATACATTACCTTAAAGAAAATGTAAATATAAACCCAGCAATATTGTGTGTGAGGCCTACCCCTGAGAGCTGCCGATGTTAACTGTGATGGGCAAATTCAGTGCAAAACTAGGAATCAGCTAAACTTATATGTCCAGGTCTTATTTATGTGATCTTTCCTCAAATGCATGTGCACTTGGGAGAGAACCCCATTCTTGTTTCATATCTGTTGAAACCCGAAACCTGGGACAGAAGGCTTAGTACATTTTGACCTATGTATTTAACGTTGTTGCCAAGCAGTAGTGTTACCGTAGTGCTGCATAGAGAGCAGCTCTGTCTTTAATTTCACTCGAGTAAAACACGAACGCTGCATCCTCAGGGCCCCTGGCTATGGACACCAAAAGTACAGCTGAAAATCAAGCCTGAGTTACTGCTGAATGGTGCTTTTCTGCATGGCTCAAGCCCTGTTCCCTCTTGGGGTGGGTCTGTTTTTCTGTTTCATTGGCACTTGACTTAGGTCTACGTGTATTTTTATGCTTGGCCATTATTCTGTGCAGTTTATATTTTCCAAATTGAACAGTTTAAACATGTCTATTAATTTTTTTTGCCATGTTTTAATTAAAAATGTATTTGATGGGCCTTTTTAAGGCAACATGAATAGTGAAAACACCCCAGTGTGTCTAACTGAACTTTGTTGGTGAAAATGACTTCCAGGTGATACTTTCCTCTGGATTTTGTAGGTCCTTGCTGATGGCTGGATTTATTTTGTTTCACAGGTCCATCTTGAGAAACTTCCTTACAGATGTAGCTTATCAGACCTACGTGTGTGTTCATTTCTGTATACCATTCTCATTTGTTTGTTTTTATTCTGCACACGTCAGAAAGCATTTGTTTTACGAACAGCATGATCCATACCGCTGTGTCTTTGACACAGGCCTTGCATTCTACCTAGAAAGTCAAATGCTAGTCTGAAGCCTGTGCTGTTTTACAACAGATTCACTTTTGATGGAGATGGATGAATTTGAAATCAACTAGTCCAGCTGGACCTAGAAAGGCGCTCTGTTTTATTCCAGCAATTCCTCTGGGTTTTGAAACCGTCTGCTAGTAGGTAATGGCTTGTTTAAACACTGGCTCGTGACCCAGACTCTTTTCAGAGTTTGATTACTCCGCAAGATGAATTGATGCAATACAACCCTTGGCTGCCCAGACAGACCATCATGTTCCATTCGCTAAAGGGCTGAGGCCTGAATCAGACGCCTTATTCCATGTATTTGGAGTAATTCGTTTGCATAGGCACCTGCTGGAGACACCTGCACTCGGCCGGAGCACCAAATTTATCATCTCCCACTGAATGACTTTTACACCCTCATACTTTGTGCAGCTTTGTTTGGGTTATAAGGCCCACAATTTCATAAATAAAATCAAGTTGGAATCTGCAGCCTCGAGTGAATTGTGTCATGTTGCCGAATTAGGAAAATTTGGCATGGAAAATACTAACAGGCAGGAAAATGCTAACAAACAGGCTTTTTGTTTTAGGAAAATCCCTTCCCTTTAGCTTAGCAGGGTTTTGATTTGGGAATTTTATGAACTTTCTTAAACATGTCATTATTGTGTGGTTGAACTGATGAATAGATCAACCAGTTCAACCAGTCGCTCGGTGTTTAGAAAGAGTTAAAAACACTTTTTAAAGCTAGAAACAGAAGAAAAGGGCATTGCAAACAAAGAAAGTATGTGTGGGACAGGGTAAATAGATATTTATGGTGAGAGCAACTGAATATTCCATTTTATTGCCATTTTACTGAAATAAAGTAGTTATTTTAGGCAAACATACTTGTTTTATAGGGCTGAAGAATTTGGTGGCACTGGACAGCTTGCAGTTATTTTGAAAATCACATAGGTTTAGTAAAAACCAATGTTGGCATGTGTTCTGTAGCTGCATTAATAATTTTTTTAAAGAAAACAAAGTTAATTTCAATAGCTAGTAGAAAAGAGTGATGAAACTGGCTGTATTCTGGAGTGAAAAATAGAAGGTTCTCTCGGCCAGGGTATGGCATGACACATTAATGTGAAAATAGCTGTTGACTAATGAGAAACGAATGGGCAGTAGGATTTGCAGTTGCCTCTTAGCATTTGACTCTGTCTGAAATGTCAGAGACAATGACTTTGTTGTCTCTGCTGCTCTAAATTAAGGCCTACATTCCAACTCTGGTGCCCACCCATCTGACTACACTAGCGTATCATTTTTTCCAATAGAAATTCAGATGCCAATTAGGCAAGACTCCAAATGGAATATACTTATCATGTTTATGTTTTTGGAGTGTCATAAGAAATCAAGGCCGCCATTAACATTTGAAAAGCGCTCTTTATACTGTGTTGGCTCAGTTCTGCTCATAGTAACACTTTTTTCCACTGCTGCTGGTTTGAGAAATGCATTCCTCACTAATGCCTTGTGTCCCCTTTCAAAGGCCGTGCCTGTCAAAACGAACTGCACTTTATAATCGGTAATACCAAAAGTGGAATAAATTAAACTACTGTTGATCGCGACTGTTGCATCACCTTACATCAGAGTCTTAAGTCAGTCAAGTTGTGCAAGATGTGGACAGGCAACCTTGGATTAATGCTGAGGCTTAGATGATTGAGTTATTAAAAACCTGAAATGTGATAAATTTACCAATTACAGTTCTTAAATGTGAAAATCATTAGGAGGAAATTGGAAACATATGTAGGATTAAATGTACTCTGAACACCCACTGTGAGGTATGTCCAGATTTGACTAGCATCGACTTTGGCACACTTCTTGTGACTTAATGTAATGCATAATCCAGGCTAGGTATTGCAAAAGCTACAATAGTTATTGTAAAATACTCTCTGCACACATGACCACATATATCAATTCTTTATTATTGTACTTGTCTGTTTATGAATTATATTGCTTGGCTGAAGAACTGTTTATTGCTGGACTGAAATGTTAATAATGTGCTAATCCAAGCTATGCTGTACACATTTAACTTTACATTTATGGCATTTAGCAGACACTTTCATCCAAAGCGACTTTCATTCCCTAACTACAGTCTGCTTGTAACAAAGTTCACCCACACTGCCAAGGATGAAACTAACAAAACTAACAAGGATGAAACTAGCTGGAGACATGTATGTTAAGGAAAGCTAATTAAGTCAAGACAAGATCTGGAAGACGAAGGAAAAAGATTATCTGAAAAAATCTGCAAAGAGAGAGTATGCAAAGCAAACTGAAGAGAACTTCCACTGATTTTGTAATTCTAATATGAGGGTACATTTTGGAGAAGCGTGCCGACTATTTACAGTGGTGGGGGATGGGGTGTTGTCTTATAAGCATACATATATGTTTTACATGTAATTTGTAATATTATTCAAAAAATCCATTTCATGTTTTAAGCCAAAATCATATGTCCAAACTATCATAAAACATTATTGTAGGCAGCAGACAGTGTATTTGTAACCGTTTCATCTTGTGCTCATCCAGTGAGAATTCTTTTAGAGGCATTAAGTACTTTGCACATCTGGTTACTATCAGCACCACTGGTTTCCCTAGAATTGGATGCTTCACATCAGACCACTCTGATTGACTTTTGTACAGTGAGGCCTTCAGGCCATTTTGGCTAAATGGTATACTTGTATACTTCAAGTATACTTGAGTATTTCAGCACCACTCAGGAATGTTTTACATGCACCTCTGACTCGCACAGCATAGTCTTGGCAAGTGTTGACATCAGGTCTGGTCTAATTTCACTGTGACACTGAGGACTGCCATTGAGGTCGGTTGTGTGTAGCATGCTTGAAGGTCAAAGACAATAAATCTTGTCTTGATCACCTAAAATAACTGATTCACTTGGAAATAACTGCAAACACAGCACAGTGCATTTTTTTCTTTGAGAGACCATGGTGCATCAGAATAATTTAATGAATGCATTTTCTTTCTGCTTTCCTTGATATTGCCTGATCTGATTACTGTGTTAATCCACATTATAGTCAACTTTTTTGTGTTCTATTTAATGTTCTAAATGATTCCATAAGCTACAGATCTTGCAAAGGGGAAACAGATTGGAAAAACATTTCCTTTGGACGCAGCCCATATCCATACGGTACTGTCCAGCTCATAATGAAGCAAACCTGGTTATTACTAGCTTTGGGCTGATAATACATATTATTGAATTTCACATTAATTAAAGGGTTGCTGTTGTGCAAACGTTTTTTTTTTGGTGGTGTGCCTTTATTTAGCCATTCTCTTTGAACATTTATTGCAATCTATATTAAGTTCCAAAATGTGTACAGTAAACATTGGACTCAATAATAACTAATAGAGTAAATAAACATGCATGCGCTGTATGTTGCATGGAAAATTCAGGAAAACACTTTTGGCAAAGAGTGCTGAAGAACATGCAAATGAAACCAAAACCTAATTATTGACTAAAAAGGATGAGCTTGCACAAAATATTGATTTGATGTGACCTCTCTTCCACTACAGACCAGAACCAATTTGCCACACTGAACTGGATGACATATCCTGGTTGTAAACTGATAGTATTACAAACAAATGCGAACATTTTTGCGGTAAAAGCATTTACAGGACCATACCATATAGCATGCATTTTCCCAAATCACCATCTGAGTTATATAAGATGTTTGGAAACACACACACACACACACACACACACACACACATATATATATATGCATAGATTATTTTTTTAATCTAGATTAATCTCACTGTAATCTTGGAATTAATCTAAATTAAAATGGCATTCAGAATATGTGTGCTACCCAAATAATGACTAAAAGTAAGTCTCTGAGAACGGGTTTCTGAACTCCTACAGTAAACTAATTCCGCATTGCATGAGGTTGTAGAAGTGAATATTCCGAATTCAGTTCCCTTCTCCGCCTCTTCTTTTCCGAACAACAAAAGTCTTCTACAAGGTGCAAACAACCTTAGTCTTGACGGGGTGAATACATTAACGGCGATATTTTTTTTATCGCTCGATAAGAGTCTCACGTTAACGCAGCACATTAACGACGATAACGGCCCACCACTAATATATATG
>JBBPCW010000001.1:14902778-14912939 GCA_037974425.1 Phenacogrammus interruptus
AGACACTGAACCGCTTGAATTTCAATACAAACAAACAGAAAACATGGGGTGTTCTAAAACTTTTGACTGGTAGTGTACCTGCTGCTAGAATACTGTCTCTCCACAATACATTCTTCACTCTCACTCTGTATTGTTTCTGCCTTTACCAGATGCACTGTCTGCAGTAATGTCCTATTGTATTTTATGCTCTTGCAGTTTCTTGCAGCACTCTGTGCTGTACTGTTCGTACTTATGTACTCTTGTGTTGTTTGTGTTGCACCATGGCCCTGGAGGAACTGTGTAGATATTTGAAATGGCAATAAAAACAAGTTGACATGACTTGAAATCTATAGATGTTTTTACCCAGGGGAAATTGACCGCTAAATTAAATTTCATGTATTACAATAATCCCCTGCTTTTCGTGGGGGTTACATTCCAAGAGCTCCTGCGTATAGTGAAAAACCGCATTGTGTTTTGGTAAAGGAATGCCTACAATGCCTATTTTTGTAGTGTAAACCGTAAATATGCACTTTAGAACACTTTAATTGCATTTTAAACTCAGTTTAATGCATTACCCTTCAAGAAAATGTAATGGTAAATAATCAGAATCAGAAAACTTTATTGCTTAAAAAACATTAGCATTAGCAGTTAGCATTAGCAGCGTGCAAAGATCATACACAAAAGCAACGTTGAAATAATTCTCTCTACCAGCATGTTTAGACAGGGCACAGCGTCCTAATACTAAAGGACGGAGGGTTTAAAACACAAAAATTCAAAGACAAGACATGGAGAAGTCATGCTATGTGCTGCAGCAGGCTTCTCCTTCTTTTAGACTGAATCCGCGAATGCTGATCTGCGTAAAACTGAGGGTTTGCTGAGCATTTAATTTAAGATTAAAGAATCAAATTTACAGGTTACGTCTAATTTACATCTAAAATATGTCTAATTTGCTTTTTTGTTTAGCACTGGAACTATGAGTGATTGCTATCAAACACTAGAATAGTCACCTGAATCATTTTTTTAACATCCACAACCTTCTCTCAAACCAATCACACTGAATCTAGTTCTTTATTAAAGTGGTGCAGACCTGTCAATGTAGTTTAAGACAAAATATGATTTACTCAGAGCTGTAGTATCAACATAACTAGACAATGTAGTTAAATGCTGTGGCATTTAGCTTTGGGCAGCGTTTTAGTCAGTATTCAAAAACAACCGCAGGAATAAGAGCACTTTTGTTAGTCATATATATCTGATCCAAGATCAGTCTTCTCCAGCCTTGGTGTTGACTGTAGGGATTTTTACAGTAAGTCATACTACAATATAAAACCATATGGGCTTGTCTGTTCCAGGTTAATAA
Source organism: Phenacogrammus interruptus (assembly GCA_037974425.1). Taxonomy (NCBI): domain Eukaryota; kingdom Metazoa; phylum Chordata; class Actinopteri; order Characiformes; family Alestidae; genus Phenacogrammus; species Phenacogrammus interruptus. Next base: position 14,904,115 of record JBBPCW010000001.1, read on the forward strand.
AGTGCAAGATGTTTTTTATGCGGGTTGAAGGTTTTGCTTTGGTATTTATGTGATGTATTTTTACAGAAACAATTTAAGTGACTTGATTATTCTATTATCTACATTAGCCTTGTAGCTTCAGTGTTAACTGAAGAAATGCAGTTTGGTCATAGGAAACCGCGTACATTTTATTTTTTTACTTATATTCTTATTCCTGCTTGAATTCGAAGGGGTGGGGGGGTGATCTAATAAATATAGAATTATAACACATGTCTAATCTGTATAATTGTGTAAAATGATTCCATCAAACCTTGCTTAGTGCAGAGACACTTAATTTTGTTTTAAAGTTTTGACTTTAGAAAGTGTCATCAACTTTGTTGGACACAGCACAATATTGTTGTCATACAAGTTTATTTGTGTGGACTATTCTTATTCTTTATGGTTGCAGGTGTCTCTGGATGGAGGCTGGGGTGAGTGGGGGCCATGGCAACAGTGCTCCAGATCATGTGGAGGAGGAGTAATGTTTTCCTACAGAGAGTGTGATCGGCCATTTCCGCAGAATGGAGGGAGATACTGTGAGGGACAAAGAGTTCAATACCGGTCCTGCAGTACACAGGCGTGTGGAAGCAGTCATGGTATGTTATACTTCACAGACTGCAGTCTACAGAACAGTGTTTAGTAAATCTCGAACCTGGACATAGCCTTATAAATTTCAGTGTTTTCTTTGCACCAATGATGCACAATATCTCATTAATCATTGTCATGATTTTTGCGTCAGTAGAAATGATTGCAATGAATGCAAATGACCAATCTCAGTTCCATGTTTCTTTTGGTGAATCAAGGTATCCAACAAAAATACACTGTTTTAATCTAAAGTCTAATTTAATCTAATTTTATCTAGTAATTTAATCTAGTTTTTAATCTAAAATCTAAAGGCCAGTCTTTAACCATGTCATATTACTAAATCACCATTGGGTTTTAATGTAATGCAAAGCTTGTCACAGATGTAATATGTTGCATTATAATGGAAGTACTAGTACTAGTGTCTTTTCACACCAGATCATTAATAAATGAGTAAATCCTTCACTAATTACAGGTAAGAGCTTCAGAGAAGAACAGTGTGAAAAATATAACAATCCCAATCATTTTGATATTCATGGAAACATCAAGCAATGGATACCAAAATACGCTGGGGTATCGCCGCGGGACAGGTGTAAACTCTTTTGCAGAGCGAGAGGCAGCAGTGAATTCAAAGTGTTTGAAGCCAAGGTAACTACAGAGCACATAAACATTACCTTGAATGTTCTTGACACTTCATAGTTATAGCCCAAACATTTGTTATATCCCCAAAATGTTTTTAAATGTTTAAATACGTATCACTTAAATCCAGGTCATTGATGGAACAACTTGTGGACCAGATACCACTTCAGTATGTGTCCAAGGCCAGTGCATCAAAGCTAGCTGTGACCTAGAAATTGGCTCCAACAAGAAGTTTGACAAGTGTGGAGTTTGTGGAGGAAATGGACTTAGCTGCAGGAAGATATCTGGGTCCTACAATAAAATCATGTAAGACACTTATATTTCATAGTTTTATTATTCATCAACTTTTTCTTTGCTGTCGGACTCCTGTCTGATTAGAATGCATGTACATTTAAACATAATAGCTTAATGACCTTAAAAGAATGCTTAAAAGAAAACATTAAAGGATCAGGAGCATTAATAATGATACAATAACAATACAGCAGAATTAATAATAATTACCAAAGCTCAAATTTACAATCTATTTTCAGCCAAGGATACAGTGATATCGTCACTATCCCAATAGGAGCCACCAGCATTGACATCAAGCAGCGTAGTCATGGAAACATAAAACATGATGGAAGCTACCTTGCTGTGAAGCGAGAAAACGGCGAGTATATACTTAATGGTAACTTCTCAGTGTCCACTGTAGAGCAGGACATTCCAGTTCATGGAGGTGTTCTCAAGTACAGCGGCTCATCCACCACTTTAGAGAGAATCCAGAGTTTCCGACAACTTCAGGAAGTCATCACCGTACAGCTGCTTTCCACTGCTGGAGAGGCACCACCAAAGGTCAAATACACATTCTTCATCCCTAAAGGCATCTCATTCAGTAAACCCAAAGAGAAGGACACATCTATTCACATGATCCATCCTTTTGGTGTCCCACAGTGGGTGTTAGGAGAGTGGTCCGAGTGTTCCAAAAGCTGTGGCTCAGGGTGGTCTAGGAGAACTGTGGAGTGCAAGGATAATGCAGGCTTCTACTCTAACCACTGCGACAAAGACCTTAAACCCATAGATATTAGGCCTTGTGCAGACCTGCCATGCCCCATATGGCAAATAGGGCCTTGGTCTTCATGTTCCCGAACATGTGGCCATGGAGAACGTCACCGCAGTGTGCTCTGCATTGATTACACTGGGAAGGCTATTGAAAAAGAAAAGTGTGATCTTTCCAAGCAGCCCGAGCCAGTATCTGGAGAGTGTATGTACCAAGAGTGCTAAGAACTTCTAAGACTATGGCCAAAGATGTGGCTGAATGTCTAGATATTGTAGAGTGAGCTACTAACCACCTTGACAGAGCTTTGAAGTAAAGCAGGAAAAGCTTAGAATTAGGACAAAGAACTAAACTGGTCTGAGTGACCAGACTTCGACCTGTTACATTTTTTATTCTTGATTGCTGTTACCATGTATTTATAACCACTATTTTTCAGTAGTGATCTACCTCAACAGGGATATCGTTGTCATCAACATCCTCTCAACTTTAGGAGTGAAGGTTCTGGACAAATCTGCCAGACAGTCTACTCCCCATAATTCTTATTCAACACATTAGATCTTTTCAAGGTAGTGCTATACCTGGGATGCAGGCTAAGTAACTCCTTGTCATTTCCCTCAAGTGAATTCTTTGCACATCTTTGCATAATTCTGAATATTTATGGATGTATTGCTGTAAAATAGTACTCAAAGATTTACTGCTATTATCTTCCTGCTTATAAGGAGAATTCCTAAGTCCTGTTATTGGGTTAAGGTGCTAATTATTTCTTTTACTAGTTAAAAATCAACTTTGCATTGTATCACATCTCCTACATGTGATATATAACAACTCGAATGATGGCTCTAGTGGACAATATGCTTATATTTACTGCACTGCTTGGTTTTTTGATCACTTTTCGTATGAAATGTAGGAGTGGGTGATGTGGCAAAAATATAGCGTCACAGAACTTTGTTGGTTTTGATAAGATAGGACCAGTGGTGCCACATTTTGAGGTACTACCAAAAATGATTGATTTTTATTAAATGTTTCACATACTACAATGCACTAAATCCAATTTACCAGGCCTATGTATAATCTCTTTGTAATAATGGGACATTGCGATGTATAATGATAAATTGCCCACTTATGGTGAAATGTCATTACAGCTAACACTGTTACTTATTGTACAGCTACTCAAATGTATACAACATTGGATATGTATATTTCTAGAAAGCTAATATCGTCATCCAGAAATGAATTATTAGAGGACAGGTTACGTCAAAAGTAAACATACATTTTCATATGACTTGCTCTGAAAATTGTGGAAAAGAGATCAACAACAGAGTCAGCAGGGTTTCCCTGCTCTTTTCTCTGTTTTGTAGTGGTTTAGTACTATTTAAGACATGGTGCACTTGCATCATGACTGAGTGAGTAGATGTGGACAGACTCATGATTGACTCCAAATTGGAAAACATGCCCTAATAACTAAACATCTCCAACCAGTAATATGACTCATCTTTTATGATTGTTCCAGTTGTGTATATTACATGAATCGGATGCACAGTGTAACGAATAAGGCGATGCACATTATCCCTTCAGTGAAGGACCATGCTGTTTTATTTTTAAGAGCTTCTTCGTAGAGCTATTTATTTTTTTACGGTTTATATTTCGAGAATGCAAAAATGAAAAAAAAAATAAAGGGTTCAGATGCTGCTGTCTTTAAGATTTCTGTTTTTATTTGTTCAATGGAAGTAAAATGGAAGGAAATGAAAAGTGCACAGGTATAAATGATCGTATCCTTTCATGACTGGACATTTGTGAAGTTTTTAATTAATCGCAGCTCAGAAAGTGTGTACAGTGGAAAATCTCATGCCTCAGAGGAGACACATAGCTGAGAAGCAGCTGTTCTCCATCCTGTGGTGGGCCAAACATTTGGCTCTCAGTGAGATGCATCTGCAACAACGGTTACATAAGCTGTCATTTTATTTTATGTCCTTTTCTCCTTATCTTATAAAGTCTCGTTTTCAAACAATCACAGTCCTCCTGCACTCAGTAAAAGAATGTTTGAGAAACTGGATACCCTTTGTAATGTTAGACACCTTTCTGCTATTGTTTTCCGTTTGAGACCGGGTGGAAAAGTGTTCGCGTCAGTCTGGGTTGGCCTGACTTTGATGATTCCTTCCGTTCTGAGACGTATGTGTGTTTCTGTCCACACATGTGAAGCCTAGACCACGCCTTAAGCTCATTCAGTTTCAGATGCTTTGATAAATGTATGACATGTAGATGTATGTATTTAAATGTATGTATCTGTTTTGTTGTCATCCTTGCCCATCTTGGCAGTCTATTTGGCTTAAACAATAAAATGAATGCTTTGCTAACAGGAGCTCTTCATGCTGTCTTTCTCAAAATCCTGTCTTTACAGACATAGCCAAGCCAGGACAAATGCAAATGTTGTGAAGTCAGACAAGCTTCATAGAATACTGGCTAGAATCCCAGTTCAACCTAATCAAGGCATATAAGCGTTGCACTAATTTGACTATTTTGTGGTTAATCAGAGCAAGGCGGGTTGGAAAAGACCCTAAATTTACCTCCATGTTAGGCCTAGCTTGATTACACAACAACAAAAGAAAACTGCACCGAATTTGTCATAATAGTGTAGCCTGTCATCTGCAAATAAATATTTGAAATAAAATACACATTGATTTCAAGTATTTTGACAACTGAGCTGTAAACTATGATTGCTCAGTGTGATGACTCAGGCTCGTCCAACCTTGCATCAGCTGCTACGAACAATGCACTTGTAAGAGGAGACTGAATAAGTGAATTCGCAAATACATTCTCATTGCCTCATCACATTATGGTGAGGCTGCAAGGCTTTGGATGTGAAGTCTTTTCGATGCAGTTTTAAGACACAAGTGCAACACTGATGAAACATTTAGAAAGCATTCACACAAGAGGTTTGGGTTTAATTATTAGGAGGAATGATACATAGACAACAGACACAGCACAGCTTCAGCTCAGCACACCACCACATACTCTTAACCCCTGCAGATGCAGAGAAGACACCCCAGTATCACAAAACACCACAAACTGTTTGGTCATTTTACATCATTCAGGGTGTCCAAATGGATGGGTAGACTGTCATGATAATGTATGATAATTTCAGACAATTATAATCATTGTCAAACACGCAAATTGTAGCTGTAAAATGGTGTTTTGTTCATATAATTTTTATTCCCTGTGGTTTCTAGCTTGCCGGGAGCAAGCAGCGATGAGACAAGGGACCCAAACACTGTGGGCTGATGGGAGGCGTAAAGTAAAGTGACCCTTATAGTCACGCACGAACACACCACACAGTGTGAACAATGTGACATTTTCTCTGCATTTAACCCATTCACCAAGTGAAGCAGGGGGCTGCCACCAATGAAGGGCACCTGGGGAGCAGTGTGTGGGGTTGGAACCTTGCTCAAGGGTAACCCAGTGTTGCCACTAGCAGTCCTGAGATTGAAACCCATGACCTTCCAATTACAGGGGCCACTTACTAGGTCACTTTGGTTGATGCCTGTCTTGGAAATCTGTTACTGTTCTATTTCATGTTATTACATGATTATCATAAAATATTAGTTTAATAGTAAATTAGTTAAACAATGTAAGCAAAGCAAAAAATATGTTTTTTTTAAATAATTATTAAACCGGGGTTTAATGTCCATCAAAATAAGGCCCAACACAGGAACAAAGGGGGAATCCCCGACTCAGGTATAATGACAAACAAAGAAATCCAAGAAAACCAAAATCCGCTGGAACTGGGACCCGTGCTCCGGCAAAACTAAGAAAACAAAGGACAGGGCTGGCTTAACAGCAGGCACGGAGTGGTACAGACACCTCAGGAGACGCAGAGGATCTGATTCAAACGGCCGGAGCACGAGTCTGTAACGAAAAGACACAGAACATTAAACAAACACAGCAGGGCAGACAACGCACAACAATACACCATAAGGAGAGCAAATACAGGCATGTAGACTCGTGGTCAGACTGGGATATATGGGAGACTGGGAGACAGGTGAGACGGGGATCAACAGAACGAGACACAGGTGTGACGGATAAAGACGGGAATGGTGCAAACCGATCTTGGGAACTTAAAAGGGAGGAAGGGACCAAGGGAGGAAGGGAACAACGGAGGAGAATTGGGATAAGGGCAGACAGGGCACGGAGACAGGAAAAGAACGCAAGATAAAGGGAAAACTAATACTCAGGAGAACAAGAACGGCATCTATGAAGAGAGGGCGAGGCGGCCGTGACAGTTTGTTTCTGCTGGATTTTTAAAATCTTTTTTGGGAGTTATTTCTTATTTATGGCACTGCACACAGGTTACTGGGCTCTGGATAAAATAAATCACCATCACTGTATCGCAGAGTTTCCTAGTCTAGACTCAAGTTTTCAACCCCTGCTCAGCTGTCTTGTAACAGAGATCTATTTGTCTTGATTGTTGTGTCCATCCTGCCTTGACGTCACGCTAAAGATGCTTGTTTTCCTGGTGCCATGTGAACAGTGCAGTAATGAAAAACATGCCTTGTAAAAACAGCAGGGCTGCTCTTATTCAGCAACTGTAATGGGAGCCTCCCGAATTATGCTGTACTTTAAAGTTCAGGCCTGACATTTATAAAGTTCTGTTTTACACATCACAGTTCAACTGGGTTCTTCTATATATTCTGTAGTTCCCTCATGTGAAGAATGAGCAATGTTTTCCACAAATTGTATTCTTGGTGTGTTTGATTTCCTGATAAACTGTTCAGTTTTATAAAATGAATCCATACCAAAGCTCCAGTACGCTCTCATTCTGTTACAGCTGTAATCAAAAATACAGTGTAATAAAAATGGTGTAATGATGAGTTACACTGCCCACATGTTAACAAAAGCAAATCCAAACAGAAACATTTTAGTGCATGATTTTAGAAACCCTACAGCATTTTCAACCTAATTTCCTTCTCCTCCATTTGTAACAGACATTTGTACTTAAATCCACTGAAACACACATTTTTAATGAATTTTAGTCCTATGCAGAACCATTTTTAAAGGTTCTCCTTTATTCCACTAATTTCAAAGTTCTTTATAGACCCTAGATCGTGTTATCTATTGCATCACTCCAAAGAACCCTTTTGGTATCTTTATTTTTTTAGAATGAGCTAGAACTACGCCCTGTTACTACATAGTGCACTCATTGTGGTGGTATACTTGCTTAAAGAGGGGTTCAGCAAGAGATATTCAGTAAAGACAGGTTATACATACAACCATCGGGAAGTTTAAATTTGCTGTTCTTCTGATTAAATGGGAAGCTTCTTGTATTTTAGAAAGGTTTTAGAAAGGACCATTTAAATGCATATTCAATTACTACTTCAATACTACACAGAAAGTGACATCCCAGAGCAAAATTGATTAGAAGGGAATTTTGAATGCGGTAAATGTTGCCACTTGAAAATGGTGGGTAACACAAACACTTGTATGTATTTTGGGTTTCATTACAGAAGCTGTGACTTAAACCTCCAGTCCAAACATTCAATATTTTCCATCCTTCCACTGCAGCCACTTTCCACAGCATTGTAGGCAATCATGGAAATCTCAGTCCAGTACCAATGCCATTAAAAATCTCAGCACCTGTGAGATTTTCCATCTGCTTGGTTTTGAGATGGAATACATTTCAAAAGGTTTTTAGCTATAGTTCTGCATATGGATATATGTACCCCATTTACGCAGTTTGTGATGAAGAAATGCAGCATTGTTTAGTTTCACTCAGTATATTCTCCATTTAAATTTCTCTATTTAAATAAAAGCAGCTCTGTATGTGAGTGCTGCACCGTTGATTTTGTGTTGATGATCTGTATAAAACATTGGAAAAAATGGTTGTTTGTAATTTAAAGGCAAGCCAGTTATGCAGCATGTCTGTGGTATCCTGTAAGCACTAATGGTTTTTCTAGGTCCATGAAGCTCACTCGAGGTGTTTAAAGGATTATTTTAAGGGTTTAAGGGGAACTATTTATAAGCAATAACTTTCTTACACACAATTAAACTTTCGTACCTTAAAGCAAAATGGAACATAACACTGGAAATTGTTAAAGCTATCCCATCTTTCTGCTTCCCTTTGTAAAAGGAGGTACTTTATTTTCCTGGAGAATAAATTACTTACTGCCATGCATTTAATATATGAAACTGAGGAAAGTGAACAATGCTGTTGGACAAAATGAAAACACTCAATCGTGAGACAAATTTAGAAGGTACACTAAATGGCCAGCAGTATACAGACACAGTATTCAAATGTGACATTGTCATTGGATGGCATCTTTGCAAGTGTGTTTGTGAAATGTATGCTCTGTGTGTGCTATTATTGTGAAATAAAGGGTCCAGGAGAAACCTCATGCAGAAGAACGTACATTAAAATAAAAGAAATAAGTGTCTAAAATAAATGTTGAATATATGGAACGTATTGTAAATATACTGTTATTTTGAAATACAGTCATGTGAAAAAATTAGGACACCCTTTGAAAGCATGTGGTTTTTTGTAACATTTTCAATAAATGGTTAT
>JBBPCW010000001.1:14913039-14932126 GCA_037974425.1 Phenacogrammus interruptus
TTTATGTTGTAATGGTTATAAGATGTATAATGTGGCGGGGTTTATAACTTTGACATGATGACGTTAGGACTCGACGGTTCAATCGAAACCTCGGATTCGTGATTCGTGAGTCATTTAATGGATCCGGGTGATTCAACTTGATGAGTCGTGAATTGCTCAGCTCTAGCTGGAAGAGTAGTCGGAGTGTGGGAGAGCAAAGAGAGAGGTTGTTGGTGTTGCTGTGCTGTGTGCTTGTGCAACCTGTGTGAGAAATAAAGATGGAGAAAATGGAACTGCCTGCCTGGGCGTCACCTTCTTCCACTGTTCGCCACAATATTTTGAAATAATAACAATAATCTTATGTAGCAGTATAGGTGCACCATGCTTAAGAAGAATGCGCCAGGATCAATCAAAATGTTTTATAAACTGGCAATCTGTGCGTTCTGGAAAAGTCATCGGCCGAGATGCAGTCGAGATGCGCACAAACCTCACCTACCCACCACAACCACAAAGAAACCTCCCCCGAACCACAGCCTTCAGCCTGTATTTCTCACCCGAGATGCGCGTACCAACCCACACATCACACCGCTCCCGAACTACGGCCGTGAAAGAAACTTATGCGCACCACCACAACCACCCAACCCCACCCCGGAACCATGACCGAGCTGGTAAAGGAAGTACAGGGACGTTTTGTCCCAGTCCGCCCCTGCCTGTCACCTAATACAGTGGAAAGTTCACTATCCACTGTAAACCAACTTAGAAAAGGGAGGAACATGCAAAATCCACACAAAAAGGACCCTCAGGATTGAAATCAGGACATTATTGCTAGCTTAGTTTGTTGTTAGTTTGCTTAAGTATACTCATATGCAAAAGTTTGGACAAACAACTTTCATCTAGCAAATAAATTGCAATTGTTCAATAAAATGTTAAGCAGTGTGTTTGTTGGGGAGGTTGTGTAGTTACTTTCACTTAGAAAACCAACACAAAATACCATTTGACCAGGGGTGCCCAAACCTTTTGCACCATTGTGCTTCTTTTTAGTGTTTGGGATTTCTCACTAAGGAGGAGCTAACTGCACCACCTGCATCGAATCAGCTGGAATTCATCCTTTCACACTTTCATGTGATGGTTTAGGTTGGATCTCCGGAGTGCAGTCAAGTAGATTAGAGCTCAGTGTAGAGGTTCAAATGTTGAGTTAAAGCAGGAATACAGAGGGTAGTCTGGCTGCGAACTTTCTTTCTTTCCTCACACCTACTGCTTATGTAACATGGCAGCCGACTGACTCGGGAGAAGATTATCCAGGCCTCCGTCTCACTCAGCTTTAAGAATCTCCCTTTTCCTTCCTCCATGTCCCTCAAGGGACCTTTTGACGTAATGATAGTCTTGATGATAGTCATGATGAGTGGACTTTCCAGACACAAGAGTGGATTCCATTATAATAAATGTAACTCTTAAAAACAAAGCCTGTAATCAGAGCAGGTTGGTCGGCTGAACAATGCTTAGGGCTTTTGTTTTAAAACCGACGAGCTGCTGTAGAGCATTCACCTTTTTACTGTTGAGCCATTCTAATGTTGCTTTGGCTTGGTGCTGTGATCACTAGCCTGCTGAAAGCTGAATGTTCTCCTTCAAACTGAAAGACCGAAGCAATTTATCTTATTAAAATAAAAGTGCCACAATGGTATATTTGAGAGATGCTGTAGATAACTATTACTGTTTCTGTAAAGTCTGTTTAAAAATGAGATTTGTGGAGGTGGAGTCCATTTTAAAGGTACTTTACCACTTTAAGGGGACGCTCCAACAGCCTTTAAATTACTGTCTTAAATAAAGAGTGCCATACAGTACTTTCCATTGAAAAAACATCTTAGTTCTCTAATGGCACTTTTGTAAATGTGACATGTGAGCGCAGAGCAAAAATTATTAGGATTACAAGGATTTAGGTTCTTAACAGATTTAAAATTTTGTTTTTCTAAACGTCAAGTGGAAGTAGAGCTAGGCAATAAGACAACATTGAACAATGACATTGATTAATAAATTAATAAATGTCTTGGTACACTTTTATGACAGTGTGGAGATCTCAGCCGTACTTAAACAACATTGAACAAATGCAAGTTTTATAGCAAACATGACTTGTTGGACTTGTGTGTATTGTTTGCAGGTTATTCACAGTGCAAGTGTGTATAACACGGAATGAAAATGAACAATACTAATGAATTAACCAATTCATTCATTTATTATCTGAGCTGCTTACCCTAACCAGGGTCCAGTGGGGTGGTGGAGCCAATCCACATTTACACACACCAAGGGGCATATAATATAATATAATATAATATAATATAATATAATATAATATAATATAATATAATATAATATGATATAATATAATATAATACTGTATAATATAATATAGTATAATGTATGCAGAGGAAGAGTAAAGTACAGTAGAACAGTATAAGTGTATAGTTTTCAGTACTTTATGTTGATGACTTTTCACCTCTTTTTGCTTTATCAGTAATGTACTACAGGACAGCTGCATTCTAAGAGCTGATGCCTTTTTTTACATCAAGTTGTGAACAGAGGGTTGGAGGCAGAAGTGCTTTGCTGGAGGAATATCTTGTCTCTAAATGGAGGAGCGGAATGCGTACAGGCCGTTCCCTGTTGATAAGGGAAATGAGTGCTGAGAGTGAGTGGGAGGAGACCGTGGTATAATTCACTGTCCGGCCTATCACCAAGTCAAATTTCCCAGAACCGGGCCCATGCTGTTGCTGCATCTCTGTAAAGTCTCAGAAAGCCAGTTGCTTTGAACAAATAACTGTATGATGTTCCTAATGTTTTTTCTTATAATGTCAAGCTTTAAGATACATGGTTTAGCTAGAAGCCAGCTTTAATAAGTGACTCCTTTTGTAAACACTAGGCTAGTGATGATTCAGATTTCTCCACAAGTTTGCTTTATGAGATTTTTCAGCAATTCCGCAATTCGATCCAAGTCACTATTACACTGATAACATAACTCCTATCCTAGCAGTTTCACAAGGTTGAGTTGAATCAGCAAGCTGCTTATGCAAATAAAATATGGCATAAGTGGCTTGGAAGCCAGTCCACTGGGGTTAAAAGAGTGAAGCAACAATCCTCCACTAGAGGTCAGTAGTGGCATGGTTAAAATGCAAAATTTCACACAGCTCAACCCTAGACGTAAGATACTTCAAAAAATTAAACTTTATTTAAAATATAACTGAGGGTCGGAAAGCTGAAGAAGAGACTGCTCATAGAGATGTCTGAAACTTGGTCCACATCGTTTCCTTTTGATTATTTTATAGAACCAAGTTAGACCACTCTTTCATAATTCTTTTCCAAAGTACAAATATTTGAACCACACACTCTCATTTTGGGTCCACACATTGTGTTGCTATATGGATTTTAATTAATGCATACAGATATAATGTCATTTAAATGTGTCGCCCTGTGTTACAAATAAAAACTGTTTCTTTTGTGATAAACATCTATCAGTATCATGTGGTATAATTCTAATATAAATATTCAATTTTACTATATTTACATTGGAAGCCATGATGCAAACATGCAATATGTATTGATTTTGTCGATGCAACTCATAGGAAACTGACATGGCCAGGCATTTCAAAACTATCATGTGCTGTTTCCTCCAGAAAACCTAACCACAAGATTGGCCTTAACAAATAGCTCCTAATCGCTGAAAAGCCTAGAAAGAAGATTTTATTCAAAGGAGAATATAAGCAATGTTCCAAAATATGTTCATAGTAGAGAATGTTAATAATTATTATATACTATCCAAAATGACCAGTGAACCCATACATATATTCTGAGTTTCATATGTAATGTAATGGCAAAATAGTGATAATTGTAAAAAAAAAAATTTGATACTTTGCCTGGCATATGTCCCTTCACTATAAATGGATCTTGAGACATAAATTGTAGAGCAAAACCTTTAAATCTTTCAAGCATTTCTCAGACTTCATGACAGCTCACAATCACTCAGTGTAATAACTTTATGTGAGGGAATTTTTAAACATGTTGAACTCCTTTGATTTCTGGTTCACCACCATTCTAAATTTGACAAGTTTCTGAAGAACAGAGCTTTACACACCAAACCTTTCTGAATGACTTTGTTTATCATTATGCAGACATTTAAAAAAAAAATCTAATTTTACATCTACCAAAATAAGATAGTAGGCCTTCCCCTTTATATTGAGTATATGAGAAGCAGTGTGATCCTTGCAGCTTATTCAGAATTTAACTTTACAACAAAAGCATCAATTAAAAATAAACTAATAACTTTTTTCTATCCTATTTAGAAAGTTATGCTGAATAAAAGTGGTCTAAATGTTAGCCTTACCAAGTTGTAAGCGTTACCTCTGTAAATGAATTCTGCAGAAGACATTATTGGCGCTTACCTGCAAACCCCATAATGACAATTAGAAAAACAACATCAAACGGCAAAGGGAGCTCAGGAGGATTTAGCAGTGATGCTGCCTTGTCGTTCGTGCTCTCTCCTCTCTAATCTACAACATAGATGCAAATACTGGGAAAACGTCCTGCCAGTTATTTGCATTTAAACAAATGGGTGATGGTCACTTCAAAAGCCTCCTATCCATTCAGTGCTGATGGAAAAGTTTCTCTCTAGCATCTCTCCTCTTTGGTATAATGATCAAATTCAGTTGGAGTTTTGGAGTTGACGCTGCCATTTCTTTGGGATAGGGGATTGGCCTTCAAATTTTGCTCAGCTCAAACCAACCTGAAACACCTGCGACATGGAGGCTGGTAAGAACAAGCTTACAATCTGCTACAACATTTAAGATGGGTCAGATATTAAGCATATAAAGACATTAAATAACTGGGTTATAATGAAGGACTTAATTTACACAAATATCGAATTGAATACATTTTACTATACAGACTCGGTACTGTGTGTTCAGGAATGTATTTTATGGTGCATTGCGCAGCAGCTTCAAAGTTTCTGTATTTGGGTCAACTTTCAGCTTCTCACTCTGTTTCTACATAGTTTATATAGCAGTATCAGTGCTTTTTAATTACTGAGCAGCTCAATTTTGATGTGTTCATCTCTTGATGAGGGATGAACACGTCACTGATCAATTGTCTTTCAGTGATGGTGATGAGAACCTGTGTCAAAACGTCTACCATGCATGCAGCCATTTTATGTAGTACCCTAAATCTACGTGTAATGGCGATGATAGTAAAATTGTGGTAAAAATACCTTGTAGTGCCTCCCATTTATCTCTCTATGATTAATTGATTTAAAAATGTTAGTCCTGAACCAAAACCTTCTCTCAAAACCATTGTAAAACAATGTCTCAGGCACCAGGAAGTATATTGGTACCCCTGTCATGTAATAACTTTCCATTAAGAAGCACTTAGATCCATTAAACCTTTAAGACGTCCGGTTCCTATCTCAACCACTAAGTAATTCTGCCTGAAGAAGTTTATCTAGAATTAAGCATTTAACACTGTTAATGACTTTATTTACTGCCTTTACCATTTAACTATGCATTAGTTTAAAAGAAAAAATCATATTTGATGGTTGTCTTAGTAAAAGGGATGTTTACCATAGTGCTCTGTGGTGTATGAACGCAACTCCCCTCATCATTCCCCTGCAGTTCATTCATAAATCTGGGGTCTTTTACATAATGCTACTATGGCTTTTGCATGCAATTTCCTATCTCAGAAAACTTTAAATTGCAAATTTGCCACTCTGTTTAAAAGGACATGCGCTACCCAGGAATGTTATTTGTAGTGATTTATAAGGTAGACACCAAATGATGAATTCACAGAAACTATATAATTTGTTGAAAGTTCATCTGAGACACCTGATTTCCGTGTCCTTTAAATGTCACTTTGGTGACTCATGCTTTGTGGTTAATGTGAGTCATCTGCAGAATTATGGCCAGGTCCTGAGTCTTGGGTTTCAAATGGGGTGGTTTGCATGGGATGAAACCAGACTGTGGTTAGTGTGTCTCTATGAAATGTTGTTGCTTAAAAATATGCAGAATACACAGTCTGATTCTGATCAAACGAGTAATTAAGAGTAATTAAGCCTAAATACTAATTTCTTGTGCTTAGCGTGCTAGTGATTCACATCTTCCTAATAAGTCATTCATATCTAGGTGTTATTTCTGATCTGAGATTTGTCATCATGTTTCAGGTATTACATGCAGTGCTAGGCAACCATCCATTCATACATTTATGTGACAAAATGCTGGAACTCCCTAGCTATCCCCAATTTGTATTAACTGCAAAATGTATGAAATGAACTGGTCATTTAGGTCATTAGAGCTAAACTAAAGCAAAATTGTACTTAACTGAAGCCTCTGACTCTTCACACCATCTGTTCTAATCATATGTAAGTGTATGGAATTACTAATTAGGTTAATTTAGTTAAAATAATTATTCTAATTCCATTAATGGATTTCTTTCTTATTTAATGGAATACCCCAGTGTTTTTCAACAAATCTTCAACAAATTCAACAAATTTTTTTGTATCATATGGTCGATTATCCTCTATAGTCATTTCAGCATGTTCTCTTGTACCAATAAAGAAATTGGTAAACATTGCTTTAAAACACTCTTATAACAGAAGTCATTGGGAACTTGTTTTAGATTAGTATGGTATATTTCTGTTATTAATCTTACAGGTGATAATTTAGTTATGAATAGTTATGAAGGAGAAGAATAGAAATCCACATACCGACCATTAAAGAGTTGTTTTGTCTGCAGGAATTGTTGTGCAAAAACATTTTGTTTTATGAAACCTTTACTTTTCTCAGACTTTTCCAAGCGAGTGTATCAGGGGGTCAGGGTGAAGCACACAGTCAAAGACCTGCTGGCAGAAAGGAGGTCTCGACAAACAACTGGGCCCCGCTTCACTGTAAGTTCATCTCCTAATCTCCTCCTGGTCATTAAGCTCAACTGAAATTTAGTCCACTCATTGTTGCATTGCACTCTCTTCACTCTTCTTTTCTGCATGCAAATAGACAGTTGAAAACAGTTGGTATGGCTATCTAGTAACATTGTGCATGGCTTTTCACTGTATTTACCCATCAGCTTATCGTTCTATTCCAACGATTCTTCAGTCTTTGGTCTCTTTTGCAACCCTTTTTTTAAACCTTCTGGTTCTTTTCTCTTCCTCGTGTGGTCATGTAAAGCCTGTCAGCAAATACCTTAACATTAGCAGCAAGCGACTGAAAGGAGCCTGGCAATCGCATGTGGATCCACAATGAATCTAGCAACAATAATCACAATGCTAATGGCCATTGAAAATGAACCGCAGGAGGCTGCGGCAAGTAAGGCTGCCGTTTTGGTGTGTGGTATCCCTATGCAAAGTCACTATCTTGCACACCTGCCCAATAACATTGTTCTTCCTGCAGACCACAGACAAGTCCTCCATTGTTGTCTTAGATGAGCCAAAATAAGGCTCTTAGCTGCCTTGCTACACCAGCAATGAAAGCTTTTCATGGTTAAGTCCTTCTGTTTGGATTGCCATCTTAGGGTGCATTTATGCAGCATGAGGGAAAAAAGTATGCTCCAGTGCTTTATGCCCCACAAAACACACAGTATTGCAAAGTCACAGGTCAATTTTTCTAAATGAATTGTATGTGTAAAGACCTTTTAAAGTTCCAAATGAATTCCAATTAAAGGCACATCCAAGCCAAAAACCATAAAAGGAAACTTTTGTTAGGAGTGTATGGTTTGTCAATGGTATGACTTGAAATGCTTTGTTTTTTTACAGTGGTGGTGACAGAAACCAAACTTCTAAAATGTCTAAAGGCTTCCTCACAGACACTTAATACTCTAAACAAACACATGTGTTTTTGAGATAAAGATTTGGTCATAAATGCATTTTCTTTTTATCATGGTGGAGAGGCAAACTAGTATCCAAAGAAAACTATATTTAACTACATTTCTATTCTCAACATTACATATAAAACTATATAAAAATGTGTAGCTTAA
Organism: Phenacogrammus interruptus; assembly: GCA_037974425.1. Taxonomy (NCBI): domain Eukaryota; kingdom Metazoa; phylum Chordata; class Actinopteri; order Characiformes; family Alestidae; genus Phenacogrammus; species Phenacogrammus interruptus. The sequence continues at coordinate 14,921,017 of JBBPCW010000001.1, forward strand.
GTGAAGTTTTGAATAGTAAATGAAGTAGATCTTGTGACACACGTTTTCTTTCTACACCACTGTATATACAAAGGATCATTTCATAAACCACCACTGATTGAATGTCAATGATTGAGTTATCCAGTTAAAAATGTGACATTATAATATTAAACATATTTTTAAGCATTGTTTGTAGGACTGGTAAAACTGAATACATATTCACCCTTATTTGAAACCTTCTTAACATATCATTATTAAACTATATTTAATTAATTTTACTGTGTGTATAGACTGCTGAAAACTGTTGGTATGTCTGTCTGCTAACATTGTACATGGCTTTATTTCCACATTATTTACCCATTGGCTGTATTCTGTTTAACATTGTGTGACTGGTAATCAATCATTAAAGCACACAGTATCCAGTACATTATGCAACAGTTTATTCGTATCCATGACTTTAGCGATGCACAAAAAAAGAAACAAGGGTAGGTGTTGGTTATTGTAAGCTTGCAGGGAGGATCACTGTGCCATAGATGTTTCACAATGGATGAAGAGAAGCAGAACTATTGAAAAGAAATTGAGCAAATTAAGGTACAACAACACAAAGGTGGCCTTAGTTTTGCATGGCTTTTTAAGTGTTTGGCCTTTTAACTAAGAGGGAGAAGCCATCTGCAGGCAGCTCAGATCAGGCCACTGCTTTCAGGTCTAAACATGACACAAACAATGCAACAAGCTTACCAGGCTTGCTGCCTAAACAACAGCTACAGTAAAAGGCCTCTCTTTCATAATCCGTGCTGAACATCAGCATTAGGCCAGTCTGGTGTTCATTGTATTAGGAAACAATACAGTGACAGACAGACAGGCAGACAGACAGATGTGCCGGAGAAGGATCTTATTGTAAACACTGCTCTTCTAAGTAAAAAACTCAAGCACTTGCATGCATCTCTGGAAAAAGAAAGGGTATCTCTATGAGTTGCACTTTTTGGACATCAAAACCTCTGTTTCAAACGAGGTCACAGTGTTAGCAGAGGGGCTGTGTATCATTTTCTATTCTGATACCAATGCTTAAATTATTGATGCCTGATTTAATCTTTTAGTTAAAACTGAATTTGGTGGTGGATTAAATGAGTGTGAGGTGCTTTACCGATTGCAATGGATGGCAGGCTAATTTGAATTATAAAATATTGCAATTATTTGCAGACAAAATATCATGTAGATAGAGAATCACAACTCTAGACTTTAGAAGAAGTAAGCTTATCATCAGGCCTGATGATGAGACAATTTACTTTGGTACTGAATGACATGAAATATTCGAGTATTGAAAGCTAACACCCAGCACACTGTTGTTTATAAATTGTCAATATAAATATCCTTTTACCTTTTTTTTGAAAACAAAACTTTCTTGTGCTTTCCATGTTACTCAAGTGTTTTTCAAACTAAATAACCATTCAATTCAAATATAAAAATATTTTAACAACTTAGATTTTCCAGGTGCAAATTGCACTTGCCCATATGCTAACTAATCTTTAGGCAAGAAACTACCTATTAAACCACACTTGTGGCTCACATTTTTAATGCACTGAATTTTATACACACATTTAACTGTTTGCTGTTCAGACGAGCCTGACAGAAGACAAAAAGAAAGAAAAGAGAAACTAACAAAAAACTATTGTGTTGTTTATTAATTTACATATTTGTGGTTGTTGAAAATCAGATATTTTTTCTATTTACACTGAAGCAAACTGTGGAGACCAAACTTCATGCAGGCAAATCCAAGACATAGTGTGATGCAGTTTAATGCAAGGGTGTGATGATTTAAGCTTTAGCTTGCAATCCTGACATGTGACCAGAACATTAATGAAAAAAGTTCCTAAGCATGTCTTGATGAGTTTTTTTAGACAGTGGTTACTTACTCCTGAAGATCTACCCACTGAATTCAGCTCCTGGTGAAATCCAGCACACTGACCTGAATAAGACATGTCCAGGGTTGGAGCTGACCTCCAGGTCCAGGGTCGTTACCACTTCTTCCAGACATTTCCCTTTGTACAGAAGATTGTTGGAGGTAGCAGTTGGAGTCTCCAGGGCTTGGGTAGTTAATATACTTATCTACTCACTTATCTACTCACTGTGATGTTGGTGGCTCTCTGAACATTCAAACCTGCATTTGTCTCTCTCAGAGCGCTAGCGTGGCCTCAGGTGCTGGTTGGGGCAACAGACACAGGTGCACATGAAGGTTACCAATGTAATGGTAACCAATGTGCAAATAGAGTTCAGTGGATCTACAGTGTTAACTATAGATGTTGATTCAACACTGGTGAGGTTTTAGGCTTCTGAACAAGTCATTGAGGGCTTCCCTGGGTACCCTAGGCCTAATATTTGGCTTAACCATTTGTAAAACAATTAATATGCACCCAGAACCATTAACTGTTATCCATGTTACTATGCAAAGCTTTTAAATTCATAGAATAATCTTTAACCATGGTGTTTCTTGGCAAACAACAACCTGCAATGAAGAAAGTACACAGGGTCAGATAATTATCCTAATCACTATCATTAATGACAAATGTCACTATTTATTTTTAGAAAACTTTGTCATATTGTATTTTCTTGCTATATCATATGAGTAATACATTTTTCAGTGTTCTTTCCAGTGATTTTAAAACAGCTAAACTGTTCTACGGGGTGTTCAGCATCCAGCCATCTTTCCATTATCTGTGCCTCTTAACATACATGTATACATTTATTTGAACACCCTGAACAAATATTTTTTGATAATTATGTGCCTTACTGGAATAAAATTAACCATAAATTGTCAAATGCACCATAACATTTTCCCTGGCCACATTTTTATACGATGTTACATTCTGAAAATAAGCAGTAATCAGGTATTAAAAAGTGCATAAGTCATTGACCAGGCATTCCCAAACTTTTGCATACAACTGTACATTTGTAAGCATGAGTCCATTTTTTTCCCTGTTTGGCCTTTGGCCTGTCTTTCCTGTACTAAGGTAAAGTATTGTAATACTATAAGGAACTAAAATCTTTATGTAGTGCTGTATAATATTTATATAAATACACATAAAATAGAACCACCATATAGCTCACTTTTATAAATCTATATGATTAATATTAATCTATCCTGTAGACATTCCTGTAGTATTAATATAGACTTACAGCAAAATATGACTTACAGCAAAACATTATAGTAATTATATGTGTACAATGTTCTTAAATAAATTTTCTTTAAATACAACTACAATTATATAAAGGACAAAAAGTATTGAGCAGATTCAAGACCAAAACAATGGCAGTGTGCTTAAATAGTAAATTAGAAAGCAAAAAACAATTTATTTCATATTCTCATTCATATATGAGTAAGCTTCTTTTTTGTTTTGAAAATCCCAGCATAAAAACAGCACTGTTGTTAGATTATATATGATGTAGTCAGGCATGTCAAGTATTGTTATTAATGTAATAATTTATTGATGTCATAGAAAAGTTTTGTCAATACTTTTTAAAAATGTCTTAAAATTTAGCATAAAGGTATTAGGCTAAAAAGAGTATCACTGAATAGGTGTCATGTACAGTGCCACACCTTCATGCTGCACACTGAGACAAAGTGTCCCCGGAGCCTTCCTTTTCAGTCACCCTCTAGTGCTCTGCTTCTCATCCCTGCATCTAAATTCCACTTTCATGTGCACAGCTTACCTCTGAGCTTATTAGCTTTAACAGCCTGATTTTCATACTCTGCCTTCAGAGACGCACTGAGCCGTACATAGGTCATATGGGGAAGTCTTGGGATGGGCAAATGACATTCAAATCCATGCCTCAAAATTTGCTTGCCCTGCAGCCAGTGCTTCGTTGATATCAGCTCTTTCATGTTTGTTATATGCAAACAGTAGAGAAGCTTGCTGCCCTTAGTTCGCTCCTCTGTGATCTGGTGTGTCTGATTAATTTGTTGTGAATTTATGGTTCATAAAAGAATAATTTTATTCATTCATTTAGTTCATTTATGATATAGACATCTGAACGTATGGTAGTGGTATTATGTGCTTCTTGTGTTGAGTCTGTTACTCTGTTACTCTGAAGTCTGATAGGACATTAGTGTAATTTCTTATCGATTGTTCTATAGAGCACGGCCAGGAATTCAGTGATGGAAGAATCAGTGTCACATATACCTTAACACTGATCCATTATAATTTCACTGACTCAAAGGGTCATTTAAGTGAAGTCACAGAAGAACCAGTTTTTATTAGAACCACCGTTTGAAACTAAAGAAAAAGTAAAAGTCAAGTTACAGCCACACATGAACATACCACAAGACAGTACACAGTGTGAAATTCTTTTTCCGCGTTTAACACATGCAACAAGTGAAGCAGCTGGAAGTAAGCAATGCAGCAGCGACTGAGGATGGTACCTTGTTTAAGGTTAAAGCAGTAGCACCAGTGGCAGTCCTAGGATTTGAACCCATGACCTTCCAATCACAGAGGCAACTCCCTAACCAATAGGCAACCAGGTTCTTTGGAGAGCAAAAGGAGGTTCTTCTGTGGAACTATACTTTATTACCAGCACCAGGTGTGTTAGCCAAAGCTATTCTGCAAGGCAGTAGAGCACCAGAACCAGGACTCCCCTGTTCTATGTTTTTTCTGGCATCTGAGCTTCAGATAAAACAAACATACTTTCTGACTCATTTATCTTTCCTGATTTCAGGGGGTGTCAGCTCCTCAGAGCCCTTTCGTCCAGATGGCAGGTGAGATTGGTTCTCTTTATCACGTGTCAATATACACACTGATCAAGTGTACAGTATTCAGTTGATTGCATTAACACATTTATACAAAATATGCCTGTTGAAATTACTAATAACGCTTGTGTAATTTATTTATTGTTTAGGTTCCCATATGCTTCCAGGATACTACAGCATGAGGAGGCCATTTGAAGCAGAGTTCTGCCCTTCAAGCAAGCAGTTCTCAACTGACATCTACTCCTCAGCACTGACAGGGAAGTCCATCTCCTGTGACACTACATCAACATCTGGCTACTCATCTCTCATAGACAGTTACTACCCAGAGACTTTCAGTGACTACCGCAGTGCTGCGTTGTCAAGTGGAGGAAGCACCCTCTTCTCATCTTCTGCACTGTCTTCTCTTCTGCCCTCATTTCCTGGAGATACATCCCACTTTGTGCTGGTAAGACACCTCTTAGAAATGACTTTAGATGCATGAGTCTGACTATATGAAAGTGCTCCTCACTCTCATACAATATAAAAATGGTTCTTGGCTTAGTTGTTTGTTTATTCAATTAAATCTTTACCTGCTATTTAAGGTTCTTAAAACCTTTAATAAAGTTCTTCAGGCTATTTAAAAATAGTTATTTAAAGGACCATCATAGAAAGTGTCTAAACGTAGTACCATTTATTGTGCTTTTATTTTACATATCTTGTGTTCATAATAGTTACTATGTTATTTGCATAATAGTTACTATGTTATATAAATAGTTAAAAACTAGGCAGGTTAATATTCATATATACTATTTTTATTAACAGTAATATATATTTTTTAAAAAGGTGTTTGCTTCATAATGACAAACATTACAAAAATCTTTTGTCACCTTCATTTTAAGTGCAACAGGATTTGTTACATTTAGTGTGACATTTGCTAAATACATTTAGTATTTGTTTATTTTCCATTCAGATCTTAAATCCGTACAACTCCACTTGAGCGTAGTACAGTTTCCCTATGTTTCTTATGATTTCATAATCACAAAGATACCTTCCCCCCTAAGCATACCACCACATTTAGTTCTCCAGTATCCATTAGAACAAAGAGATGCAATCAGCTTAGAACTACAGGCTAAACTGTCACTTCTTCTGTGATAAGATCTTGACAATCCTTAAGCCTGAGAAGAAACTCATGGTAAAGAATCTAAATCGTGTTTGTGTGTTCTGCAGAGGGATTCCTGGGAACAGGCTGGGATGGAGGCAGTAGAGGGTTTGTGCGGGGATGGCCTGGCCCCAGCGCCCATGGCCATGCCAGCAACCAGCTCCCTGACCGGCTCAGAGCCACCCAGCCCTGGCCAGTACCGTTCGTCTTCCAGGAGCTCCAGCATACCGCAGTTCTACTCCCTGCACACCCTGGAGGACGTTCAGTATCACTCATCCTTCCAGCCCACTGCCAGCAGTTATACATGTCCCTCATACATGACTGCGTCCAGTGACTCTGCAGTCAAAATTCCAGCCTTGTCCACAGAAGAGACTGAGAATGATCCTCCAGCCCTGAATGAAACAATCCCATGGGCCAAGGAGGAGGCAGCTGGCACCTGGCCACAATATGAAATGAGACGAGCTTTCTGATAAACATTGGATATGAAAGCTCTCCTGGTGTCAAAGAATATAACCATGTCTTCTAATCAGATGCATGTTGTTTAATTGACCAGAGTGACCCTATAATTAATGAAAAAAGCATTACACATACTATCAAAGTGGAATTTAAAACAACTGCAGAATTAAATATACGTACTAAAGTAGATGTAAACAAAGTAATTTGAGTCTCTACAACTCAAATCAAGAACATTTCTGAACTACCCAAAACAATCAGTGTACTTAAATGGATAGATAAGTGAAAATGGTTTAGTCTACATTGTATACATTTCTATGATATTTAAAAATGGCATTTTAAAAAAGTACTCATAGCAATTACGTACATGATTTATTTAGACTTATTTGTAAGTACATGAGTTATAAGGCAACAAATACCCAAAGAAATATTATTTTACCACTATGATCATATTATCAACATTGTGTATATAACGTATATCACTCAGAAAACACATTTAGTTGCACTGATTTGTGTTGTAGACATCAAGACCTTTGGTTTCTATTACCATCACTGTATAAAAATCTAAGTCAGCACACTTTTCTATAATGGACCATTTTCACATCAGTTCTGATTTCTGAATTTATTTCCAAATAACTTTGTTTGTACTAGAATAGCTTTTGAAAATCTGTGGAATTCCTCTTTTAAAATAAAGACACATAAAGGGTTCTTGTACAATCATGGAAAAAATCATTTATATTATATGATATTATATGCAGATTCCCTTAAAAGTTCTCATACTGACACATCTCAATGGTTCTTCTTTGAAGGTTTTCTTTTAGATAACTAAAAGTAGTTCTTCTTTGGCATCACTCCAAAGAATCCTAATTTAGGCTTGTTTATTTTTAAGAGGGTATGGATGTGTTTCTCTGATATATATCGATTGTACAGTCTGTGGTAGTTTCTTTATTCAAAAAGAAATATTAGACTAATGTAATGTGCTTGAAACTTCAGTTGTATGTGATTTCGATGCCTCAGATATTCTTGATGAAGTTAATGGGAATGTTATCCACACTATAAATAAAATGTGAAATAAGAATGAACAACTTGAACAGTCTCAAAATTTTGTGCATTTCAATGCAGTCAATAAAACTGTTTGAAAGAAATAAAATAAAGTCATTTTGCCTACAATATTCCTGAAGGTTCAGGGTCTACTCCACTGTACACGGTTAGGCCACATGGGGGCGTCACACCGCCAGAACAAATGAAGAACAAGAAACCGTCTAAAGAACCACTGAAGAACCACTGAGAATATTTAAATATTTAATCATTTTATTATCTCATATTCGACTTTTTATCTCGATAGTGTAATGGTCTTTACTTTTACAGGTCTGTCAAGTCTCGACAAAAGCAGCACGAACTGAAATATTTCTTAGGTAGATCACTTCCAAAGAAGAGTGTTCAAGGTGGAGTTTCCCCCAAGCAAAACACTCTGAATCCTCCATGACACAGCAGTGCATCTCCAGCATCTCTGCTACATACAGTCATTCACACGTAAACTATGTTGGATATCCGGTTAAAGTGATTTAAAAACAGGCAAAGAAAAAATATAAGTTTAAATACCATACAAAAAATGAAAAAATCAATTTATGCATTGACAGACCTTTATTTATTTATTTTTTTCCCCTAGAATTACCAAAAGAATCATAGTGGATAATACATATAATACAACTGAACTAAATTATTCATACAACTTTTCCTTCTTCATCGAGAAAAAACTTTTACTCAGACCTAATTTATTCTCCGTCCTTTCTTTTTATTTCCCTTTTCTTTTATCAAACTTCAAAGTGTATCAAATGATCGTGATGTTTTGCATCTACGGTGTATTATTGATAGAAAACAGACATGGTCAGAACATCTGGAAGAAGTTATGGATGAATTTACGAAACATTCATTAAAATATTAAATATAAAATAATTAAATATAAAATAATACTATGTGTTACGGGTATCTGTGTGCTTGGTGTGTTAGCAGGTGGAGGTGTGTGTGGCTGGAAGAGCTGGGAGCAGAGCTTAACCTCCAAAAGCTTTCATGGCAAATATGGCTGCTACCATATGCCACGCCCACCATTCCCTATATTTCAGAAAAAATAGTTCAATATTAGGCCTCTGATCATCATATGTACTATTTTCTGACATGATTAACCAACGTGGAGTGTGTATGGGGTATAAGATGGGCTGTGAAATGTCATTTGGGGGTCCCAACTCAGTGTAAATTGGAATGAGAGCTTCAGAGGAAGGCTCTGTCCAACAATATCAAAAGGATGCTAAAATGTTAAAATATAATTTTGTTTTTGGGTCAAAATGTGAAATAGTACTATATTCTAGTATAGGGAGTGTTGTTGTATGCACTCTAATTGCGAATATCACTAAGATATAAGTATTTTTGCGAAGTCTTTGAATATTCAAATTGAAACTATCGCGCAATCAAATCATTGTCAAATCATGGTCTTCTTTGGGATTTAAATAGTAGGGATCTGAGCAGGAAAACTCATACTAATACATTCTCAGCTATATTACTATAATATTACATATGCTGAGAGGGTCTGGGGACATCTTTCTTGAGACTTTTGGATACTTTTGTGAATAATTCGTTCTTGCCCATTTTAACAGAGCCAAAAGCAGGCGCTTTGGCTGCTTCCCTCAGCTGCATCTTCTTCTCCACGCCAAATATGTCTGGTGAGTACACTTTCTTCTCCTATTTCTCTCTTTTACTCTTTCATACGACTTCTTCGCATCTTGAGATGAATCTGAAAGAAGAAAAACACATGGAAAAAGAAAGATTGATTGTGAACGACGGCCTTAGAGGAGCAACTTCAGAGTTTCAGACATGAAGGAAAATACTTCTGACACATAAGGGCTCCACAAAACAAGCCCTTTTAGATTGATTTAGTTTAGATTTCTTTTATTTTTTATATTGTTTTATTATTGTTGCTTTTTTTAATTAAATGGTATTTGTCACGTACCTCCTTTTTGACAGCAGGGTTGATATTTAGCCATTTTAGATTTCAATTTCATATTGAAAGAGACACTTTTTTTTCTTTTTTGACACATTTCTGTGTCATTAGGTTGCAAAACCTAGTATAGTGTATAGTGTTAGAACTAGAGGAGGGATTCTGGCGGGTGGGTGTTTATAGCTGAAAGGAATTTGTTGAATGACCAGTAAACGGGCAGTGTGTTTAGAAAATATGAACTAGAGCTGAGATTTCGGCCTGGAGATGATCAGGGCTCTAAAAGATCCCCTGCAGAGAGGAAGCAGGGCAGCAGCAGGGCAGCTCGGACCGTGACCCGAGTCAAACAGGCGTCTCCTCGGTCCCTCTAAAGTGTCTCTACCAGTTCAGCCATGGCGTGGCGTTGTTTAAACTCCAGCCATTTTCTTCATCCGGAATTTTTCTTTCGTCGTATGAAATTTTAGACACATTTTTCTCGTATCAGGAAGACGCCCACTTAATTTCGATCCACTGAATTTCGACTAGGCCAATGAAAAAATAAAAACATCCATGGCTTATTAACACTTTACAAGTGACTCTTAGTTGGTTTTTTTTCTGTTTTTTGGGGGCCATGTCATTTGCAACATGTAATTTAAACTGCAACATAACATTTACAACTCCTGTTTCCAGCCCAGTTTTCCAGTTTTCCTTTTTTAAGCTCGCTATTTCAGTAGATCTTGTGTTGTTACAAGGTTAGGCTGCAGAGTAAACGGGACCGTCCCGAACGCGTGGGGATCTGAACCGCCACCAAAAAACCCCACCGCCCCGCATATCAGTGTTCCAGTCAGAGCTGCTCAAACATTTATTCACTGCTTACTTTTATTTCTCATGCATTTCGTACATATTTACGCGTTCTGAGCGAGTGCGTTATTCTACTTACTCTTCAGTTAAGTGAAGCTCGCGTTTCTCCCACTCTCCTGATCGCAGGTTTGTGTTTTTGCGCTGTTTCCTGGTTGCTGTTTCCCTCCGCAACCCTGCGTATTAAAATACTATCCGCTTCTGTTAGACTGTAAATACATTTATATATATCTTTTTTTTAACATTAGATCGAGTTGTGATAAAACGCATTTCAGAGCCGTGGCTCTGTGCAGGCTGGAATGGGTGGATTCGGATTTTCTCGCCCGGTCGGAGTTTCTCTATTGTAATGCGAAACTAACCCGTTCACTGCCGGCGCAGCAGGAGACCTCGCAGCCCCTCACCCAGACCACCCAACAGCACCATTGGATATTCACTTAAATACTTAAATCACTGTGTGTTTGGATGTACACTGGAAGGACATTGCTACAATGAGACACAAATTAAGTTTTTTTTTTAACTGTAACATAAAACAATACCAGTAGTATTATATATTATATTATATATTGTGCGCGTGTGTATTAAATAATGACAGTTATATAAAAATGATTTTAAAGTACTTTTTATTTTTACGCAGACAAGTCTGAAGTGTATCAGGGGGTCCGGGTGAAGAACACTGTGAAGGAGCTGCTGCAGAAGCGCAGAGCGCTCCAGGCCGCAGAGTCCAGGGTAAGAAATTGGGGACAACAGCCCCGTTACTGCACAGTCATCAATCCACGTCCACCCCTTCGTGTGTTAAATAGAAGTCGCAGACTCAGCGCATGCTCGGAGCCTGTCCCCATCACTGAATTAAACAGTTAGTAGCATAAAGTATTTCAGCGAGTTAATCTCTCTCTTTCTTTCCCTCTCTCCCTCTTTCTCTCTCCCTTTCTTTCTTTCTTGAACCCCCCCCCCCCCCCCCCCCTCTTTCTCTCTC
>JBBPCW010000001.1:14951446-14965803 GCA_037974425.1 Phenacogrammus interruptus
CTGAACTGTTTGAAATTCAATTAAATAAAGCTTGAAACATTGGGGTGTTCTAAAACTTTTGACCGGTAGTGTACATCAGATCCATTGTCCAATACAACATACAGTTGTATAATGAGAAGAGACGGCATTATTGTAGAAGGGGAGAGCATTACTGTAGATAGCTTATAGACTGGGCTTTTGATTAAAAAAAAAAATTAAAAGACTGAGGAACAGATGGGGTAGCAGATGATATTTATAGTGTCAGACATGGCCGCTTCTCAAACTTCAATTCTTTCTTTACTTCATTTAGATGCTCATCTTAAGTATCTTACGTGCTTCATTTAAAACAGCTCATTAACATGCTTAGTAGAATTTAAAAAAAATGCTGCTAAATATCCATTTATACAGATGGTTGAATAATTGGTATCATATCATGGTATTTTTTGTGCCTGTCTATATAGTTGACAGTTTCAGTTTCTGTATTACAAATTGCATGTTCTCTGAGGTGTTGAAAGAGTCTCATCTTCATGTCCATAAACACACCACAAACACCATAAAATCGTAATACTTCAAGTTTGTTGTGTCCCATGTAAACGCCGGGAAGATAATTGGAAAAAAAAAAGGAAAAAAAAACCAGACTAATTAATTCAAGATGAGTTACAATGTTTACACCAGCTTAATTGCTAGTTTTAGTACCCATGCACAATTAAATTCGTATTACTCTTTGTCATGTTGCTCATTAGGAATCTTTAAAGTGCAGTCGGGTTTGAGGCGTTTGCATTGGAAAAAAACAAAAAAAATATGTGCTAATTTATGGCGGGTATAGAGGAGATGGAAACGGCAACCCTCTGGCATATGTTTACGGAAAACGCTTTTTAAGTGTTGACATTTTTTTGCAGGCCTAATTACAGTCTTATTTATACTCTGAAATCAACAAAATGACACATTTGTGGTAAATGCAGGCCTGTCTCTGCTTTGTAGGAGCTTTAAAAGCTCATATATTTGAACACCACACAAATTATACCGCCTTTTAGAAGTCATTTTGTCTTCTATTGAAATTAGCCTTTTTGCTTCATGTCACTTTCATTTAGTTAAGTGAGAAACAACCCGCATTAACATAAAAAAAGAGTAGTTGGGCTGTGTGCAGGTCATACGATCAAACTGCTTTTATTGTCTAAGGCACTTTCTAAGCAAGTGTGTTCATATTTACAACTAGGATCAATGCAGGACCTATTGGCTGGGTTTTTTCAGAGCAATAGAAAGAATATGCTTGTCAGTCTTGTTTTTCTGTTTGTAAATATTTTCTTTTTTAAAAAGTGAAAAAAGATCCTAATTTATTCAGAATATTTTTAAAAGGTATACCCAGACAGAAAGTGTACAGACACGTTTCTCTATGTAACAGTCTGCATCAGCAGCTATACGGCAGCTTGTTCATTCTTCCTCATGTTCACACAGGTGCTACTGGAGGAATAATGAAGAAATAAACAGCACAGTGAGTAGAAATAAACAGATGGCTTGTAATTTAGCACAGGGAGGAGACAGAAAAACCATGCTGGTTGCTGTCAGCAAGCCCAGGATAGAACAGACAGGACGGTGGAGGCGTGGTTTATGAAAGCAGCCGGTGCGTGTCTGACCTGGACATGTTGTCCGGCGAGCAGGCGGAGTTGTTGCCAGTGGAGACACTGGTGTCCATGCTGTCAGAGCTCTCCAGGCTGAGCGTGTCATAAGCGGGCTCTCCAGCAGAGGGTGCCGTGTGGTGCAGGATGGAGTGGTGCACCAGTGGAGGTGGCGCGGTCAACAGTGGGTTGTTGAGCTGCGTCTGCGAGCCCCGCAGTGCCTCCCACTGGCACTGAGCCTCCACCGCAGCCTTCTGCTTCAACTCAGCCAGACGTCGCCTCTGCTCCTCGATCACCTGCTGCCCTGCACAGGAGAGTGGCAAGACATTAAGATGCATAACACACAGCTTGATATTATACACTGCCTATCCAAAGTTTGGAGATTTTTTGGGCTTTTCAAAATACAAACATTTTGCAACACTTTGCAATGTCTGCAATAACCTTACAAGCTCACATTTTTTAAGGTTATTATTGTCCCTTATCTAGAAATTCTTAAATAATTACAACGTTAAACTGTCAATTACAAGGTACATAATGAAATACATTTACTTCCAATATACACTCAACAGGTTTGTGAGTGCATTTCTGAATTTCTGGTTCAAAATCAAATTCAATGACAAACATAAGGCTTAGTTTTTCTTGCCACAGTACACACACTGACGTTTCAAATAATAAATCTTCTACTTGCTAAGGAATATGGAATGGATAAAAAGAAATTGGCTTGTTTCAACATAATAAGAGCAACAAAAAAGTTGCGTGATAAAGATTTGGGCACATCTGGTACAGTTGTCAAAGTAAGTACAATAATCCGCCAGTTTTATGCAGATCAGGAGTCGCAGATTCAGTTTGGTTCTCATTTTTTGAGAACCAAACTTAAGAGTTTTACGCAGAAATCCCCACAATAACGCGGAAACTGCAAATATCCTCTGCCTTTTTTTGCTTTGTTGTGGCACTAAATATATATATTTTTGGGATGTTTTCACACAAGGGGACCTGTTCACCTTACCGTGGTGTCCCAATACTTTTGTCCCACAACCTTCCGAGCTGCATATCTCGGCGGGGAAAGCACTCAGACACTTCAAACTCCACAGTTCGATTGATCTTTCCAACGAACCCTTATTTTTTTTGGCCTGAGAATATCAGGTTTTACCTGATCACGAGCCGGAGCGCATTCAGACAAATCTCACCTAATGCATTAAACCAAGTTTAAAATAAAGTGTTCTGGAAGCATATGCTCTTGGAACTGTGTGTACTCTGTACATGTGCTCTACAGAGAACACACAATGTTTAAGTAAATTATTTTGTACCATTTTGTTTTTCCCCATTATTTATTTATTAATTTATTTATGTTAAACTCTCAGTCGCTCATCATAAGCATTTAAGCAGGTTATTTGAGCTTAAAATGATCTCAAAGTTAGTTACATGTGCTTACTTAAAATTACGAAGACCAAGATCATTCAAATTCCAAAAGACAAAATCCCCAAACGTTTGATATGGCCGTGTAAAAATACAAAAATGGACAGACTGACACATACAAACACACAAAGATATTCCGGGTAGGGTTTACCATGGCACTGGCAATTTACAGCAGTATAAATAGCAAATATTTAATGTCATAATTAAAAGCTGGGCTCTCCTTGTGAAGAAAAAGCCACTTTTAGCACTCACACAAACCCATACCAAGCCACCTGTGCTGCATGTCCAAATGTCCATAAAGACACTCGCGCATCCATGGAGGATAACACGCTAATGGCGCACTGTTGAGTCATGCCTTTGCACATAGAGCACATATATATGCACTGTATGTGCTCTTTGGAAACAAACAGATTTACAAAAGCCCAAGCAAATCCCACCAGTCCTAATAATTCACATTTTTGGAGCTAAAAAAAATTAACCATTCGACTCCATGCTGGTTACCAACAAAAGAAAAAGGCTTGTAAAAATAAATTTAAAAAGTAGAGAAAGTATGTTTCTGGATAAAAGTCATGCACTGTTAAGGGGTGGAGTCAGCAACGGCTGGATGGGAATAAAGCAGAATAGAGAGAAAAGGAGGAATAAAAGGAGCAATGAAGAGGATGATAATGATAATGTTGATGGGGGCGAGTCCACACCCACTCCAGTCTGAGTGTGGTCTACCTGTGGGGCTGTCCGTGATGGAGGAGGACTCAGACGGTGAAGGCAAGCGGTCTGGGTGAGAGTTAGGCGGACAGGGGAGGTGGACGGACAGAGTGACAGAAAGATACAACAGCACAATGATTAGAACAAAACTAGGGGTGTCCAGAGAAAGGGGGTACAGGATGGGGGTGAGTTACACTCATGGAGAGCAATGGTACATTATCACATTACACATCTGCACTGATCAGTCCATGTCTATGTGAAACTCTCAGGCCCTTGGTATTGTCTTCAGTATACTGTCCCAGCAGTTTAAAGGAATAGTTTGGTGAGAAAACAAATGTACACAATTTTCTCTCAACAAAAATGTATTCTATCAACCAAGAGACATTTGATGGCATTTTTTTGCTTCTTTTTTCTCTTATTATTTTGAGACTAATATAGCAACAGTAGTAAAACAGTAGCACCCATCTTTAAATCGTCTGTACTTTTGTGTGTTTCTAGATAACAATATGTCCCACAGCGTCAGAAACAACAAATGCAAATATTCTCATGTGGTTTGTACAGTGCTAACAAACGAGTATGACCTTGGTTAGGCTCGTCACAACAAACTGTTTCTGGCAAGCTGTGTAAAAGTATTCCTTGCCGAACAATTGCTATGGAACAGTATTGTAGTACCTTTCTGCTGCAGGGCAAGCTGCCGCTTTATCTCAATGTCTTGCAGGGTGGCTGCTAGGTTGCGAGGGAGACTGCCAGTGCTGTTCGCCATCATTACAGGACTCTGGAAAAGGAAATATGAATATATGCCATTATTTATACTCAAACATCCCAATACAGAAGCAAGCCTGCTGTGCAGAAGGAACCGCACTGGTGTTTAGAGTGCATTTATTCACCCTGGATGAAGTGTTGCGTCCGAGTGTAGCAGTGGTGTAGGTGGGGGACAGGCCTGTGCTGACCTTTGGTCTTTGTGATGACAGACTGGCATCGCTGTCCATCCTGGAGCGGAATACCTGTCCATCAGAGACGTAGTGCATGTTACCAGTCAACACCCATAGAGTGTAAAACAGCTTTCAAACTTGCTCATCATTCATTATTACTGTGATACACTTAAACATCTTCAATGATCATGTGATTATGCACTGCCTCTTTTCATTATACCTATTAGTGGTGCACTGCCTTTGAGTGTTATAGTTGTGTATAAATAGTCTATAATAAATATTAACTGTGACTATAACAATTTAAGGCAGCATGCATTTCTACCATACAGTACAATGCATTGAGAAGACATGTTTTAATGTTTTGGATAGCGTGGGCATTTGATTTGCACCATGGTAGCAATGAGAATCCAGAGAACATTGGAGTCTGAACAAAACAGTATGGTAATGTTCCCTAGCAATCTGCAGCAAATTCTGCGTTTGCTAGGCATGAAAGAAGCGCGATCATTCAGAGAACCAAGTGAAGATGGTTGCATGAAGAAAGAAAGGTGCGAGGTTAAAGGCTGTTCCATTAATGTTAAAGGGGTTAAAGGCTGTTCCAACTATTCGAAGGTACTGTTTTTATAGTTTATTTTATTTTATCACTCAACAAAATACACAAGTATAATTCACTTTATTTTTGGAATGTGATTTATACGTGTGGATATTTTAACATGTAGGGGTTTGGGTCATGCTGCTAGTCTGAGAGTTCTATTGCACCTTTCCATTTCAAAGAAGGCGCTGCTCATGTGCATCGTCGTGCAGCACTGTGGGTGCTGAAGAGCACACAGGTACAAAAAAGGAAAAGTGAATGTGCATTTATAATCACTCAAACTGCAAACAACTTACAAACAACCTCCAAAGATGGTGTACTACTTAAAAACTGTAGCCAGCTTAAGCAGTAGGTTTCCAAACATATAGGGGTCATTTAATATAAATGTAAAAACGCAAAAGAGTCCTCAATAACAGAGCAGCATGAAAACTTCCATTTAAAGTTGAACTGCTCGTTTTTGTTTTTTTATAGAAACTGACCCAGCCAGCATTATTCACAGCGGTGGTGAAAGGAGCCAGACATAGAAGCACTTAGTGCCATTAAAAATCTTACTGCGGGGTAGGTTTAAGTTATTTATAGAAAGGATACATAAACCTGACACCTGAGACACTGTTTCAGGACAGTTTGTAGATGAGAATAGGGCTTTAAAATGTATTTCTTTGCCAGATACCTTGGAGAGGTACAAGGAGGGCAGTTTGTTAACTCTACCATTACTGTACTATGATTAAATATAATAGTTTAAAAAACATTAAATATAAAGCTTGGAATAGACTTGTAGGTTCACTGGTCATTTGGGCAGTTTGTGTAAGCATTTCACATCAGAACCGTTAAAATGACTTTGTTTATATCTGAATTCTGCATAACATTTGACAAATTGATCGAATTTACCTTTAAATGTTATACATGTCCTTGTATTACTGTATTACAACACTGTTCATTTTAAATCAAGTTCAAGGCTTTTGGTCAAACGTAAAAATCATAAAATAGGGAGAAGGGGACTCTGGGCCTGCACTGTTTACCTGCAGAGGCCTGCGCATGTGAGCTTTGGCCGGTAGAGGAGGGGGGCAGAAAGGGCTGCAGTCTCCAGCCTCCATCACCTCCTGATACCAGCGCTCTAAATCTAGACTGGCCATTTGAGGCTGAGCCTTCACGTCCAAAAGCAGAAAGGAGCGAGAGAGGAGGTGGAAGGGTGGCATGAAAAAAAGGGAGTGAGGGAAGAAGAAGAAGAAGAAGAAGAAGTAGAAGAAGAGAGAAAAGTGTTAATGAGCAACTGAAAATGTTGGTTTAGTGACAGCAGTGAGCAGCTTCAGACCCTTGAAAAGAGGAATGGGTTTACAAACTTTTTGCACCAAACTGAGTCAGCCTAATTCAGCATCACAATCGCCCCAGTCACTGCATCTTACAACGCTTACCAAGTACATAAACCACAAATCAGTGAAGTTCCAGAAAGAGCATGTAGAAACTAGAGCAGATGTTTTCCAATCTTGTACAGTCCATGGGTCAGAGCTGTTTTTGGAGCATTGGGGGGGCCTCACAATAATAAACTGAGGGTTTTAATGTAATAGCTGATCAGTGTACATGGTTAGATAATGATAGCTGTGGCATTAGAGAAAGGGCTGGCCTGAACAGAATGTCTTATAAAAATTTGTTGCTAATTAACAGTAACCAATGACCCTGTTTTAATAATAAGCTGAAGCTCAGCTGCTCTCACCCTGTGTGTTGCTATAGAAGCCGCAATTATAGCCTCTCGTTCAAATATAACTTCTATTTTTAGGAGAACCGTCGCATGAACACAGTACAAGTAGACTCCAGTGTATAGCTGTAGACGTATAAATTATGACCAATTCAAGTAGATGGACTTCTTAATGTGGGCAGTCACTTTCTAACTGGTGATTCTAATTGTGAAGTGAACAGTGTTAGTGATAACTGTTAACACAGTGGTGTCAATGATTGTAAGACTGATTTCAAAGGATTTTAAGCTCAGAAACATAACAGCAAGAGGAGAGGCCATCTTTAAGAAACAAGAGGTAAGAAACACAGCAGGGAAAACAGACACACCTCAAAAGAGAGAGAAAAGGAGGAGCCATGAGGGGACTGAAGGCGGGAGAAGGCAGTCTCAGTGAAAGGAAGATGACGTGACTGGGCTGGAGAGGTGGGGGAGGAGTCCACCTTTGGCATCCCATAGATCTGAGTTAATTGGCTGACAGTAACATACTCCTTTAGACCAGGAGGAACACGCAGACACAGGCAAGAGGAGAAGAAAAAGAGGAATGGTATGAGTCAGGTCAGACAGAGCAGTGCACCAATAACAATTACATACTATATTTGTATATGAAAATCATCAGAGATAAGTTTATGTGGGTTTTGAAGTGATTTTCTTGCCGAGTTCAAATCTGTGTTTATTTTTTCCCGCAAGTACAGTTTTTGTGATGAAGCTAGTTCTATTCTCCATGATAGTTGGTATAATGATCATATAATAATCATATGCTGAGCATTTTTGAAGAAACAGTGGTGTCTGACTGACACTGATCATTATATCTATGCCACAGTGTGTCCTGTCTGACTCCACACTGAAAATATTGAAACAGTTACTTGATTGGTGTCTGCGGTTTAATAAAAAACACTTGCAAGTCTATTGCAAATCTAATATTACTCATAATTCAAAAAGTTGACGTGACTGAAAAAACTGAAAGCAGATCTGAAATCAGCATGAAAAACTGCGTTAGGAAAGTGAATTGTGCTTTCTGATGAAAAAAAAAAAATGTTGGCCTGTGTTATCAGTTATTTATACTAAGTAATTTATACTGAATATTTCTTTCAGTCCTTGCCCACTGGCTTCTAACATAAGTGGTACTGGAAACTTTAATTTTGTTATTTCACTAAGCACAGATAAAAAATAAAAAAAAGACATGAAAGTTTTTGACCATTATGTACTACAGACAGGAACAAAGAGACAGATCAAATTGAAAAACACTAAAGAATTCCTTTATCATCTTGGATTTTGTCATTAATAATGCAGTGAATACGCAAATGCATAAGCCAAGAACTGGGTCATGTATTAAGCAGGGAATTTATCAGCATGCAGCCTAAATGCACCCTGTAAAAGAGACACAGTAGTAAGAGTTAAAGAAGGGAAGAGAATGAGAAAGAGTGAGAGAGAGAGAGATGGGGAGAGAGAGAGAGCAGGAGGTGATGGAGTGAAAGTGTGAGCACTATGATACCTCGCGGGGAGCAGCTACAGCTGGGTGAAGCGTAAGTGCAAGGCCGTGCTGAGCTGAGCTGCTGAGCTGAGGGTTGCTCTCATACATCCTATACACATCCTCCATCCTGCAGTACTCCTGAGAGCAGCCAGCGCATTTACACAGGACAAGAGTTCACACTGTCAGTCATCTCCGCATATAAAATGCTCTGTGTAGTCTCTAAACACTCGAGCACACATACGCCGCTGAGGAGCCAATGCTCTCCAACCATAATGATGAAATCGGAGATTAGACACAGTACATTTAAAAAAGCTGTTTATCACAGAACGCAATCAAAACAAGAGCATGCACACAGTATGATACTCTTCTGTCTGTTTGGAATCTGTTTGCTGCACATTTATGAGGGGCAGCTGCTCGTCCTGCATTCAGAAAGTCATTGGTTCGAATCCCAAGGTGCTCTTGAACAAGCTAGCGTCCCCACACATCGCTCTCTGGGCGCTGGGTGTTCACGTATGACAGGTCACTTTACTTTTATGCACAAAGCAATATGCTATAACTCTAGAACTTCATAGGATTTACCAAATGACTACAACACTATAAATTGAAGTAATGTTAAACGTGTCCAGAATGATGACCAGAGCTGTAGAAAATCCTACAATGACGGAGCATAAAATAAAACTAAAATCAACATCCAGAATTGTACAGTAATGATCGCATCTTAAACCATTTTGCAAATAAATACAATTAATAGGAAATTTATTTCACTTCATTAAATATTGCATGAAACATCTAAAATACTATGAAGGATTTCTTTTCAGTCTGCACAGAACTCTGTAGACTATGCAGGCTATAGATTATGCAGTATGTTTTTGAATAAAACAAGAGTAGTCATTACCATGACAAGTGATTCCAAACTTTTGAATGTGTGTCAGTAGAACATTTTTTTATTTACACGGTCATTTCAAACAAAATTCAGAAATGCCTTATTTTGTTCCTGTCTTCTTCTTCTTGATTACGTTCTGTGAAAAGAATCAGCCTCATTTAAATGGGATCAAACTGACATGGGGTTCTGGGTGATTTGCTCTTTTCCTGGTGCTTTTAACAGGTCTTTCTCCAACACATTGGGAAAAAGGAGAAAAAAATTCTACTGTGCACATGGATATTACCTATGTCAAATAGTACGACAGAAGATGGATGGGGTTTTAGAACTTTTTCTCCCTCCTCTCTTTGCTGGAAAAGCAGGAGGAGGATGAGGAGAAAGAAAATAAAGTCAATTAGGAAAGTAAAACCCCACAAGTTGCTTAAAAAAACACATATATACTATATATGGCAGCTACAGGTAAAAAGATGACCTTATGTACACATATGCACAGCATCTTTTTATAAACCCACTAGAAGCTTTCTAGAGCCTGTGTAGGATTTAGGATGTCTACAGTTTTATCAGCTAGGAAAAATAGAGTTTACTGTTGAGTTTATTAGACATCCCAATCAAAGCCGATCTGAATGGGGTGGAGGTAGCTCAGTGGGTAGGACACTTGCCTCCGGACCAAGAGGTCACAGGTTCGAATCCTACCTCCAGCACACCACCACTGGGTCCCTGAGCAAGACCCTTAACCCCAAGTTGCTCCAGGGAGACTGCCCCCTGTAGTTAGGGAATGGAAGTCGCTTTGGATAAAAGCGTCTGCTAAATGCCGTAAATGTCAATAAATGGAGCTATTGTTCTTTCTTTCTTTGTTGTTCTCTGTATGTAATCCTCTTAAAAACAAAAGTTGTATGATTTCTACAGATACCTCTGTGTGCAGGACAGGAGGAGAACATCCCATGTGACACACTTTCACAAAACAACAACATAATAAAGTAGTTTCTACAGTTGGAGTGACTTCCTTCCGAGTGCTCTGTTTATGTTAAACCAGCCATTCAGTGCGGTGAACGTCCACAATGAGACAGGGTGACAGTGTGAGTGTGTGGGGTGTTTATTGTGAGTGGTTAGTGAACATCAGAAACTCCCAGCTGCATGCGCTGACCGCTAGCTCTGTTACCTCCTGAGGCCTGCTGGAATACAAACTGGAGGAGGAAGTGTAAAAATAGGGAGCGCCCAGTCGGCAGAGGGGATTCTGGAAGTGGGCATCGTCTAACAGGTCGGTCTCGCTGATGCGAAGCACATCCTGTTTAGAGGTTTACATGTCAGCCACTGCCCGTCTCGCAAGGCTTTCATTTCCTGTTTCCCCACTCAGATATGATGGACGTGATTTATAGGATGTTGTACAGGACGTGCAGATACCAACAATAATAACAGTCTGTTGTTTGCAATAGCTGAAACTGGTCTGAACAGGATTCCCTTGCAACCATTAAAGCCATTGTGCTGGATTCTTCAAAATTAGCTTACTAGGGTTAACACACACATAATGAAACATTCATGTGTAAGAATCCATGAGCTATGGATTAATTCAGGGTAAAATGGACCAGAATGAGATGATATTAGAAAGCAGAGAGAAGAAGGGGAAATAGGAAGCATTTTCAGTTTAACCTCATTTCCACAATGTAGAGGAAATGTTCTATTTAAACATTTAACAGTTTTTCTAAAGCAAAGAAATGTTGTAAGTGTACCTCTTTTATAGTGTTTGAGCTCTTAGGGAAAGTCCTGCCTCCAGTTAAGCTGAGGTATCTCTTCTCTAGACCGGTCAGCCGCTCCTTATCCTGAAGAACACATGCATATGTGAGGAAGAGCAGTATTGACTAGGTCAATTCCAATCATTAAACCTAAAATTTACCCAAGTTCCCTAGATGTAACTGAAAAGGCAAACACTACAACTGACCCAAATGTATTTCATAAAAACATCCCAAAAACATTTCACAACTCTAACAAACCACAGCCAGCTCTTCATTAAAATGGGGAGGAAACAACCTAACTTGCTGTAAACTGTAAAAATAAACAGAGCTTTAAGGCTATGACTCAACACTGTTACACTTCTAGTCTCATTAGAGCAAAGCTGATCCTTTTCTAATGTTTTGGGCTATTTCTTTCACACCATTTCTCTAATTACACCTCTGTCACAGAGATAACGCAAACAGACCTTATCCAAAACTTGGAGCAGTGAGACCGGTTTGAATTAAACATTTTAAACCTGTACAGCATCAAATTCTTTTGTGGAGGAATTAGTGAAAAATAACAGCCACTTATGTAACACTTTGGTGACATGTTTGTCAAAACACTGTCAAACACTGTGTGTCTGTGGCAGTTTTTGCCGTAAGAGAAACTGTGTGTTCAAAGACAAGAAATCTCTTGTTTTTGGACGAGGAGTTTAGTCAAGACTGTCTCACACATTCTAAAGGAAGCAATTTAAAACCATTTATTTGTTTCTTTATTTTAAAATACTAGTGAGCACCATGCCATTGTATTATTTATGAAAATCCCAAAAACAGTTTTTCATGCTGATTTCAGATCATTGATGCTGAGGTCACATCAACTTTTTGAATTATGAGTAATATTAGATTTGTAATAGACTTGCATGCGTTTTTATTAATCAAGTAACTGTTTCAATATTTTCAGTGTGAAGTGAGACAGGCCACACTGTGGCATAGATATAATGATCAGTGACAGTCAGCTACCACTGTTTCTTCAAAAACGCTCAGCAGATGATAATTATATGATCATTATACCAACTATCATGGAGTATAGAACTAGCTTCATCACAAACACTGTACCTGCAGGAAAAACTAAACACAGATCTGCGATCAGCATGAAACACACTACAAAACCCACATAAACTTATCTCTGATGATTTTGACTGGGTTTTGATTGGGTTCACTATCAGCAGATAATATTTAAGGATTCTGATTTACAGTGACCTGTTAACAGATAATGGTGTACCTTCTGAAGAAGCTGCAGGGTGACACTCCTGTCCTTGACCAGCCTCTCGCACTCCTGTGTGGCCTGTAAGCCTAACTGACTGGCCTGATGTTCCAATGCTGCCACCTTTTCCTGGATATCAACAGATTAGGCATTAAGCAATGGCACAGCACCTGAGACATGACTAGGATGATACTGGACAGTAGGCAGTATGTTTAGGTGCTGGTGTGTTGGTGTACCTTCCTCTTGTTCACACTGCCCTGGTACTGGGCCCTCTCCTGCAGGAGCTGCTGAGAAATGGTCTCACGCTCCTCCTCCAGACTGCTCTCCTTCTCCAGCTGCTGGAACTCAAGGTCCTCAAATTGCTTCGTTTCTGCCTCCAATGTCTCTGCTTCCTACAGAACAGATGCACATAGACTCACATGTAACAAGCAGCAGGTCAAAAGGAGTCTTTGTGGCAGGCAGTTCCAGCCATGCTCCTCAGCAGATGAGAACATCCAGAGAGGCAGAGGGCATTGAGCAGGACACACAGTCTTCGAGCACAGCCACTGGACACAAAGCAACACACTGCTGGGCATTGGGTGGTTGTTTTGGCTGGATATCTTTACTATATATGTGTCATCCAGCATATTTGGCAGTCTGAATGTGTATGGGTGTTCTTAAATCATTTTATGACCATTTGCTAATCTTTAAATATCCCAAGAATGAAATATGCTGTTTTTGTTGTTGGGTCTTTAAAAGTGATGTATTTATAAAGACCTTTCTTGGGAATGGCTGCCCATGCCAAAAACATTCGCAACTGAAAATTACAGAACGGATACATTTGGACTGAAATGTTCAGGGGCCTTACAGATGTCTGTATGCTGACAGAGTTACAACGGCATCTTAACAGCACAACCTTGTATTTCTGTCCACAGTTACAACACTCCTTTTCACTTCAGTGTTAATGGGTGGCTAAACTGCACATATGCAAATGTGTTTATGGCTGTTATGGTATAATTCTTCCAAAATATTCTTTATAAATGTTCATCAAACTATATTATTTAAATAAAATTGGGGCTTCCATTAAAATGTCTGTCTGCATGTAGCATTGTACTTTGATGATACCTTTATGCTAACTTTGATACTACCACAGTAAATTCCATGTGCTTTCAAAACAGATCTCAAGGACGCTGGGCAGCCCTTGATGTCACGTCATCAAACTGCTTTTGACAAGGAAAAGACAGAGGGCTGAGGGAGTTTGTGTCATTGCTGCTTTCTTTGAGCCCCTGTGGGGGTTTTCTGTCTGTTAAAGGGCCTATTCATCAAATATTCTCCAAAACGGCCTGACGATGCTTTCTTTGTACACAGACGAGCACAGCACAAACAAAAAGAGGACATGCTTAGAAATTTCAAACAAAGCAACGTTCCTGAGTCTGCTGAGAAACTGAGAAATATCTTCTTCAGGAATGCAAATCGATTTGGATGTGAGAGTGGACTGAAAAAAAGTATGCAGATAACACAATCATCCAGTTTGTATCTACATTAATAGATTAGTGGAAATGTTAGCGGTTAAAATGTAGCTTAGGAAAAACACGGCACACTCAAACAGACATGCACAACTACATGCTTATATATTTCAGACAAGGCCCACTGCAGTGTACTGCCTTGCCCTGAATTCACCAAACAGATCTTTGTCTTCCAACATTAAAAGCAAAGAGGAACTCCCAGCAGAAAAAAAGGAAGATATCTTGAAAAAGCTTTGCCAACAGTTAACAGCAGCTAGCAGCTATGCTTTTCACCATAATGCTGATGCTGACGCTTTATTAGCAGTAATGCCGGCTTGTCTGTTCAAACTATTCTTGTGGAGTGGCACTGGATGATGTGCATTTCATTTTTTTGAGGTCAGAGCAGATTTCATGAATTATTTGTAGCCAAAAAGAGCCCAGCATCATTCTTCTCCATTTGCATCATGCATACCAACATCCCACATCTGCTGAAGTCTCCAAAGTAACTGGTGAGGATTGTGTGTGTGTGTGTGTGTGTGTGTGTGTGTGTGTGTGTGTGTGTGTGTGTGTGTGTGTGTGTGTGTGT